>QXEO01001118.1:4743570-5066130 GCA_007115705.1 Dactylis glomerata | reverse complement strand
ATTAACTTATATCCAGATAATACATGCCGCATGTAACAAACTCTTCTTGCTCGAGTAAATGGCAACTACTTCCAGAGGTCACACACATTTTCATTCTTGATCACCAGGAAGGAAATGGGCAGTGATCCTGTATTACCATCAATTGCCATAACCTCCCAGAGGTGCCTGGCTCTGATGTCCCCAAGTTCGGTCTGAAAATGCAATGCCAGAAAGATTCATAATGCATCCATGAACTCTATTACTTATGTCAGGTGAACAAATAGATTAGAAAAGGTACTTACATTATCCAGAGGAATAGTCAATTTTTTATCAATGTAGAACTGAGCATAGTGTAGGGCATACACAGCAGTATTAGGCCTGCAGATATGGATATACGAACTTTGTTAATATTTGAGAGCTAGTATATTTGCTGCGAATCTAAATTTTTGACATACCATCTGCATTGCCTGCTAACATCATTTATGTATTTTATTCTCATTTTATATTTGTCAACCTTCCATTCTGGATAAAACACATTCATGCAGTCACATAAGTAACCTGTGATGTCAACAACATTTTGCTCATGGGTTTGCTTTATTCTTGATTTTGTGCAGTGCATCAAAGAAGGGTCTAGCACATAAATTTCCCTATGGAGTAAATTCCATACGTAGCAACTTCTCATTCCATCAATGTCAACAGGGGCAACAATCTGTTCATAAAAATGTGAAGATTGTGTCAACGGATGTAAACATTTGTATTGGGAGAAAGGTACAGACATTACGAACTTTTATACCTTTGTGCACTTGTCAACTTCATACTTGTAGAAATTTCCAACGAAGTATTTCTTACATTCTTCAAGCGTTGGCTTTTGTTTTTTCTTTAGCAATCGTCCTATATTTAATATTTGCATTGTGTTAGATAACATTAGAACTAATTCACCTACGAAAATTCTGAAACAATTTGTTTACTGATACTATATTAGAACTTACCGCCCAACTGAATGCCATGAAATGGGTTTCTCTTACGCTGCTGCCAAAATACTGCCTATCTTGAGCAATTGTCATTGTCCTCATCACAGCATCCATAAATTTTTTGCCATATATTGATCCTCTAGGACATTCGTCCAGAATTTCCTTTCCAGTGATCTTCAGAACGAATGGTTCACTGTGTTCAAACCAATTGACACTGCCAACAGAAGAAAACTGATTCAGCAAGAAGCATGTGACTACTCTTGTTTTGAAAAAACAAGGATTTCTTAGATTTAATTCTTACCAACAAAGGTCGTATTTTCCAATAAGTGGTAGCACATTGTAGAATCTGTAACATTTTGTAAGAGTATCCTGATAGAATGCATACTCAGGCAGATTATTCGTGTTTTCCTTAATGATTGCAACAACATTCTGAGGTTGTTCGTGAGGTTGGTCTTCCATTACAATTGATGCAGAGAAAGGAGGAAAATCTTAGTTCCAATGCACATAACTATATTCGGACATATTTTCCAGCTAGTATAAAACGGTACTTACCAGTAATATCCACATTAAGATCAAAGTCGCGTTCCTTTCTGCATGCATATCTTGACAGTCTCAATTCTGTATCAACTGCATGTAAGAAAAACATTTTACAACTAGTTTGACTTATAACAGTCCTATGCCATCACAAAACATATAACGGGCATACTTAACCTTTTGTGGTTCCTGCTTTCTGGACGCTGAACTTTTTGTGAGCATTCAAAATCAATTCCCCAACAGATAACATGCGGCCTTTGTGATTTACAGCTGGGTAGAAAAGTGTAAGTTAGTGAAATATTGGTTGAAAAAAGGACATGTCGTTCTGTAGTAAATCACTTGATAGTTGTTTCTTAAATTCACTAACCATCGTTCCTCGCATCTTTTTCCTTCTGAAGTAACATCAAATTCTCCTCATAGTCATCTCTTTTCTGTTTGATTCCCTCTGAATTTTCAGTGCAGGATGTTGCGGCATCATCATTAAATCTGCTGTAAGGGACCCGAAAATGTTGCTTGAACTGTACATAGCCATTACGCAAGTGGTTAGATGTATGTTAAGAAGGCATATAATAATCTCGAATAGTACTGAGAACATAGGGTACTTTGACTGAGACCTCATGGTTGCCATATTGAAGTTTGTTAGTCATAGAGTTTATCTTTGTGTCCGTAAGGATTAGTTTGCCAACCACTTCTTCGGTATACAAACTACCCCTAGGGTACAGATCGTCACGAACCAAATTGAAACTGAATTGAACATTGTCCAGGTAATGAACCTTTGTTGGGAAAATGCAGAAAAGGGAGAAATATTTGGAACTGTTAGTTTGACATGTTAAAGGTGTCATGAAGTAAATTCGAAAGACACAAGTAAATTTTGTTTATGTTAACTAACCTGTGCAATAAAAGGGCACCCACCAACTTTTATTGATTTGTCTCCCTGGTTATCTTTTTTGGACAGACAAAGCTTGGACAAGCCAACACTTTCTGACTAGCTGACACCAGTTATGTGATTTGATTTGCAGGGGTCAACTAGGCTATGTAGCAACTCAAATGGGCAATCTCACTTGACCTCTTTCAACAGCTAGGAAACTTGCAAGAGCATATAAAGTAGCAGCCACGAGAATCCATAGCGTTCTTCATTGCTCATTGGGGATTTATACTCTTTCTTGACAACTGACTCAACATAAGAAACTGAGAATCTGGCATCCTGGCTACCTAGCGACAGAAATGTTTTACAGTTGCTGCGTGAGCTCTTCTAACCAAAGGTGACTTCTCATTCCTAATGACACAATATCCTCTGCATGTAATCCTGTGATCAGTTTAATATCATTATCCGTTATCGGGATTGTACGTTTCGGGCCCTAAGTGAAGTGCTGACCTACGGACGTCAACCTTACTTAGGATCCATAAGTAGAACCTTAAATCAGTAGTTTCTGAACTGGGAATTTGCAAAGCCCATCAAAACCAATAGACCTGAGGAGTTTGACCTTCTCCCCACGAAAGCTGGAGAAGAGCTGGCAAACATCTGATAGTGTGTCCGTGTGCTCAATCGTTGTATCCGAGCTTCCTAGGAAGGCATGTTCTGGGCAATTGGTCAGGGCTGTTCCCGTGTCATTAGTTTGTATCCTTTGAATGTTTCCAGCAGATTCCTATTATGTGCGACAAGTTGTCAAGTGAAATACATATTTAGATCATTCATGTTTGGAAGTACAAAATGTAGGATTGTATTGTTTGAACATTATGGACACAACATTGAGTGATAAACAGATAGAATGTTGAGGAAATTATACAAATGAACTAACTGTGAATTGTTTCTATATTATATGCTGCATATAACAAAGTCTACCTAAAACAATGTGCTGACCATTACCTCGTCATCAGTTAATAGCACTTTCGGTCTACCAATGCCATAAACTTTGTTGAATAGCTCAACCATGTTTTGCCTTTTGTAAGTCCCGTTTTCTACATCATCGAAGAATTTCTGTTGAATTTATTACACACGTCAATAGCAAAAAGTTATTTCTTATATTACGAACTAGATTTTGAATCATACACTAATATAAAATGTGTAAAAATTAGTTACTCACACAATTTAACATTAGATCAAAGACCTTTCATAGCTAATCCCGTAAAGGAAAATCAGGTTTATACGCGCATTTATTTGGGCTTATTAAAAGTAATTGTCATGTACAACTGAAAATAAGGGCAGAAAAGCCCTACCTTTTTCATATTCCTCTGAAGAAATGTCAACAGCACTAGAACTTCCTTGATGAATAGTTGTTGTGACTTTAAATTTCAAAGGTTGATTCTGTGCAATTTACAAGTAAACTTTAGAGAATGCTAGTAAATAAAGCTCGTACAACTATTGAACATTGCGGGTAGGCTGTTAAAAATTGTTTACGGTGATTTACATGGTATACATAATAAAATAATTGATGATACGACCACAATGATGTCAAACCATTTATTAATGAAAATGTAATGTGCAGTATAAATTAATAACGATGACAGGCATGAGAAGTATAATATTTTAAGAAAGGAGTATAAATTTTTATCCTTTTTTTGTATATGCATAAATGGTACATGGTTCATTAGTGTAGGAAGCAGTATGCTTTCAGAAGAACTCAGTAAATTAGAACTTCTAGTTTTCAAAGAAGAACCAACAAACCTATTTTAGACTTACATGAATCTTACTTTAGTTTTAAGGTAGTTTGTACAATACATTACTTGGCGTCCATTTTTCACATATGAGTAACATCTTACCAAATCTATAGAACCTGAAGAAGACCATCCAGAATTGCTATCTCCATGATCATAACGAGATGGAGCTGCATTTGTCATCAGAACTCCTGGATTTTTTGCGGGTAAGCAAGTTGTCAATTGTTAGTTGATTGTGAATTGTAATTTTTCAAGATATAGAGCAATGAAATGCATATCACCATCGTGTATGCAAAAAAACATACATTAGGGCAAACACAGATATTCGCAGCGCTAGAATTATATCAATGAACACTAGCAAATATGGTTTTGAATATAAACACAATTACCTTGTTAATGAGATTGGCAGCGTCTCCAATGCTTACAGCCCTGCGTCCCAAGTCAATTTTTCCATGTTTCATATCCATGAATAACTCCTGTACAATGATAACAACAATGTTCAAATATAAAAAATATGAAATGATATTCCACGGTGCAATGCTAACTCAGCGGATTATGGGAGCTCTGACAGGGTTATTCCCTAGATAGAGCACTCGGCGGATTATTGGCAATATACTAGAAGTGGTTCCATTCAATATAAATTCTAGTGTGGAGGGCTCTGACAGGGTTATTCCCTAGATAGAGCAGTCAGGCATACTTCAAATTTGCTGCCACAGATTGATTGCTTGTAAAGTTGACTTACAAAATCAGATGACTGCATATATAGAAACGATTTCATATATATATATATATATATATATATATATATATATATCACTTACAGACAAACTATACTACCATTATCTAGTATGGCTGGTTTTGCTGGATATTTTCTAAGAAGGTGCGCAATGTACTAAAACTGACAATCGTCTTCTCAAGAAAATAGATATATTGCTACTTAATATTTTTTAAATTGTAATAAATTACTTCCAGTGAAAACTGTCAATGACCATGTCAGACAGATAGTAGTCAAAATTTGCTAGCAATACTGAAGAAGGTATCTAATTACAAACTTAGTCATTCGTACTACCTTGTCTGCAGGGTCGATAGATCTAGCTTCCAAGAGAAAGTTTCCCTGCATCAAAATTGTATTCGGTTTCTCAAGGTATTTTGCTGATCTGGTCCTTGTGTAAACCTGAAATGATAATATTATGTTAGCCATACTTTTCCCACATTTCTCTATATCATCAAAACAATCTTTCTATATATGCGATGAATCTGAAGATACATGTGTTAAATGGGAACAACATTGTTGTTATCAGCCGTATCGGCTATTCGGACAAGGGACATTTCAGATGAACTCTGCAGCACGGTGTTAAACAGCAGTTTAATTTATTATACATGAACATTTGATCTTTTATTTACATATTTAATATACTATCTATAGTCTGACCTCGATTGGAGTCAATGCGGTAGCTGAAACTGAGTAATTAACAGTTCGATTAACAGCGGAGTCAGCATCGTCCTCGCAAGATGAGGAAGTGGAAAAAACTATCCTCCTAGCCTGCTCCACAGAAAGAAAATTTAGGGAAAAAATGGTACTATGTAATTTGCAATAAAAAATTCTTTCTAATGTTGGGAAGAAGCTTACTTGAACAGATGAGGTGGCTTCATGTTTCGCCACTGATGAAGCATTTAACGATGATACCTTCGCACCATCCACTTCTGATCCAGAGAGCCCTTCCGACATCAGCAGGAAATTGAAGAGATATGTAGCCTATCAATATAAGTTGTATCTGCGATTGAGAGTTCATGTGAAAGCTCGGGTGGTTGCTATATAGTGTCTTTTGCACCTAGTCTACCTTCCCTCCAAAACCCAAATTCAAATAAAAGTGGGCCCATGTGAAAACTCCATATCTATTGTGCAGACACATTGTGACTAGGGATGCAAGGATTTACCATGGATAAACTTTATGTCATTGCGTCGAGTAGGACAAATAATTGAAAATAGGCCGCTATGGGAGAGGATTGTGAGTGTAGATAGGCCGGTGCACATTGCCCATTACTGTTGGTACACAGCAGTACGTGTGGGTCCTGGCGGGTGGGTGGAATGTATAGGTGGAGTGGTACTGGCAAAATAGTAGGGTGTTGAATGTAATTGATCACCTACCCATCTTCTTCAAGATAGAGTTGATGGTTGTAGCATGTTCTTTTATGGATTGAGCTGAGAACTCATCCTGCAGCACAGCTTCAGAAGGCAATTTCCGCACAGGTCAGTAAAGTTCCTTCACTATTTCTCATCATAAAAGCAGCTTCAATCCTCTTTGGTAGCATGTTCTACTTTTCCACACGGCTTATTTAGAGCTGTTAGAAGATTTCTATCACTTACTATGTTTTATGCAATATGTAATATGCAAAGTCAGTAAAAACAATCTGCGCAGCTTAATAGCCAAGCTTTCGTTTCTATGTTCCAGCAAATTGTGACCTTCAAGAAGTTCATAACAGCAAAATGTCTATAACTGGAGAACTTGGAAGTTGTGATGCAGCTACTTCTCGTAGCTCGGCCAAGAGGTAGCAGGAGTGGTCAACAAATTTTCTGATTTGAAGAAGAAGTTGGTTTGTGACATCGGTTTCTCCGGAATTCTTCATATGCCTCAGATAAATAAACTATCCAGGAAATTCACTGTCTGGCTACTTAGCAAAGTAGATGTTGCATCCAGGTCAATAGTTGTTGAAGGAAGATCAAAAGTACATCTATCTGACCAGGCATTCCATAGGGTGCTTGGAATACCTTGTGGTTCCAAGATGCTCGTCGGTTTGCGAAGCAATGAGGTGGAAGAAAAGATGGATTTCATTAAGCTTGCTGTTGGTTCGATCAGCATTGATCCATTGGAAACATGCAGCCTAAAAGTAGCGGAAGAAGTAGTAACCATGGAATATAAGAATGGGATGACTAAGGAACAACGAGACAGGTTTAAAGTAGCATTCGTTGTATTCGTAGTTGGACATTTCCTTGTTGCTAAGACCCGTACAAACCATGGGATGGATGATTACTGGGGTTCTTTGATGAACGCCGATGAAATCCACAATTACAACTTCTGTTCTCTGGTTATTGAGGAGATAGTTGACTCCGCTAAGAGAGTGCAGGAAGACTTGCGGTGTCAACGGCAAGTCAAGAATGTCACGGGATGTACGCTTGGTCTCCAGGTAAAAATCACTATTGCACTTGAAATTAACTGTAGTTTATTTGATTGAGACCAAGCAAAAATTTGGCCAATAAGGATTCCATATATTGCTCATGCAGGTGCTGTACCTAGACAGCTTGAAAATGGTTGGATATACTCTACCAGCTGATCACATCCCAAGGATAGGTTTGTTTGACCTAAGTCTTCTGAAGAAGATGATTAATGCTGATCAAGATAACAATATATGTTGTAGCAACAGCCAAATGTCTGATAATTCATCAAAAACGGTACGCATATTTTAAGTACATCTTTCTAGTTTGTGCGATTAAGTACATTGAACTAGCATTTCCATTGTAACAAGGTGAGTATTACGAAGAAGAATGTGAGATTCGAAGGAGAAAGAAGTAGATCCAAAGAGAAGGGTTCGAACCCTACTAACGAGGTGCATTTCAAAACTCCACAACCCGCAGTTTCAACATACTTGACAGCATACTTGAGAGGATCAATCGAGCAAAAGGTATAAAAATTAATCATCCCTGGAATTCCTTCATACATCAAAAACATAACAGTATATATGTTCGTAATGTATTTTACATTTCCCACAGCTATCGTATGGTCAGATCGATGCATTAAAGTGGCACAACGCAAGGATGACTCAGCATGTTAGGAAAACTAAAGAAGTTCTATTAGAAGGTGGTCTGTTTAATTATAGTGGAGATGGATACAAATCAATAATAGAAGTTCACATGGAAGCACTAATGGCTAAAATATTCCAAGACAATCTTTCAATGGCACAACGGCTTCATCAACATGCTACAGCAAATATTACACATCGGGAAAGGATTGGGAAACATAACGATTCACTGGATGAGTCATCACATAGACGCAGGACTTTAAGTGAAGGTAAATTCATATCTTCATTTATGCTGCTAGGGAGATGCACACATGATTTGTATACAACTAACCTGACTTATATGGCTTTCTAGCTCATACACCTTCGGGACACAGCTCAGTTGGTGCACTTTCAGCTAATGGGAGTGATAATTCAATTTCAAATTTACCAGGTAGTTATAATAATTCAATATCATATTTACAAGGTAGTTCACATGTAACCAAAAAATCCTAGAACTTAAGATCGTATTTTACATATTTACACAGGGAATAACTTCACACCACTATTTGGGAAACAATTATTTAAAGAGGTTAGTACTGGTAGTGCGAAGAGGATAAAGATAGAGAAAAATGTGCAAATAGCTGGAAATACCTCAATACAATGCGCTCGAGATCAACAAAAATTTATATTGTCTGAAAAAGCAATCGATTCCATCGGCGACCATGGGTCAAAAAATATGTCAGAGAAGGGGAGTATTGTACAAACCACAAAATGTGTGAAAAAACTTCAGTGCAAGCAAAAAAGGATAGCACCAGATCCATGGAAAATTGGAGTAAAGAAGAAGGTAGTGACAATAGATGTTACAAATTACCTCCATGTATGGCTCCAAAACAAGACCATGTCTACACTAAGGAGGTAAAATCCAATGCTTCATCTTGTATTTTAAATTTCAATTATCTTTATTTCTGTGTATAGTGTTTATTATTGACATCGAATATGTAAACTTTAAATTCACTTTGCAGCAACTATGTCATACACGCACTGCCAAAATATATCGAACTAGATGGATATATTCTAAAGGACATATTTATTAAGAGGAGCAATTTTACTCCGGAAGCTTTAGATATTGCTATAAGAAGGTTGGCTCAACTTGATTATTGTATGTACGGGGGATCAACAAAACTATGCTGGAGACATATCATGGAGAGCGATTTCGCGGTACGTGTGCATCTTACATAAGAAAAAAATTAGCATGTGGACTACAAAATAAGGCCAATTTTTGGGGGTGAAACTGCAGATGGATGTTCTTAGCAACAAGGACCCTCTTAAAAGTGTATCTGTAATAGATCAGTTCACAATGAGATTCAATGACTACGATATCTCGGAGTGCAGAATGGTAAATTCTCCTATCCTACATGAGCATATATGGAGAATGATTATTAGAATCTTATTTTTCCATTTTATTCAAACTAGATCATAATCCCTGCACATGTTAACGATACATGGTGCGTATATTTCTGGGACATGGAAGAGTTAAAAGTACATGTTATAGATCACATGTATGAAGATTACGAAGCTGAAGCCATTGAACAATTACACAAGAATAACATTGAACAAATTCAAAAGAGCTTATGTAAGATTGTAGAGGTGCTTTTCGATGGATGGTATGTCAAATGGCAAGAGTTCAGACCTAATTTCGTGAAGCCTATGGTGGCTTCCACAAAAAGGTAATTCTTTTATGTACAGGGATGTATTGATAACTGCAAGTAAAACAGATATTAGAAATCACATTAACTTTATCCTAAAAATTTATTTCAGTGTGTCTGATGGACTGCTCACACTACTAGCCATACGAGAGTTTGATGGATCGAATTTTGTAGTCGACGTGGATGAGGTATGCTTTCAATTGAATCTTTTTTTGGGAACAGCGAATTGTTGTCCAACAATATAAATCATATATTTATAGATGGTTTATGCTAATACAGGGAACTCTTGACGTATTCAGCAAACTTGTATTGTATGAGATGGTGTCTATTAATGGAAACTACGGCAAACGTCCAGAGGGTTATATTGAGAACATAAACTAACCAGTCCAAGAATGTTGCCGCAACAAACTATTCGTAGTGTATCTCTGAAAATATGGATGATGGATATATCCATCATAGAATGCAGCTAGAGTTGGTTATATTACTTGGAAACTTTATTTCTGTAACAACCAGGGTATGATGGGAGTTTGATACCTATTCCAGTATTGCTGCATACTTGGGAATAGATGTTTCGTTAGCTGGGCAAACGACCCGATTCTAAAATAAATAAATCAATCCAGATTCTTTATTTAATATTAAGAAGAAACTATTGTCTTACTTCGAAAAAATGAATGCTTCTTCCAATCAAACCTTAAGGTAGACTAGGATTGCTTGTGTTCGGTCTGTCCGGTGGCGATCATATCATGAGAGTATATTAAAGATAGCATGAGAACGTTGGCACATGAAACTCTTTGGGTCACCATGGTTCGTTTGAAGTATAATATATATATGCCATATCTCTACTTGTTAAAATAAGAAATATAGAACATATTTCATGAACGACAACATAATTTGCCATTCAGAAAATGTATATTTCGAATAGAAAGGATGCACGTAATGATCAGAGTTTGTATAATAGTAATAATTAGTTGATTTTTACATGTCATGCGTGGTACTGCACTAGCAAAAACAAAATAACATTTTACATTAATGTCTTGTGAGCAAATAACATGATGGCTACTAAAAATTTAGAAGTTCTGTACCGTGCGGCATGGTGCTGTACTGAAACAAGCGATATCTGCCAGTGAAATGGTGGACAACATAGGTACGAATATTATAGGGATAGCGGTAGGTGTGGTGCTGACAATCTTGTACTACTAGGCATGTAGATGACATCAATGAAAGATATGAAGTACTGGACGACGTGCACAAAGATATTGTGTGACAATGTCATATATCTAACCTTTCTCTGTGAACCTATGTTCAATACATTGCTGATCTCAAATTTGATTTGACATGCATGTAGTTGTTTTTCATATGAATCCTGGACTCAATTAACATAATTATATTAATATAGGATTTATTGGTTGCCTGTATTTTTTTTTTTGATACTGCCTTTGTGGTATGCAATAAAATATATTATATTGTACAGTACAAAAAAATTACAAACGTGCCATGGCTCTTGCTATATATGCAACCCTTACTAGGCTGCTGGTTGTAGGCTAGCATCATACTCCAGCAGCATAGACAATGGGTGTCACAGTGACAGTAGAGGTGGTGTTGCCAGAGAAGGAGATGATCGAACCTGCTTTCAATTGTGCATGCGGTACTAGGGCGGCTAGTAGGAAGTGTTCTGCAGGGATGCATAAGGGGAGATGGTTCTATCGTTGCAGCAACGGATGGGTTGATAACAGCACAAGTGAGGAAGAAGATCCATTGTGGAAGAGGGTAAGTTCAATTGTGAGTTAGCTAAGATTTTATTTGGTAGTTAGTAAATTCACTATCTCTATTTTAACTATAACCATAGTTACTTTTTTTTGCAGCATCTCATGTGTGATGTGTGGGTGTGGCATGATGTCATCACTCGGTTCGCTGAAGAAGTTTTCGAGATTAATGAGATGAATGAAGAACAGCTGGAGGCAAAAATCTTAACAGCAGTTAGTTCAGGCAGAAACAACTAGAAGAAGTTTTCAACTATTGTTTTTTATGTCGTGTTGGTAGGGCATAATATCATATGTATCTTAAGTTCCAGCATTGCTTTGTATCCGTTATTTCTTAAATTCTAGTAAAAGACTAAATGTTTCCTTCTATTTATGTTGTTGCTTGTATATTTCTTGTATGATCACTCATACAAAGATTTGAATATTTTCCAATAAAAAATATGAAGGAAACAAACATATTAGTACGATATCCTAACAATTAATAAATGATATCTCAGTTATATGCAAGTGACATATTGTACGAGTCGTACTGATCCTGTAGAGCTCTGTCATATCTAACGTGTTCGGTACAAAGAGATAAATATGAAGTATTTTATGAGCACCTGAAACGAAGTTCTCACATGTCCTAGCAAATGGACTGGTAAAGTCCTATGTACATGTCTAGTAAAACACAAAATGTAAGATTTTTTAGAGTAATTATGCATATAGGTGAGCATTGTGCACACATTGTCCATGGCGGCAAAGATCCTAGATAGTAATTGTGTTAACTGAACTTGGAGATTTGTAAGCTACTTCGAAATGTATAATTATGATTTATATCCTTACTAGTACTGATTTATATCGTTAATAGAAAAGGTACGACCATGTCTTCAAAATAAATTTAAAAATTATTACGAAGATGTAGTCCTTCGTTTAACGCATATTTTGTTCTTGAAAATAAATTCCTCATGTAGTACGGTAGAAGGAAGATAGATTGGCGGAATATGCTGGATGAATTATTTAGCCTCTCACGCGAGTAGGAGTCAAGAAACCACTCCACCTAACCTATCCTATGCATAGGAGAGAAGAAACAACTCCACCTAACCTATCCTATGCGTAACCAATTGTCAAAAAAAAAATCCCTATGTGTGTAACCTAATAATATGTCTAACACGCCCCCGGAGTCGTAGCGCTAGTCACGTGAACAACTATAGCTTCGTAGATGGTCAACCTGGAGAGAAATCGAAGGCGTAGAAACCAACGGGCTGACACCCCAACAGCCGTGGGAGCGGGAGCATCGTGGACGAAGTTGCAGCGCGAATGGTTGGACTCTAGAGGAAGTCAAGGTGCACATGCGAGTTGATAGCCCTTGTGCCAATGTCGAGGAAGACGAGAGAGGTGCGTGCTGCAACCTTGGTCGAGGAAGCCGTGTGAGAGTTCCCCGTGGTCGATGTCATGTCGGGGTTGCTGTTGTAGACTTAGCCACAAACGCGTAGTGCACCGTAAAAGGACGCCGATGTGTCGAGGAGAGCGATGCCGCGCAAACGTGGAGTCAGCAGTGACGTACAGAGGCGTCCCTCGAACAACGCGTCTGTCGTTGCCGCGTGATTGCTGAAGACGAGACGGCCGGCGCGGAGCCGCACCGGCGAGATGACCGCGGCAGCCTAATGAGGTAGGAGCTGAAGCCAATCGAAGCGGCGATGGAGCCAGCGCGTCTGCCGCAATAGCCGGCGTATGGATGGCCGCCGGTGCGAGGTCGACGACGAGGTTGGATTAGAGGCGCGTGGTGATGGCGGCGGTTGCGAACGCATTCCCATATAAGATCGGTAAACCAAAAATAAAACGTCGATCAAGAGATCGGCAAGAAAAAATACTGTAGGTCAGTTGATCAACGGATCGGCGGACGAACCCTTGGTGGGGTCGCGCGTCCCCCGGATGGGTCACTAAGCGCGGTCTACATAATTTATGTGTACAGGGAAGAAGTAATCACGATGCCACGTTTACATTGAAGCAAAAAACATGTCCTTCCTAGTTAAAATGAATGCTACATTGGGAAATAGATTAAATAAGTACTACATGAACAAGAATACAGTCAGGTACATGCCTTCGACGTAGATATAATGTGGCTAACAAATAAATGTAACATCGCAAAGAAATATACAAAACATTATTCTTACCGTTGAATGGATCGATAGGAAAAATTATTCTTACCGTGGCGCACAGTCAAGAATCCTCTGCACCTAACCTATCCTATGCGGAACATAAAAAAAACTCTATCACACACACTTAGAAATAATTATAACTGAAGATCGTATATTTAAAATTAATGTACTATAATAAAATATACTAACTTGTGTATGAGGGCGTCTTATTGCTGTGAGTGGAGATAGTATGTTATATAGAAAGATTTATATTGCGAAATGATAGAATGATTTTTTTGAATAATTTATTCCCGTTCAGTTATACGACCTGGTTTGAAAATGGTATCAACTTATTGGTTGTCGCCAAAAAAAACTTTTTGGTGTAGTATTACGTAATGGTAGCCTTGACTTCCTGAGTACACAATCACATGTCCACATATATATCTTGTCAGCTACAATTTCGGGATTTGCACATCGCTAGTGCATGACTGCAATACAACGAAAGCGCGCGCGTGCACGTCAAGGTTGCTAGGCATGGGGGGACACAATCTGTACTATATGATCGGGTTGTGCATGTCCATCAAAATCGAACAGTACTAATTAAGTAGCATTCGGGTAGTAGGACTGAAAAATGTGTACATATGATATCAGTATGATATAGAGCTTAAGTTCAGAAATAAATTCCAGTAAGACATGGAAAATAAATCGGTAGCAATATGTGACATAGCTGTCATGCTTCACACATTCACATTCGGAGATAGTGCAAAGATTGTATCCTAGAAAAAAAAGTTTAGGGTTACGGATTGCATCCTAGGGAAGTAGGTATACAGGACTCTCAACACTTCTGTACGGCTGAAACCATTTTACCTGCAAACATCTCTTTTATATCTAAACAATATTATTTCATTTGTAACAAACATGTATGTGGGATATATTACTGCGGTGTCATGGTGATATTGAAGATCATTATAATACAATGATTGACAAATTGCAACCACTTGTTCCTTGCGATTTATATCGTACTAAAAAATTATGTCGTTACATCAGTTCTACATCATCGCCTAAAAAAACTAAATGGCTCTAGTACTGTGGCCGATGCCTACACACTTGTTGGATAAATGGAAAATCGAGCATACATTACGTATCCAAAACGACGGTACATAAAAAACACAAAATCTGGAAGAATTAAACAGCGGTGTTCGACAACTTCCAGGCAAGTAGTACCAAAATAATGACGCAGAGGATGGATATGTTCATCAAGCTAGCCTTGATCTCACGGATCAAGCTGGCCATCCCAAACATGAAAGAGCTGCCGCCGCCAGCTGCTTCAATCAACATGTTGATCCCAACTCCAGTGATATAGAACGCATAATGCTGCTCCCACAGGAAGAAATCACAGCAGCCCCCTTCCTATTGATTTGGAGGAAAAGAAATGGATGATTAGTGCTATCCTTTCTAGAATAATATATTTTCAAGAAATTATACAAATCATACGTACTCCCTGGTTGGGGCATTTGTAGAATCTGAAACCTGGGTTTGTCTCCGTACCAGAAACGCGTGTGATCGTCCGAGCTAAACCACAACGAGGACACAAAATCAGTGGCAAGGGTGGAGCTGGATCGCGTGCGCCGCGAAATGAGTAAGAACTAGGAGACATGGCAAAGCGAGATTGCGTTATTTCAAAAGAAAATGGAGAAGGCAGATGTTCAAGAGCACATGAAAATGGACTCCAGCAGGATAATTATACTACTCTCAGAGTTCTTAACGGCTAGTTTTCGAAATCGATTCTGGAACATGGGTCTTCTTATTAGGACAATATTTTATGCCTCCTACCTGTACTGAATTGACATGTGAGTGCGACGTTGAGGCCCATACGCATAGGCAGTACGTGCTAAGTGAATAGCTGGTCGAGGACGGCTGAGGTGTGCACAGTAAAGTGCTCTGCGGAGGGCGGCAGCAAGCAACAGGGTACTGCGCTCCGCAAGTACATGCATGCACGCCCTATCGATGTGTTCCTAGGTAGGCCTTTGAGGTAGCATAGTCTGTGGTTACTTTATCAACAATTGATATATTGGTAAAAAAAAAGGATACATCACGATTTATGTGTACCGGGAATAACTAATGACAGTGCCCCCTTTACATTGAAGCAAATAATC
Organism: Dactylis glomerata; assembly: GCA_007115705.1. Lineage (NCBI taxonomy): Eukaryota > Viridiplantae > Streptophyta > Magnoliopsida > Poales > Poaceae > Dactylis > Dactylis glomerata. Next base: position 5,050,472 of record QXEO01001118.1, on the reverse strand, counting down.
TACTTCCAAATTAAAATGGGTGCTAGATCGAGAAATATATTATATCCTTGCTATATGAACGAGAACACAATCAGATAGATGCCTTGGATGTACATGTCATCTGGCTAACAAATATATGGAACTAAGCTAAGAAATATAAAAAATATAATTATTGGTAGCGTTCAATTGATCGATAGTACATAATGTAATTTTTATAACAACTTCCAATCAGTGATATATAATGTGGCTTTAAAAAAAATGGTAGTTTCGGAAAAAAGTTAAAATATATGTTCATGGTTAGCATTGATTGGATCGATAATTTTTTCGTTCGAAGGGTTATATATGTTGTCAAATGTATCTTACTTTCCTCATGAATTCTCAATATAAATTACATGGAGTATAGGCTGCCCACCAACAAAATATTCAATTAAATTGCCTTGGCCGTGTGAAAATGCTGCATCATAACATATTATTGTGTTAAGAAAATGTAACAATAGTCTAGCAAAAAAAGAATAAAAGCACCAAAATTGCAGCGAGTTGATGTAGTTGGCTGGTCTTGCATTATACAATATGTATGTTATATATGTTATTAAGGTAGAGGGATAGAGGGGGCCGGGGGGAGGAGGAAACACATCTAACATTATTGCACGCCCATTTGCTCACATAAGGGCAAAGAACAGGAAAACAACTCTGCATCCAGCACACCATGCCTAGCAACGAACTCCTTCTCTCAAACTCACCTGTCCTAGAAAACGAAGACTTGCTTAGCCAGATCATCCTAAAGCTAGGATCCTCCATTCACCAAATCAGATGCAGCAGAGTGAGCCCACTATGGAGGGCAATTGCAAGAGGAGCTGCTTTTGAAACCGCTTTTGTTGGTTTCCTTGTGGAAATGCAAGAAGGAAGCGGGAGGATAGTGAAGCTGTCGTATGCGAAGCTGGGAGACGAGACAGCTCTTGTCCTAAGAGCCCGCATGCAGGAGGCGGGGGTGTCTGCAGACACGGTGGTCGGGGTGACCAATGGCTTCGTCCTCAATTATCGAGAAGGCGACGGCTACTTCGTCAGCTTCCCGGGGGACGTCCCTAGGGTCTACACCCGTGTGTCCGAGATCATCCCAAAAATGCCGCGAGACCGAGAGGTGTTCACTGTGAACACATTCGGTCAGTTCGGTGTGCTGCCGAATGCTGGGAGGTCAGGCATGTCATTCTTTGTGAAGGACGCTTCTCGCAACTTCATCACCTGCTACGATGGGGTAAGCTTCTGCTCGTCCACGAACATCTATATTCACGTTTGCGTCTATGATGATGCATTAGGATGGGAAAGACACATCTCTGATCCATACAGAACTAGAGAGGCTGCTTTGTTCCACCGCAATCCATATAGTGTTCTTGATGGGACAAAGCTATACATGATGTACTTAGTGGGTTCTCTGCATTGCTATGATATAGTTAGCGAGAAATTTAGTGAAATTCCACTACCTACACAAGTAAAGGGAAATGCTAGATCTTGGTATGACTACACTGTAGCTTGTAACCGTGAAGGAGGGCTGGTACTAGTCCACTACTCCAAGGCTGTTCTATACACTTGGGTGCTTAGCTTTGTGGATGATGCACCGCACTGGACACTAAAAACCGTGGTAGATTTGATTGAAAGCTTCAGAGGAAGGATTACAGCTGGTGTATGGCAAAGAGTGAAGAACATCGAAGGATTCCCTCTTGGATCAGATCATTTCTTCTCAGTACAAGTGCGCAGCGCTTGTACAGATGCTAGATTTGTGATGCTCACATTTGGTTTTGATCTGGGTATGTTCGAAGTGGACATGCTCAACGGAACTGTTCGTGAAATCACCAATGTGGTGCGCACTGGGATGCTTGGAAGAATCTACGCACTTTCAGAGCCATGGAGAGCAGTCCCGTGATGTTGAGGCGCGGCAAGCAGAAAATCGTATGATGCACACTCAACTAGCAAACTGTGTGCTAGTTATCTGAAACAATTATGCATTTATCGTTCCCTTGTGTAATATGAACAATATTATTGTAATATTGGATCTATATTTCAATCATTTCGTTCTGTCGAGAACGCGGACATACATGGGCTATTTATCTGAAACAATTATGGTTTTATCTATTTCGTAGTGTAATCCACATAAATATTACTTAAATAATGAAGCAACATTTCAATGATTTGGTTGTACCGCGATTCCTAACTTACATGGCCTCATGTGATATTTTTCCATGCTTTCTGTAAGTTTGTAATGTTTTCAAGGAGATTAACATGAGTTCAAAACCTTTTAATAATGTGTTTTCGATCTGTCTTGTCATTCGTATATATTCCCCTTGAAACAACGCCTTATTCCGTAAATACAGAAATTAAAGTTAGTCCGTGGAAAATGGTAGTTTTGGCTAGATTGGGAAAAGGAATATATCATTGATATATGCACGAGAACACTATCAGTTATATGCCTTTGATGTAGATATAATGTGGCTAACAAAGAAATGGTACTTAACGCAGGAAAACAAAAAAATAGTTATTGGTAGCGTTGGATGGATAGCTAGAAAATATTGTGTTAATTTCATAACACCTTTATATCTTTGATATAAAATGTGGCTATAAAATCGCGGCAAGCAGAAAATCGTATGATGCACACCCAACTAGCAAACTGTGTGCTATTTATCTGAAACAATTATGCATTTAGCGGTACCATTGTGTAATCTGAACAATATTATTATAATATTGAACCTATATTCCAAACATTTCGTTCTATCAAGAATGCAAACATACATGGGCTGTTTATCTGAAACAATTATGGTTGTATCGATTACGTTGTGGAATCCGCATAATATTACTGAAATAGAGTAGATAAAATGGTGTAGATTAAATGTGGCTAACAAAGAAATGATGGCTTACAAAGAAATTGAACTTCACGCAGATATATGCCGCACAGTTTAATGTGGAAATGGTAGTTTGGGCTAGATTGGGAAATTGAGTATATCCTTGATCTATGAACGAGAACACTATCAAAATATATGCCTTCGATTTTCTGAAAAATGTGGCTACCAAAGAAATGGTACTTCACGCAGAAAAATTAAAAAATAGTTATTGGTAGCGTTGGATGGATCGCTAGAAAATAGTGTTAAATTCAGAACACCTTGAAATCTTTGATAAAAAATGTGGCTACAAAATCAATGGTAGTTTGCGAAAACGTCAACATATATGTTGATGGTTAGCGTTGGTAGGATCGATAGTTTTTTTATCCCAAGGTTAATATATGTTGTCAAATGTATCTGGCCTTCCGTCTGAATTCTGAATCAAATTCTAGTAAATCAAATTCGGATTACTACAAAACAAACTACTGGGAAGTATATTTAGCAGCTTGACAAATAGAAAAAAAATACATAGTTCCCAAACACACGAAAGTAATGATTACAAAAGAGTACTTGGTCAACGATGAAAGTTCATAATGATATAACAAAAAAAGATAGCAGATACGTGTTAATCATAATACATATTTCGATAGTATTTATGAAATATAATGTCCTATACGAATAACAAATTGAAAGAGAGTAGCTACATATCTCATTTACATATGCGGTCTTAGTCAGAAGAACAAAGTTGGGAAAAAATAACTAATGCTATTTCCCACTACTTAATATAGCTGGCCTATAGAATGTTGGGAATTCAAAAAGTTGTAAATGTTCCAAAAAATTTGGTAACTGAATGGGATGATGGTTAGAATTGCGAAGTTCAGTACTACATAGTTCTGCACACTACCTGATAAGCGATCTAGATTAGGCGATATAATTATAGATATATCACATATGCCTACCTTGGATTTAACAAATGTGTGCTCGAAATTATAGGTTGGCAAAAATGGTATCCGGATAATGTAAAGTAAATTAGGAAAATGGACTTGGAAAGTTATACCATCACCAGTTAATACAAAAGGAATTACTGACGAATAGTCATAGTGCGTGCACATAGTTATAGGACTTGATAAGTAGCAAACATATGTGTCATGCTGGCAGCATTACAAATAAAGTACAACGGGCTAGCTTCCTGAAAGCTTAGAACAGGTACGACTTCCAACAACTTATACGAGATCAGGGTTATAGGCTGGAGCTTCTGAGGCTGGAGCTTCAAATCATACATGTCTGATATGCCTACCTTGGATTTAACAAATGTGTGCTCGAAATTATAGGTTGGGAAATATGGTATCCGAATAATGTAAAGTAAATTAGGAAAATGGACTTGGAAAATTATACCATCACCAGTGAATAAAAACGGATTTACTGACGAATAGTCATAGTGCGTGCACATAGTTATAGGACTTGATAAGTAGCAAACATATGTGTCATGCTGGCAACATTATAAATAAAGTACAACGGGCAAGCTTCCTGAAAGCTTAGAACAGGTACGACTTCCAACAACTTATACGAGAGCAGGGTTATGACGTCTTGGATTCAGGTCGTTGTACCGATGGTATATGAGAATGTGAGCTACTTCCTTTCTGAACAAGGCCATGCTTTTCTGCAGAAAAGTCCCAATTGAGGTATATTAATACAGAAATGCACACACTAAGAAGGAGCATATGCAGCCATGTAAAAATTATACCTTCCCATATCCAATAAGGTCTTTCCCATTATGTGAAACCAGAATCCGGATAAGTTCAAGTCCAGAATCATGCCTACGAACCAAATTGTTGGAAAAAGAGTAAGAACCAAACCTACAAGTAAAAAAATAATAACATAGCTATTGAATTTGATAGGACAATAAAAGATTACAGGTTATCTTGTGTATGGATCTGGGCATAGTGTTTGTTGAACTTGCGAACTAGTGGAATATCTTTTGCAGTTGCATACCGGTAAGCAACTTGCAAGTTATATCCCTGCATTTGAATGAAAACTGTGTATCACTTCAAGCAAATAAGTTACAGAAAAACTGTGTATCACTTCAAGCATAAAAGTGACAGAAAACAAATATAAAAGGCAGGAACTTACAATAGTATCCCATAAATCTTGGTAAGGATCTTCTCCTCTCTTGTAAGGCCTAAGTGAATCATAAATCTCAACCAGTTCAGCAGATAAGCTAACTAGTATAAGAATCCAGTGGTGGTCAATGCATACTGGTAGGTATATCTGAGTACAGATAATCACACAAACAATTGTTCAGAAAAGATGGCTTAATAAAATTAAATACTCCCCTTAAACAGATAAATGACATGTTGCAACCATTACCTGATCAATTGACTGTACTGCGACTTTCTTCAGTTTTGATGCTATTTTTTTGTGGTCGCATCTGCCTGGTGATTTCATAAGCTCCTTCTGCCAGACACAATGTACATATATCAGTTAGATATATATCCCAAAACGATCTCGGTTGTTACATGTTATATTAATGTAATACTGTTTGGTACAACATACAATTGTTGGTTGATTGAGGATTGACTTTGTTTTAGAATCCCAGTCGAGCATTATGGCAACACAGCAAAGCCACATAAAGTTTAAATCCACCTCGCCGTTAGGCATTAGTGTATGCACAAACTCCTCTTCTGTGACATGAACACCACGTATAATAATCTTAGCAGAATTACCACCAAGTCTATCAACAGAAGATGTTTTTTTCCTTTTGGTCGACCGGAAGCGAGAATTCTCCACATGTTCTGTATATGTTAAGCTGGCCTCAGTGTTATTCTTACTAGGAGATTTCTTCAACTCTGCTATCCCATCAATATTTTCCTTGCTCTTCCCAAAACGCTTCGCTCGTGAACGCACTGCTATATTAACACTTCCAGCAACAACAAAAAATTCACCATCTTCTATTGGTGATACCAATGGGGTGACTTTTTGGACATCCTGCTCTGCAGAGTTTTCTGGAGAAAGTAGAATATGTAATGCATCCGAATTGTCTGCAAGACAGACTGCATATAAAAAGACTTCCTATTAAACGAGAATCTAACCACAAGCAAAATTGACCACAAGCAAAATTGACGTAGGTGCGTCCAAGAACATAATAAAGGCTATTACCTTGTGGTTGGGTTACTATGGTGTCGCCCGAGACTACAGATGGAAGTGCAGATAATTCAGAGGGAGCAGATAATATGGGCTCCGGATCTTTTTCAGTATAGCTGGAAAAAATACCGGCAGCTCGGTTTGCTGGCTGATCTTCTTCTATTAATGCAGCTGCCCTTTCAATGCTGTCATCAGAGAACATATCTTCAGTATATTGGGATTCAGTATGAACGCACTGCGATGAGATGGATTTGTCTTCTGTTAGATCGACTTGTGAGGGACTAGAGGACACAGGACCTATGACAGTCGGGTCGATTGATGCCTGTCCTTGTTGAGCACATTGCACTGGGAAACTGCAACTGTCATGATTGTCGACACCAGCAACGCCAATAGCAGTGCCATCAACAATTCTTTCTCCAACACCCGCATCAATGACAACCTGTTTTTCTGATTCCTTGCCTATGGCCATTACCTCAGACATTATGTCAAATCCTAGAGGATCGGATTTGTCTGCATAATCCTTTTCCGGTATATCAGTTTGGGAATTCATGTTTTCCTGGAACAAACTATTATTTCTGAATGCATCTACCTGATTTCCAAGCTTACTGCAAACGGCTCTCCTGACTAAAACAGTTGACAACTGCTGGCAAGTCTGCTGCAAATCATATGACTCATTGCTGAATACAGCATTCTGATTTGAAAGATTTCCATCTTGATCACATGATGTTCCTGCTGTGCATGACTTGTATTTTGTTGGGGTTACAAATCTAAAATTCTTTTTCTTGACTGTGCTACGAGGATGAAGTCGGAAAGAAAACTCATGGGGATTATGGACTTCATTACACTGCGTACGCTGACAGCCTAAAGACATACTCATACCTGCAGAGACTTCACTGGGAGGACTGCCGAGTGGTGTCTGCACTGGGACATCTTTGCATTGTCGTTGGGAGTTGATGTTTTCAGTCCTCGGAGAACAATCAATATTGATACCTGGGTCGATTCTTGAACTTCCAACATTGGCGGTGCTGAACACTTTCTTGTGTAGAGAATAAATTGCAGATGATCGACTGGTTTCAATCTTATTCATTCTGGTGTTAAGCATTTCGAGGCACTCCGAGTAAATAGTCTCTCTTTCTTTATTGTATTGGGATTCAATCTTCTCATCTCAACCAAGAATAACTGGAACAACAAGAAAAGTAGAAATATTAGAGATTTGAAGTTTCCAACACTTTTTCCTTAATCATAAGTTCAAAAAATTGCACCAAAAAATGTAGAATCGAGATTGTAACATACATTTTCACCATCAAAAGGCCCTGTACTATTAGTACACTCAGGTATGGGATTGCTTTTGCCATCACGGTGCACGGGGATTGTACTTGGACTATAATCAGGTATGGCGTTTAATTTTTCAAACAGTGGAGTGCTGGACTTCTTGTTGGCTGATTTGCCGTCATCATCAGGTGCAGTTCGATCGATCTGTGGGGCTATAACTAGTTAGTTGTCTCCAAAAAGTCTACTAGTATAAAGACGGTTACATATATATATCATACACTGGGTGTGCTTTCTGATTAATTAGGTATAAAAATTACCTCCAATTTTCCATACTCTGGCCCGTCACTGGTTATGTACTTCAAATCGTGATAGTCTAGCAGGTCTAGCATTTCAGATGTAACATAATTGATACGTGGGGTTCCTTCTGGAACATTAATCAGAGCAGATTTGACCATATCAATATATATGAGCTGCATGCCAAACAAGAAAAAATGTTAGACCCATAAACAGATTTCTTGTGCTAACTTAATAGAAAGTGGACCTGTTCTGCTTACCAGTAAGACATGCACACAACCGTGCACGTTGACATTGGCAGCATTTGATTCTCTGAACTCATGAATACCTTCAACGAGGAAATCAGCTACATGTTCACACCAGTTCATATCTTTTATTAGGTCAACATTGCTGACGATTGCAGAGTAGCTCCTGTTAATAAAGTGTCCACTTGATGGTGCAAAATATATACATAATACATATAGCATGAAGTCGCGTTTGAACTGCACTGGATCATGATTTCCTATCAAAGAATCCAAAGTTTCCTTGTAACTTATTCCCCTAACAGATTTCTCAGCCTTACTGTCTTTCTGTTGAAAGGTAGGGTTGGGGACCTTCGATTTACCGCGGTTACTACGTGGCATAGGGACAGGGAATGGACCATCAGGAATTCCTAGCAGCTTCTTGATAACATTTTTAATTCTTATGGTTTTGCCACCAACAACCAAAGCTCTCTTCTTCCAGCTGACATGGTTGATCAACCATACAGTCAATCCTTTGGGCAGCCTGCAATTTGGCATGCGTAAAAGAACGCCAAAACCTAGTTCCTCTACCCATAATTTCTGATCTTTATCAAGGTTCTGGAACAAATCGTGCAAGAGGTGAGGGGAACATTTAAATCCAACATTCTGAAAAAAAAGGTAAAGGACAAGTGTTACGGCACTTGTAGACACACGAATTAATAAACCATACCAAGAGAATGCTAAGAAAACACAAAACTCAAGTTGCAGGGCAAAACACACCTGCTTAGCATTGCCCTTCTTTGGGTTCACTTTAGGCTGAGTTTTCATCTTCTTACGGGGTCTATCTTCTGAGCTAGAATCAGAAAGTACCTCTTCCAACTGTTTCTTCCCAGCTGGTTTCATGCATGTGAATCTAGGTGACGTGCGGGTAGGAATCTCGTAATCATCTTCATCCGAATCCGCCATGACTGAAATGAAAAATATATGGATAATATAATCTCTATTCATTATGATTCCTGGGATTATTTTCAACAGTTATCAAGAAACTGTCTAACCTAAATATCTAGAATCATCTAATGCATAGCTCGTATATCACACACAATAAAAAAGACGGATCTAGCCGCTTGCATTAGTAATTATGCAGAGCTGCAAGCGTTGAGCAAATCAGTTCGTGAAATCTAACCATGGAATCACACAATAAAATTGATCGTGCGGACTAGTTAAACAGGGAAGCGCGAGAATAAAACAGAAAGACCTAGATCTATATATGAACAATGGGGGCAACATTGGGAGCTTGGGAGAAGCAACGCGGAAATAAAACATAGGGATTCAGGCGCATGTTGCTGCGGAAAGCACGAAATTGAATATACGAAACGATACTTCTAGCGGCAGCGTCGGATTTAGTACCTGGAATGAAGATGAGCGCCGGAATGCCTCCACGAAACGGAACGGCGGCGGAGCTGGAAGAACTGGGGAGAGGAAAAAGAAGCGCCGCCCTGGGACAAGCGACGCTTGAGTAATAACTGAGGGGGATGGAGATGCGCCTGATAAGTAATGGCAACCGGTACGCTGCTATACTGGGCCCACGTAGAGACAAGACTATGAATACACAGAGGACACGAGCAATACCGTTTCAATCTATTCCATATACCATAACCTGCTGACGTGTCATTCCGAATCTAGAAGTGGGCGGACGGTGGATGCGGCACCGCTAGGCCGCGGCACCGCCAGAAAAGACTTCGCGGTCGTCGATCGATGTGAAGTAAATTGGAGAGGTGACGATGGATCAATCGAGCTTTTTGCTTGTAAATCTCTGGCTCTCCATGCTAGCCGGGAAATCCTATACGCCGCTTAGTGCGGGGCGTCCGGCCCGCGCCGCACAGACTTCAGAGACGCGCATGTTGAGTGGGCCAGGCCCATTAGTGAGGGTGTGAGGTGCGGATGTCTTCTTCTTTGTCAGAACGTTTTTTCTTTTTCGTTCGTTTTTTATTTATTTCTGTTTTTTCGTTTCTTTTTTATGTTTTTGTTTTCTGTATTTATTTTATATTATTTTTAGAATACAAGAATTTTTTAGAAATAAAAATGTTCAAAATATGAAAATATTCAGAACTAAAATAATGTTCAAAATATGAAAATATTCAGAACTAAAATAATGTTCAAAATGCAAAAAAAGTTCAAATGTGAAAAAATGTTCAAAATGTGGAAAAAGTTCAAGACGTAAAAAATGTTCATTTTTACAAAAGTGTTTATATTTTAAAAAATGTTCAAATTATAAAAATGTTTAGTTTTTTATAAATTTTCAGATTTCAAAATATGTTCAGATTTGAAAAATTGTTCAAGTTTTAAAGAATGGTCAAATTTCGAACTTTCTAGTTTTTTTCAAAACATCAGAAAAATAGACAGAAAAGCAAAAAATCGGCCCAAACCGGATAAAGAAACCGACCAAGAATATGGGTGGGCTCACTTATTCCATCATGAGCGTGGGCTTATGCAGCGTCGCTTCGAAACGCTGCTTTAAGCGGCGCAAAGGAGCTCCCAGTCCCATGCTAGCCTACATATTTGGGAACGAAATAATAATATATTCTAGTAACAGAGAACAGGTGGAACTTGATTGCAGCAAGTATGATTGTGAGTTCAACTTAAATTTCTGTTGTTCCATTCCGGTTCAGTGTTTGGACTGGCTATTATGGCCAACCCTTCCCACTACACGCATTCACTCGAGCAAATTACCGCTAGCCCAAATTTCGTCTTAGTGTCCTTGGTTTGGCGACGATTGGCCGTCACACACTGGAATATAACCACATCCACTTTACTAACAAAAACAAGAAGAAAAAGTTCTGCAAGCCAGACCTACAAACTTATTCTTTTTTTGACAATCAATACCACATATATTCATTGAAACAAATAGTACATGGTAAAGATACATAAACTGACTTCGTCGATTACAAAATAACGCCTAAAGAAAACAAGTAAATTATTGAGGTCTTCATATTCTTTCTTCTTCCATGACACAATCTTGTATATTTCTGAAGACAGACGAAGAAAACCAAACCACAGACCTGTAAATACTAACGAAGGTTCTCCCACAATTTTAATTTCAGCCGCAGTGCCAAGGCTGCGTGCACGCGCGCAACCATTAAAGCAGTCAATCACCATCGGCAAGAGTACCAACACCAGTATGCCAGGGAAAAGTAACCGAACAGCCTCATTGACGTCGCTGGGGAGACAAAAGTATGAATCATCATTGTCGAGGACGTAGCAGCCGGGACAAATATTGCAAGGACAAACCTCCACACGGCAACCATGAGAACAGATCCAAAATTGATCCGGAGAAGCGAGACTGAAGGCCCATACCTAGAAAACTTTAATCTTTCAGCACCACCATTGACGTTGGGAAGGAGATCTTGTCATCGAACGAAGGGGCGAAGATCACTCGATGCCATCTTCATTGACGCGGAGGCAAAAATATAGATGGCTACCAGAACCCTAACCTAATGTATTGGAAACACTACTTTTATTGGAAACTCCACGTATAGATCGGGTTCCCCACTCCTCCTGACACCGACGAGGCCGGCAGGAGGAGGGGGAACCAATCTATGGAGGAGGCTGAAGTTGGAGGCGGCTAGGTTTCTTGGACGGCGGCTAAAGTTGGAGAGAGATGACGTTTACTGTGTATTCGCTATTTTGTTGTATCTTCCTTGTTGTAATGGACTGCACCTACAAACTTATTCTGGATCTGAAGGAAGGTAGAAAAGTCCAAAAGAACAGCATTGTCTCGGGAACCTCACGGGCAGTCGAAGCCCGCGATAAAACCTCCTCGACATTTGCAGCTCCGTACCCTAAAAAACTTGTCACAAATTCGCCACGTATGTTATGTTCTTTTTTATATAGATTTTGAAAATATTAGAGCCCTAATTTCTGTTGTTGTATTGCTTGAACCCTCGTGGGTATAGAAAGAGATACACAGGATAGGTAGAGATATGAAGTACAAGATGTAGAGTCCTAGTCTATCTAACTTGTATACGTATTCTAACATTCCCCATCAGTGGTAGCGGGAGTAAAGCAGACGATTGCGACTGGATTTCAAGTCTTGCATTTTCGTCGTCTTCTATTCCATGTCATCAACTGCGTCTCTGATGGTCAGCACATCTGGTGCCTTCCTGGTCTCTCCTCTCTTCCCTCCCTCATTTTCAATATGTTTTCTTGCATTCAAAAAATCAGTACACCAAGGAATATTCAAGCTTTTAACATGTTTTAGAAACATAGTATCCGCATATTTTTTACCATCTTTCATTATCTTATTTTTTGGGATTTTAAATTTTATATGTTGGTTGTTGTAAGTATACTAAATGCAATGCAAACAAGAATAGAAGCTTAGCGCTACACTCCCCGGCAACGGCGCCAAAAAGTACTTCATAATCCCCAAGAGCAGAGAATCACTATAGCACAATTTAATAAGTATTGAGTGTCGAACCCACGAGGAGCTGAAGGTAAACTATCTATTCTCTAAAGCCCTATAACCCACTTACATGGACTTTTATTCAACGCAAGAACTACAATGAGTAAGGAACTACAAAGTAGAACTACCTAGTGCTGAAATTAAATACAGAAAGTAAAATATCTGATACAAGTAAAGTAAAGCAAGCAGAGTAGAAGCAGTAAAGTGAAGAGAGGGTAACTCTTGGGAGCATGTGTTCTGGCAAATTGTTATTTCATTTGTTTTGGTTGTCACAATTAGTGAAGCATATTTTGAAGAACATTTTACAGCTAGATGTATAAGTACTAAACACAATGAAGCATAAAGAACTCGATGATTAAAACCCCAAGGCACAAGAATCTAGAGCAACAATAGGATTAATTAAGGACATGTGTCTAGCAGGTGACACTCCTAATCATCACATCTAACTTGTATAAATAAAGTCTATTATTTTTTCTAGGTAGAGACATAAATCGGAGTAGTCAAATAAACCAACTACTACACACCCTAGTGATTGATCCCTAGGCCAAGTGAATGTGCTAACACAGGATTCATTAAGACATATATGTCCAACCACTGTTTTAAGTTCTAAGGTCCCTAATATATTCCCTGTTAATTAACCATGAATTAATATAGCATGCATATAAGACTTGGAACACAGTTTTTGTTCAATTCCGTACATCCCTCCTCCTAACAACATGCAACAATGACAACCTTATGTATCCCCCAACATATGTGCGCACTCATATATTAGTACATAAGACCATCATAGAAGATAACAAACTTCTATTCAACCAATCAACAAAGTATTTCACAGTCGCCAAGAACAATCACTACTCAAACTTAGACATAGATACAATAGATCATGGAAAAATAATAGATTGTACCACACATCATGTTTTCCAAGAGATTACAATAGGGGCATCAAGAAGGTGTTTCTGTAGATGATGATGAACACACCGGAGGGGGGTGGAGCCTACCAGAGGCGATTTTGGCAGCATTCCCCCCTCCGAATTCCTCCGGCGACAGCCTTCTATCTCTTTGTGTCTTTGTTTTTGATCTCCGTGCCACCATCTTTCGGGAACGCCTAGGAGACCCTTTTATAGTTGATTTTAGGTCAAAACAAAGAGAACCACATGAAAACGGACGGCATCGAACGCTCGAGCCACAAAACATTATTGGTGGCGTGTTCTGTCTTATTGGGCTTGCCATTTGCGGCTTGTTGGGCCCCGGGGGCTCTACTTTAGCTAATTTTGTTCATATGGAAATTATCTAAGTCCTCCCGTTGACCTAGCTCCGTTTCGAGTCCCATAGCTCCTAGAAAGTCAAAACACTAAAAAGATGTTTTTTTGTCCAGAAAAAGTTAGAAACCAAATAAATGGGGATCTTTTGGAAAATCCCCAAAATCAATATAAACATGGATATAACATAATATAAGATGCAAATATGTGGGAATATGTGTCAATAAACTATAAAGCTCATGTATACATTTTACATGCATCAACATCCCCAGAAAAAGTTAGAAACCAAATAAATGGGGATCTTCTGGAAATCCCCAAAATCAATATAAAACATGGATATAACATTATATAAGATGCAAATATGTGGGAATATATGGCGATGAACTACAAAGTTCATGTATGCATTTTACATGCATCAACATCCCCAAGCTTAACCCATGCGCGTCCTCGAGTATGAATATGATAAAACTAAATGTGGACTTTGGAGTTTATTATTTGATTGAATACATCAAGTAATAGTACATAAGATCAATGATTCAAACTTTAATGAACAGCAACAAGAAAATGAGATGTCAAGTGGTCCATCTAGTTCACTTCAAAGATGTTCAGCAATCAATTACAAAGTGCAAAAATAGATGAAAGTATTATGGACATTAAACATGAAGTGCTTGTGTAGTTCAGAACTTTCTTTCTTTATTCTCTTTCTTTCTTTTGAACAAGTGCCCACTGAAAGTAAGTAGGAAGTATATATTCTAGATGCTGAGTTTTTTTATTGTGCAACCCATGTCAACGATAGTGAAGACAATTATAGATTTACATGATTGACCACTTACAAGTTGGAAGTCTCATGCCCTATGGTTAATAGTACCTACACCTTACTCTACTCAAATTTAGAATTACCATTGATTTTCATTGCATGCATACTGTTTTAACCAAGTGCTAGCAAAGGGGTACCTCCATGCCTCCTGTAAAAAGTGGCCTTTGATATTTTGGGAAATCTTTTTGCAAAGGCAATATATACCGGGACGACAAGACAACAGACAAATGAAATCCTCTTAAAGTACTAACTAAATAGTAAATTGAACTTATGAAAGATGATTGAGGAAGTCCATGCTGAAACTTTTTCCATGATTAGGCATGGTTTCGGTTAGCGGCCCAAAGCTCTTCTCTAACAAATACGCATACTCAAATCTTTAGCATGATAACCCCCACTCATTTCACATCGGTCGGCATGCATAACCAAAGGTACATGACAACAACTTAATATGGTGCAATGTTGAAAGTCTTATTCCATGACAGCGTGGTTTGACTTAACTCCAACTAATAACTTGTCAAACATGTAACTTACATAAATGATAATCACCATTCACTGCTACTTTCCCATGAGCTTTAAATTGCACAATAAAAAAGTATGATTTTAAATGCAAAGGCGTGGCACATATACTATACTTGCAATAACATTTTTCTATATAGGTAGGTATGGTGGAGATTTTGTGGAGAAGTATGGCTCAAGATTTTTGGATACAACAAGTCTTTGCTTGTGTTTTTATTTATTTTCTTTTCTTGGCCAATGGAAAGGTATAATGTCACAAGCATACATAATATTCATAATGCTACACATTTATTCATGAACAAAGTAACTCATAGTTAACCATAAATGTGCGAATAAGAGATAGCACTAAATACGGCACTAGCAAATTACCATTCAATCAAAGCACATGAAACATAGAACCATATGCACTACTTGTGTTGCTATGTTTATTTATTTTCCCTTTCATTTAATGTGCACCCAGTTTACCTATATTTCTACAGCAACTTGATAATGATCTTATCAACATGAATAAAATGTTACTCTAACTAAAACTAAAAACTAGACGCTCCAAGCTTACACAAACTTTTCATTGTGCTAAAAAAACAGAAGTTTGAAGGTTTGCAAACCGAGATTTATGTTGGTGTAGAGGGATGCCCGGGGCATCCCCAAGCTTATGGTCTTGACCATCCTTAGATACATCTTGGTTTTTATCTTGCCTTCATCCTCCTATAAAAAAACTTCACTACAAAAACTACTCCTACTCTTTTCTGCAGAGTTAGATCATTAGTGCATAAAAAGATATAACTCTTGCCATCGTAAGAACACTCAAAAAAATTGGTTCATCAAAAACAAAGATTTGGCAAAGTTTATAACATTTCATAAAGCTCAAACGACCCAAAAAAATCAATTTGAAATTCAAAAGAGGCACCTAACAAAACTATGGTAGAATCTGTCCAAAAACAATATCTGCAACTTTGAAAAATCCAACGCCCAACTTAAAACTTCTAAAAATTGATTCCCAGCACAGCTTGATAGAGGATGAAAATTTAAATCCAACCTAACTGGAATCACTCAATTCCGAGCTACAGAGATCTTTCTATGGATTTTTTTCATAAACAGCAGCACACAGTAATCAACAACTCGCGAAAATATTTCATATTTGACATCCAAGTTGGTAAAGCTTGGCACTTTATTTTAAAAACCTAAAAATAAAAGAGACAAAACTAAACTTAACAAATAAAAAACTTCCCGAAACAAAAAAGGCAAAAGGAAGCAAGAAAGACCAAACAAGAAAAAGCAAAGAAGAAAGAAGATATTTTTGTAGATTTTGTTTTTCTAGCAAGGGCAAAGAAGATGCAAAAATAAACCAAACAAAGAAGAAAAGAAATATTTTTATGTTTTTGGTTTTATAAGAAAGACTCAAAGAAGAACCAAAGAAAAAAATAAAAAAAGACACGGTTTCCAATATATACACAATAATCATGGTGTTGAAATTAAAACATGAGTTAGGAGTTGGAGACGTCACATTATTTGAAAGAAGAAGTGGATGCGGGGGAATCCCCAAGCTTGTGTTTTTACTAGTTCTTGTGTTCTTCTTCTTCCTCATCATGTCATGTTTCAGCCCCAACAAAAGAAATATTTTCATCCCCATGATTCTTTTTGGTTCCTGCAAAAGGTATGTTCTCCAAACAAATAATAATTATAGTTTCACCCAAGATGCAAGCTCCACAAATTATTAGGAAACCACGTTACTCTACAACAAGCAAACACAAAAGAAACACACACTTTTTTATTAGATAAAAGTATTAATGATGAAAGTTTTGCAATGGTTTCATTGGCATGAAAAACACATGTTCAAGGTCGATCCCAACTTCTTCATTACTTATCATCTTCATTTACTTTCACCAATTTTTTTATTTTTAGTTAAACTCCTAAAATAATTGTTATAAAATAGTAGATAAAAATATTTTACATGTTACAAGGATATAAAGGTGTGCTCATACTGAATAGTATTAGAAAGCATGTGGAGCACACCACAAAACATTAAACCATTAACTTTTAAGTCTAACTCTCTTCATATGCATTGACATTATATACATGAAATAATAGCAACAACTTTGTGATAACCAAAGCATATAATGATCAGTATCTTGCATTTTAAATAGCATGAAAGCATAAAGAGAGCACTTATCGCTTCCTCTTTCAAAATATTTGCAAGCATCAAAAGTAAACTCAACATCATACTTGTGAATAGAATCACCACATAAATACAAGTCATCCAACGAGCATAATGGATCATTTAGCTCAACTAGATCATTTTCATCCTCCCATATATTAGACACAATTATATCACATAGAGGATCATCGTCAATAGTATAAGAAGGGGTGTTCATAGGAATTTGTGTGTTACCATTGTTGGGACTAGAAGATGGGTAGCTACTCCATTATTCCTCCACTTGTTCTTCTTGCTCTTCTATCTTCTTTTATTTGGGATGCAAGGGCATCCCCAAGATTAAGCTTTTGTCATCCTCTTCCTCCTTCTTTTGTTCTTCCTTGGCACTTTTAACATGTTTTCTTGCATTCAAAAAATCAGTACACCAGGTAATATTCAAGCTTTTAACATGTTTGAGAAACATAGTATCCCCATATTTTTAACCATCTTAAATTATCTAATTTTTGGGTTTTTAATTTTATTTGTTAGTTGCTATAAGTAAACTAAATGCAATGCAAACAAGAAAATATAAGCTTAGTGTTGCGCTCACCAGCAATGGCGCTAGAAAAATACTTGGTAATCCCCAAGAGCACAGAATCACTGTAGCATAATTTGATAAGTATTGAGTGTTAAACCCATGAGAAGCTGAAGGTAACTATCTATTCTCTAAAGCCCTATAATCTATTTATATGGTCTTTTATGCAATACAATGAACTACAAGGTGTAAGGTGCTTTTAACTAGAAAACTAAAGAGTGTTGAAAGTAAAAACGGAAAGTAAACTATCTAATGCAAGTAAAATAAAAGCAAGTCAAGTAAAGCAAGAAAAGTGAAAAGAGGGTCACTCTTGGGAGCAACTGTTCTGGCAAATTGCTATTTCATTTGTTTTGGTTGACACAATTAGTGAAGCAAAAATTATCTTATACTAGCTAGATGCATAAAACATAACTCTTTTATAGAACTATTATTTCTTATAGATGGAGCCATTAATCGGAGTAGTCAAGTAAATGAACTACTACACACCCTAGTGATAGTTTTGGAATCCCAAAACTACAGCTGCACCCTTCAGAAATCGGGGTCTATTTGACACCTCCGACATCCATTTTGAACACATTTTATATCAATCAACATCAAAAGAAAATTTCCAGCAACTTTCATGTCTGAACATCATTCCATTAGACATCGTCTTCGAGTCAGAAATTGGGAATCTTCTAAATCTTTTCTGCAGAGACAGATTTTAGGAAACTCCGAATTTCACTAAATTGAGGGGGACTTTACATATTTGTGCAAATTCCAACACAACAAAGTGTAGAACAAGAATTTATGCACTTTTGCAACTATTAGTAGGTTAGTCCCAATAAATATAATAAACTTGATAAATAATAAAAATATGACCTAATAAACTAAAAATAACATGCATGCATTTTACATGCATCAATATACCCAAGCTTAACCCATGCTTGTCCTCGAGTATGAATGTGATAAAACTAAACATGGTCTTTGAAGTTTATTGTTTGATTGAATATAGCAAGTATTAGTACATAAGATCAATGAATGAAACATTAATAAATAGCAACAAGCAAATGAGATATGAAGTGGTACTTCTTGTTCACTACAAAGATATTCAACAATCAATAACAAAGTACAAGAACAAATGAAAGTACTACTAGTTGCATCATTCGTGACTACCATATGAAAATGATAAAAGCTCAAGCATTGTGGTGTGACAATGGGTCGTGGGCTCTTATCATGGAGGTGGAGGCTGTCCAAGTTGGTGTCCAGCTGGCAGTGGAAATGGATTTTCAACATGTGATCACAACGACGGACGCTCAGGCTGTTGTCAAGCTGATGCAGGATCCTAGAGCTAGTAGATCGATTATTACTAGCATTGATCAAGAAATAAAGGAACTTAGTGGGGGTTTGCTAGCTTCTATATTATCTATATTAATAGGCTTGCTAATAAAGCATCCCATTCTTGTGCTCATCGGGCTAGTGCTGCTAGGAGAAGGTGCTTAAGGATAAACTTTATTCCTACCTTCTTAGAAGATATCCTATTGGACAATTGTAACCTATGTGATTAATAAATGAAGTTCCTGATTCGCAAAAAAAAGAATACACCTGCCTCTACATAGTTAGGATACACATAATCTCAACCAGCAAAACATAAACAAAAAGGCATAGTGCAAGCATCATATAAAGATCGTATAACGCCTAAGAAATTAGAGGACTGATCCGTAGATTACGCTGTCATCTAGGTAAAAATATCCATCACAACTCCCTCCAACTTTGTACACAGCTTCTCCACCCGTTATAGAGACGACCATAAACAAAGAAAATTGATACACTGAAAGATAATCCACAAAAGGAGAACATATATTACTATTAAAAATTATATCATTTCTGCGTAGCCAATTTAGACATATTACGACAACAGTTACCACCATAATAAAAATTCTAAACTTGTGATTAGTTTATGTAAGCAGTTACCAAAATATTAAAAACACTACATGGCGGATATAGGTTAGAAGTTAGTTAGAGGACTCGCCATATAGAACGGGAGAACTGTCGTTCCATTGCATTTATCCTTGGTAAGTATTACTAAATGCTTGATTGTCAGGTCAGGGTGACAAAAAAACACACTTCGAACTGCAATTCCATTGCATTTCACAAGGTTCTCCTTTGTAAGGATTACACCTTTGTGCAGGTAACATGCGAAAAAATATTTTTAGCCATACCTTCATTTTCCAGATTTTCTTATTAAAATCAACTTACACTCCTGAATAAATAATTGCCACACATAGAACCAACTAAGAATTTACCATTATCATGCATCTTTCAAAACAAATTGTCCCTTGCAACAATGGGACCACTGCCGACGGCCCTAGAGTGTTCTATGTCTCAAACCTTTGACCAATTAAATCTCATCTGAACGTCACACTCGGTGGAGATGTCTCCAAAACATAGCAAGGGTATCGCTCTTATGATAAATAATATTATATAAAGCTGGATATTATTTCTACAGTGTGGATTCTCTAGGCATTTATCCTCCTAGAACCAGATTTCCTAGAAATATTTAATAGTAAATTATCCAAAGAGGAAAAATATTTCTTTATTTCCATTAGATCGGCCTAGTAGTGAGAGTGTCCTAGTTACAAGTAAACCTATGACAATGCCTTCTAACCTTGTACACTTTTGTTTTGGGAGAGCTTGGCAGATCCAATCCTTAGTAAGTAATTAAAGAAGTCATTTTTCCGAGGTGTGTTTTAAATCTGAATGTCATGAACACTGAGTCTCATGATCTTTTGGACGGCAAAAGCACATTCCATTTAGCCAGTCGATATTTTTTCTACTCACTGTCACCTTTCTAAAAAGAATCTTGACTGGAAGTAATCCAATCTAGCATAACTCGTTTGGGGAATAGGGAGAAAGATATTGTATATAGTACCATGTTACTTAGTACCTAATGAGAACCAATCTTCCACTAAGAGATAACAGTTTCCTTTGCAGCGGCTTACCTTTTCTGCATATGATCTTCAACATCTTTACATTTGGCATTTCCTAGTCTGGAATACAAAAATTCCTTATAAGAAATTATCCTTTCTCAGACCAAAATATATGGCATACAGAGCAGCCAAGTTTTTCCCAGAAACAAAACAAATTCACTCTTATGAAAATTAATCTTAAGTTCACAAACTTGCTCAAACACCGTCAAAATTAATTTCAAGTTCTTAGCTTTTCAAAATGTTGATCCACTGACTCTTGTTTCATCGTCATACTGATTTGACCATCGAGTTTTGCACGCTCAATCATAATATCCAACATATCAGCCACTATAATAAATACCACGGGAGATAACGGATCCCCTTTTCTTATTCATTTTGATGTTTGAAAGTGATGACCCATGTCATCATTGATTTTGATGGCCACACTGCCCTTTAGTGGAAAAACATATGGATCAAAGCACGTCACTCTTATGTGAAACCTTTCGGTCTTCAAGTATATCAAAAAAACATTTGACCTTGTCATTTGCCTTTTCAAAGTCAATTTTAAATATCACCCCAATTAATTTTTTTCGGTGCAATTCATGAACCGATTTCATGTAGGATGACCACCCTATTAATTTGGCATGTTTCTTCCTTGAATTATGGTTATCTACGTAGGGCAAACGACATGGTTAGCTGCCACATTCAGTCTAATGGTCACAGTCTTCATAATTTGTTTGGAGCTAACATTAAGTAAACATATCAGCCAACATTGTTGGATCCTTTCCATGTTAATCTAAATCACAAAAATATCTCACCAAAATTTAGACGAAACAAGTCCTATAGTCTCGTGTGAAGAAAGCCAAACAAATCTGGAAGGCATGATCGACTTAGTATCTTTCGAAAAGTTTTGATAGAACTCAGCTAGAAAACCATCCCGGTCTGGGGCCTTTTCCATTTGGAAAATTGTTTTCTTCTTCCTGAATAAAAGGTGAAATAAGAAAAGTGTTATCCTCATCTAAAAAGTGTCTTCTATTCAGGAGTCATTTAGAGAAAAAAAAAGGTTCCTTTGGTGTCCCAAACAAATATGTAACAATTTGTGATATAGGATTTCAGTTGTTCATAGCGTTTGACCGTGCTCTCATCTTGTTCAAGCGAATGAATAAGTTTCTTCAAGTGAGTGCTATTTCGCACATTATAAAAGTAAATTATATTAGAAACTCCTTCAAGAATGAACTGAGCTTTGAACCGCTGGTACCATTTGATTTCCTCCTCCCACACAAAATGCTCATTCTATGCATTGGTCTAGCTCTTACACTCAGTACCGTGCTTGTCAATGGACGTACCTTTGCAAAGGCTTCGAGCTAATCATGATTGATGAAAACTGAAGTTTTTTCTTTCCTCAAGATTATCAGTTGTGTTGTGCAACCACCCTCCAAGGAATTGTCACGTAGCATGAATTGCATTGCCAGTTTACCACTCCGTATGTCCCAAAATATATTGTGTATAAATTTAGCCAGATTCAAACCTTATAAATTTTTACCAACTAAATATTACTCTGTCCCAAAATATAAACATTTTTAGAGAGCTAACTTAGCTCTCTAAAAAGGCTTACATTTCGGGACGGAGGGAGTAGCAAATAATATTGACATCCACCAAATCAAATGTACTCTCTCCGAGAGAGTGGACTTTTGTAGCTCGGGCTGCATGTAGACCGTTTTTGAAACTTCAGAAAATTTCAATTTTGACATTTCAAAAAAAATTGAAAAAAAATGAGGATGTAGACAATATTGTGATCTACAAGTGTGTAAATTTTTAGAATGAAATACGTTGTATTTTGGACTCAGCAAAAATAACAAATCTTGATTTCGTTCTTAGTGAACAGTGATGAACAATATACTAAGATCTAGGTTTTGTCATCTTCTGAGTTTTTGTTATTTTTACTGAGGGCAAAATACAACGAAATTCAATCTGAAAATTTGCATACTGATTGAATCCAACATTGTCTACGTCCATGATTTTTTTCGAATTTTTTTGAAACTTTAAAAGTTGAAGTTTTCAAATTTGAAAAAAAAAACCAGCCTATATGTAGCCCGGGCTACACTTGAGGTTTTCCCTCTCTCTGACCCATATTAACTTTTGCAAATACGGATATCTCTAGCACTATAGATACATCCGTATTTGAGAAAGTTAATATGAGTCGAAGGAAGTATATAATATGAAAGTACATTTTATTATAATTCTAATAATATTTATTTTGTATTCTAGAAGTTGAAATATTTTGCTATAAGTTTGATTAAACTTACGACTTTAACAGAAAAAGTAAAATCAAGCCAGAGAAAAAAGAACGCAGAAATTATGGCAGCACACTGTGCAAAGTTCCGGGTTTCAAGGATAGCAAAACCCGATACGAAGAACAAGACACGGCATCTCTAAATCTGACGGAACGTATCCCCGATGCTCAGACCACGGATACCGGAGCCTGTCGCCGCACGGCTCCCTAGCATCACCAGAGACACAGTAGTCGTAGCATCCCCTAGACGGCGAGACCCCTAGTCAAATCAAACAAATTAAGCTCGGAAACCGAAGACCGTCCCTCCGCTCTGCTCCCTGCCGCCATCATCAAATACTAATCCGTTTGTCAAGATCAATGCCTTTTCGTGGCAGAACATAGACATTCATGCAATCGTGTCCGAGCATCTCGACCACATCACGTTTTAGCCTTTCGATGGCCAAGCCAGATACTCGGAGTAGACCATTGCTAGCTAGGAGTACATGACTTTACAAAAACATCGGATTCCCTTCCAGTCCTGCTGTGCAAGCCGCTCCAAGAAGAAGAACAAAACGCCCATGGAGTTCTAACGCTGGCGAGCTGATTAACCCTAAGGACGCTCGTCTAATTCAGTTCTAAAACCCTGACCAAGGTGTACATCAGCGCAGAGCGTACAAAGTGCAGTCAGCTAGCTAGGCCAGTTGCCGGGGATGACGATCGCCGCGCAGCGCCGCGGCGGAAGCCGCCTTGCCGTCCTCCTCCTGCTGCTCCGCCGCCAGCGCCATCGCCGCCACCGACGACCAGACGTCGGCGCCGTTGCCGCCGCCGCCGCCGGGGACGTGGTCGGTGCAGGCGACCGGCACCAGGCACAGCCCCCGGCTCCTGAGGTCGCTCAGCGGCGCCCGTGCCTCCTCCTGCCACACATCGATCGCAAGACCAGATCGTCGTCAGATTACGACGCAGTAGCAACTCGACAGCGACGGCACATAGGGAGAGCTCTGCTGCAAAATCTAATGGCGCCGGCAGCACGGCAGCGCGATCGGGCGATTACGTACCGGGGCGCGCGGCGCAGAGGGCGGCAGGCGCTGCATGTACGGCGAGCTCAGTACCTGGCACCAAAAAAGGCGACCGGCCGGCGGGCCGGTACAGAGTCAGCATTGCGGTACGCGTACAAGCTACGGCCTGGAGGCTGGAGGCCTACCGTAGCAACAAAACTGTCGGAGTATACTGGACTGTACTGGGTCGCACTGAGTAATGATTATACGGGTGTAGTAGGTACCAGCAGCAGCGAGTACGTACGTACGTACGTATGTATATATGTATACGTACCTGAACCTGGTCGTGCAGGAAGCGTATGTAGCCGAGCGCCTCGTGCAGGACGGAAGCCGTGTCGGTCTGCAGCGGCAGAGGTAGGTTTTTGGGGGTCCATGCAGTTTATATCCACCCGTCAGTCAAAGGCCAAAAAGATGAGAGACAGGAGCTTCAATGACACATAGTCTGGCTTGGCTTAATTACAGTACTTTTACCTACTCATCAGCAATAATCGACGCAAAGCTTGCAGAAAAGGAGAAATCATGTACTACTTCAGCTACGTATGCAGCAGTCATCAGTTGATGTTAACAATTTGTCTCTGTGTGAGTCTATGGTAGTTCTTTGACCACCCTATTTTTACTGTATCCAGAAATTTACCAAAATCGTTTTTTTACTTAGTTTTACAATTTAACGCGGGTAATTACATAAGTTGCACAGGGATGGGCAGGCAAGGCAAGTACGTACAGCAGAGAGAGGTGATAAAGAGCGTATCGCCAAAAAGCGAAAAAAGCTGGAGAGGAACAAGCTTTTGCCCTTTTCGCTTTCTTACCTTGCCGAACGGAGAAACCAGCTGCTGCAGCGCCAGGATCCTCTCTCCCAGCCGCTCCCGCCTCACCTGCCACCCCACAGACAATGTTTAGGTAACTTTTTTTTTACCGGATGATGATGAGCTCCTTAATCGAGCACAAGAACCGGACACTAATCATGTCCCAAATCAGACTGTTCACGGTGGATTATTGGTTAATCAGTGGTAGAAGCACTGACCCTGGGCCTCTTGTTTCCAGCGGCGGCGGCAGGCGCAGCAGCCTTCCTCTGATCGCTGCTTCTCGATCCCTTCTTCTGAACAAACATCAACACAACCAATTAGATAATCATTCAACAAAATAATAGTTAATCGTTGATAGAACTCTCACTAAGGACCATCCACAAAACATATTCACTTCAGAACACACCAATCGACATGCGACAATGCAAGGAAACCATCAACAAGGAATCGGAGTGACAGAGTTTGCGAATTAACCAAACCTTGGGGGCTGCCTGCGGCTTGGGGGCGGACACGGCCGAGACGGCGGTGGCCGTGGGAGAGGACGACATGGAGGAGATGGAGGAGGAGCACTCGGTGGTCGGGCTGGACTTCTGCGGGACGGCCACCGGGGCCGCGTGACCGCCGCCGGCGTAGTAGTACTGCAGCGCCCCGAACATGTCGCCGCCGGGGTACTGCTGCTCTGCCCGGCCGCCGAAGCTGAGGATGTGCTGGTACGGCCCCGCCGGAGGGGGCAGGTACGAGGAGCAGGTGGGAGAAGCGGCGGCGGCATGGGTGCCGGCGTTGGTGGTAGTTGAGACGGCCGCGGAGGAGAGGTAGGAGGAGGACGGCGATGGGCAGAGGAAGTAGTCGGCCATGGCCTCCTCTCCGAGGCCGAGCATGTCCATGTACCCTCTCCCTCCCGCCTCCGCCATGATCTCCTCCTCTTTCACCATGATCTCGTACTGCCTGCCACACCACGGGATTGTGAACAAGAGAAAAAACATCCAAGATTCACGGTAAGCAAGAACAGAGTTGAGAAAATTAAAAGTACCGGCGGAAGTCCTTGTACTCTTGTTCTTGCTTTGGGTCAAAGAACTTTCGCGCCTTCCACAGCCGCTGCGGCGCTCTGCGAACACTGTGTCTGTGTTTTCAGAGTCCGGGCCTCACACACACCTCCAGAGACACGAGCTTAAAAACGCTTCCACTTCTGAGCGGCGGGGAGAAGCACGAGAATTGGGAGAGATGAGACGCAGGATCGAGGAGAGACGAGTCCAACGACTCGATCTCCTCTCTATCTCGCGCCCTGATCGGTTGGTGGGCCCCGTGGCAGCGCTATATAAGAGCAATGACAATAGTAGAGTCAGTTGTTGGCTATAAGCCTTTGCCATGTCATCTATAGCTAGCTTATAGCCAACATGTATAATAGTTAGCTATAGAAGAGTACTACTTTTTAAATATATGGCACACTTGACACACTCACAAAGTGCCTAGGAGTACGTGCTGCAGCTGGCTCTTATCTTACAGCCAGCACCTCTTCTCTCTCATCCAACTCAGCATAAATATAGTATTTAAATCCTTATAGCCTGCTGACTGTACCTTATTGTACTTGCTCTAAAGAGGTGGAGGGCCGGGGCGCACAGTACGAGGTTGACCGTGCTGCCTATCGCTCCACCGATATCCCAAGCCGATCTAGGGCTAGCGCTAGTCACGGGAAGCACCGCCGCCACCACACACTCACGTTCTCGCCACCACTCATCGCCATGGCCACCGGCTCGAGTTCCTCGAGCCAAGGTGCAGGTTATCCTCTCTCTCTCTGATCTTCCTCTCTCTCTCTCAGATATGTCAAGTATAGAACCAATCTACCATTTTTGTTCTAGCCTAGATGCAACAATGGTATCAGAGCACTGTCTAGTTGCTAGATCCTTTCGGTTAAGATCAAAGTGGAAACCCTAGTTCATCCCCACAGTCAAAGCCCTAAAAGAAAATCTCAAGAGAGAAAAGGGGAAAAGAATCTCACTGGTGATGCCTCGGGCTCGCCGGAATAGTGCGCCGCCGTCTCCGGCCGCGCTCGTTCCTCTCGATCCCGGTGCGTATCGGTAAGCCAAAGCACCGGAGGAAGAACTCGGGCAGTGGAGGAGCTTGCCTCCGCCACAGCCGAAAGGGAAAGACCCCTTCGGGGGCAAAGAGCTTGCCGCCGTCCACTCCCGTGGCGCGTCGCCGGCGTGGCCTCCACAGAGACCATCGGACGCGGGCGGAGCGGACAGAGAAAAGAAGGAGAAAGTGGGGAGAGGCTCGCGGAGCCGCCACGGTCGCCGTCGCCGGAAGCCCTCCGGCCGGCGCCGTCGGGCACCCTCCAGCCAGTCGCTGTCACCCCTGCGGGCTCGGCCTCCTCAGCCGCCACCGCGCGGGAAAGGGGAATGGAGAGGGGAAGCAACCGCCGTGGTGCTCGCCGGCGGCGGCTCGCATCGCCGTCGCCGGCGAGGCAGCGGCCGGCGAGGTCTGCTCCCAGCAGCCGCCAGGCGCGGGTGAAACAGAACAGACGGGAGAGAGCGAGTGTCTCGAGAGCTAGGGTTGCGGGGTGGTTTTGATCTGGCGAGGAAGCCGGTCGACCGTCCGATCCCCATCCAACGGCCAGAAAAGGTTCAGCGCTGGCGCTAGCAGCCGCTGGGCCGTAGCGGGCCGAGCTGCAGGGCAAGCAACGGAGTTTATCCGCCGCATAGGGCGCCGCGAGCTCCAGGCAGGCCGTGGGCCGCGTGTGGCTGCGGGCTAAGTTGTTTTTTCTGTTTTTCTTTTACAGATTACAGTTTTTATTGTTTTTTGTTCAGATTTTGAGCAAATTTCAAATAGTTTTCTCTATTCAAATTATTCCAACGAAAATTTTGTTTAGAGAATTCAAAAGTGACAGAAACTTTTCTGTAAAGTATAAAGTTAATGAATTTTTTAATTCATTGTTTCCGCTGCAAATAGTTAAATGAAAGTGCTTAAATGCAATAAAGTGTTTAAATTGAATTTCTTGAAAGATGTGATAAAGTGAATTAAAAGTGATTATGATTCAGTTATTTTATGACCAACATTGTTAATAACATGATCATAATTTATTTGTTATATGGATTAAATGGTGCATTTATCTCTATTTTTGCCCAACGGTGATATAGTTTTAATTGCACAAACAGTTGTATGTGTTGATTTATACCAACGTTGGATTAATGCATGCAATTGTTTTGTTATCTCACATCTTTGTGAATTTCAGGAGGCTACAGTCTGATGAGTTGCCTCAAAGACGTTCCGACGCTCAGGGGTGACAACTACACTGAGTGGAGGAAGAAAGTTAATCTGGCTTTTGTCTGCGCTGAAGTCGACTGGGTTGTGGACACTCCACAGCCGGTCAAGCCGACAGAGCCAGTCAGAGATGCAAATGATGATGATGCTGCATGGGACAAAAAGAAAAAGGACTTTGCTCCAGTGGAGCTGGCATATGTGCTAGAGAACCAAAAGTGGGTCAATGCAAACAAAAAGTGCATGGCCTTTATAAAGAATACGATTGAGAACGCCATTGCGGGCTCAATCGCAGAGTGCACTTCCGTTGGAGAGTTTCTGGAAAAGATAAAGAGCCAGTTCACTGGCTCTTCAAAGGTGTATGCTACCCAGCTGCTCAAGCAGCTGGTCACAGAAAAGTACACAGGAGGTGCACATGGCATCAGGGAGCACATCTTGAGGATGAGCAACATGGCTTCTAAACTGAAGCCCATGGATGCTGATCTGGAACTAAAGCCTGCTCTGCTTGTTCACCTTGTCATGGCATCATTGCCTAAAGAGTTTGATAACTTTGTTATCAACTACAACATGTCCCCTGATAAATGGGACATAGAAAAGATGATTGCCATGTGTGTACAAGAGGAAGATAGGCTTAAAGCCTCAAATGGTGGTTCCATCAACTATGTCAAGGACAACAGGAAGAGGAACTACCAGAACTTCCAGAACAGCAATCAAGGTTCTCCCTCCAAGCCATATGGCAAAGGTCCCCAACAGTATCATCAGCCCACTATCCCAGTGGATAAAGACCAGTGTCTCCACTGCAAGAAGACTGGGCACTTCAAGAAAGACTGTCCAGAATGGCTCAAGTCCATAATGGCAAGGAAAGGTATAGATACAGTTTTTTTTGTTAATGAATCCCTGTATTCACAGTTTTCAAAATCTACTTGGTGGATTGACTCAGGTGCAACTGTTCATGTTGCAAATTCTTTACAGGGATTCCATTCGACAAGGACTATGAAAAGAAACGAAAGATGCATTGAAGTTGCGAATGGAGTTCAAGCAGATGTGGAAGCTGTTGGCGACATCTCCTTGGAGTTAGCTGATGGTTTTTCGATTTTGCTTAGAGATGTTTTATTTGTTCCTTCACTTCACAGAAACTTAATAAGTGTATCACGTTTGGATAAAGACAGTTATGAGTGTTATTTTGCACACGGCGAGTGTGCCATATGGTTTAAAGATGCTTGTGTGGGTGTTGCTTTACTTCACAACGAGCTTTATTTGTTATCCTTACGTGAAAAAGTGCATTCTGTGTGTAATGTGAATGAACAAACTTCCTTGTCGAACAAAGAACAAAAGAAAAGAAAGAGAACTCATGACTCATCGAAGTTATGGCACTGTCGATTAGGCCATATTTCGAGAGGAAGAATCGAAAACCTCATTAAAAATGATATTCTTCCTCCGTTAGAGTTCTCCGATATAGAACAATGCATAGATTGCATAAAAGGAAAGTATGTAAAGCAAATTAAAAAGGGTGCAAACCGAAGTACAGCAACACTAGAAATAATCCACACTGATATTTGTGGACCATTTTCTGTGAAAAGTGTGGATGGCTATGACTCGTTCATAACATTCACAGATGATTACTCCCGATATGGTTATATTTATCCAATTAAAGAAAGGTCTGAAGCATTGGATAAATTTAAAATATTCAAAGCAGAAGTTGAAAATCAACATGATAAAAGAATTAAGATAGTCCGGTCCGATCGTGGTGGGGAGTACTACGGTCGGCACACTCCATATGGTCAAGTACCTGGACCTTTTGCAAGGTTCTTACAGGAAAATGAATAGTCGCCCAGTATTTTATGCCGGGCGAACCTCAGCAAAATGGAGTAGCTGAAAGGCGCAACCGTACTCTTATGGATATGGTGCGCAGTATGATGAGTTATTCCACCCTGCCATTGGGATTATGGATGGAGGCGCTTAAAACCGCCATTCACATTCTCAACAGAGTACCAAGCAAGTCGGTGCCCAAAACACCGTACGAGTTGTGGACAGGGAGAGTACCCTCCCTGTGCCACTTAAGGGTCTGGGGGAGCCCAGCTGAGGCAAAAGTATTTAATCCAAATATTGCAAAGTTAGACCCCAAAACAGTAACTTGCCACTTCATTGGCTGTCCTGACAGATCAAAATTTTATCGTTTCTACTGTCCAGACAAATACACAAAATTTGTAGAAACGAGACATGCAGTCTTCTTGGAGGACGAACTGATGAGGGGGAGCATGGTAGCTCGGAAAATTAATCTTGAGGAGAAGAGGGTGCATGCACCTAATCCGATGATTCAGGAGCCATTTTTCTCGCTACCTGTTGTGCCTGCACCAACAATCCCTGAGGTTGCGGTGCAAGCACCTGTTGTAACTCCACCCATGACAACAAAGTGTGAAGATTCGGAACCTGTCCGTCAGGAGCCGACTGAACCCTTTGTTGAGCATGAAAGGGAGCTGCAACAACCACCTTTAATAGATGTACCAGAAGTTGAGGTACATAATGAGCCAGAGAATGAGGCCCTTAGAAGGTCCAAAAGAGTTAAGAAATCAGCTATTTCTACTGATTATAAAGTTTATAACACAGAAACAGTTCATATGGAAGGTGATCCCACCTCATATGAAGAAGCTATGGGAGGCCCCAACTCATCGAAGTGGCTAGAGGCCATGGAAGATGAAATGAGGTCGATGAGTTCCAACAATGTTTGGGACTTAGAGGAAATTCCCAAAGGAGCCAAAACAGTAGGCTGTAAATGGGTCTACAAAACAAAGTATGACTCTAACGGGAACATAGAAAAGTATAAAGCGCGTCTAGTGGCAAAAGGATTTACACAAAGAGAAGGGGTAGATTACAATGAGACATTTTCTCCAGTCTCATGTAAGGATTCCTTCAGAATCATAATGGTACTAGTTGCACATTTTGATTTAGAGTTGCATCAAATGGATGTAAAGACGGCATTTCTAAATGGAGATTTAGAAGAAAAAGTGTATATGAAACAACCCAAGGGTTTTTTCATGGAGGGGAAGGAACACATGGGATGCCGTCTAAAGAAATCCATTTATGGATTAAAGCAAGCCTCTAGACAGTGGTATCTAAAGTTTAATGATACCATCAAAAGATTTGGATTTAAAGAAAATATCGAGGACAACTGCGTTTATGCAAAGTTTAAAAGTGGGAAATATATTTTCCTAATCTTGTATGTGGATGATATCCTGCTTGCT
The DNA here is from genome assembly GCA_007115705.1 of Dactylis glomerata. Taxonomy (NCBI): domain Eukaryota; kingdom Viridiplantae; phylum Streptophyta; class Magnoliopsida; order Poales; family Poaceae; genus Dactylis; species Dactylis glomerata. The sequence continues at coordinate 5,019,349 of QXEO01001118.1, read as the reverse complement.
AGCAGTGATGTTAGTCTTCTGCGAGAAACAAAGAAGTTTTTGTCCTCAAACTTCGACATGAAAGATCTTGGTGAAGCTTCATATGTTTTGGGCATAGAGATTCACCGAGATAGAAAGAATGGAGTGTTAGGACTATCACAGAAGGCATATTTAGAAAAGGTTCTAATAAAGTATAATATGCATAAGAGTAATGCCACACCTGCTCCGATAGTCAAGGGCGACAGTTTTGGGGAATATCAATGCCCCAAGAATCAATATGAGATCGATCAAATGAAAGCAGTACCATACGCATCGGCTATTGGAAGCTTACAGTATGCACAAGTGTGCACTCGCCCTAACTTAGCTTTTATCACCGGGGTACTCGGTAGATATCAGTCAAATCCAGGCATAGAGCACTGGAAAATGGTAAAGAAAGTATTGCGTTATGTGCAAGGCACAAAAGACCTCATGCTAACTTATAGAAGATCTGATTCCCTAGAGATAAAAGGGTATTCAGATGCAGACTATGCGGGAGACAAAGATGAAAGAAAATCCACAACAGGATATGTGTTCACTCTCGCAGGAGGGGCTATTTCGTGGAGAAGTTGCAAACAGACAATAGTTGCATCATCCACGATGTATGCCGAATTTATAGCATGTTTTGAGGCCACGAATCAGGTGTTATGGCTAAAGAAAGTTATACCCGACTTGAAAGTAGTGGATTGTATTGACAAACCAATAAAGATGTACTGTGACAACCAGCCTGCAGTATTTTATGCTCACAACAACAAGTCGAGTAAAGCTACCAGACCAATAGAAGTAAAGTATTATGTTGTGAAAGATAAAATCCAGGATCAAACTATAAGACTCGAGCATATAAGGACAAAGGATATGCTTGCAGATCCGCTAACGAAAGGCTTACCACCCAATGTGTTCAAGGAACACTTAGCCGGCATGGGTTTAATGGCAAGCCTATGATTCCTGGATCATAAGAGGCCCAAAAGTAACAGAATTTGTTTCAAAACAGAAAAGTGTATAGTGGCTATCTGATTCTATCGGCAATTGAGCTGTGACGATGAAACATGCTCTATGTACTGATCCGTGATGAAACGAGTAAAGTGTAAAGTATAAAGTCAAAAGTAAAGTTGAGATCAAGGGGGAGAATGTTAGATTGATCTCACAGAGACCGAGTCCAACGACTCGATCTCCTCCCTCTCTCGCTCCCTGATCGGGGGCATCCAACCGAAATATGGTTGATGGGCCCCCGTGGCAGCGCTATATAAAGAGGTGGAGGGCCGGGGCGCACAGTACGAGGTTGACCGTGCTGCCTATCGCTCCACCGATATCCCAAGCCGATCTAGGGCTAGCGCTAGTCATGGGAAGCACCGCCGCCACCACACACTCACGTTCTCGCCACCACTCATCGCCATGGCCACCGGCTCGAGTTCCTCGAGCCAAGGTGCAGGTTATCCTCTCTCTCTCTCTCTGATCTTCCTCTCTCTCTCAGATATGTCAAGTATAGAACCGATCTACCATTTTTGTTCCAGCCTAGATGCAACACGAGGTGGACCGTGGTCGCCTCCTCGTTTTCTATGTGTACAAGTACGACCGAGGAAGACCTTGGGGTGGGTGTGGGGACAACTTGTCAGTTGCAATTGCCAAACCATCCATAATGTGTGCCTGTATTACAGAGTACACTGTTGCAGTGTTGGAAGCGTTTTAAGATATCTATGCCACTGGAAAGTGGGTAAAATAGCTTCAGAGAAATCAAAGGCTGGCCTCGTAGCAGACCTTGTTTCATGTTTGGCTCAGAATAGCAAACATTTATTTTTTCTTGCTTTCTTTGACCAAAGCATCAAGATGTTCCTGCATAGTAACGACTGAGTACAAAAGTTACTATCAAATCAGCTTTGGAAGTGGAATATATATTGTCAGATTGATCGCAAAAGGCAATCAAATTTTACCATACTACGCGCCTTGATTCATGATACTCCCTTTTATAGAACGATGGAGAGAGGAATTAGTGGAATATGATGGATGTATTATTGAGCTTTGGGGGCGAGTATATATAGACGTACAAGGATTATCTTGGAGTACAAGACAACACACGAGATCTATCACTATCCTAGATGTGTCGTACCGCATGTATACTCTAACACCCCCCGTAGTCGTAGCGTGAGCATCATGAACAACATGAACAACGTCGATGATCAGACTGGAGATAAACCGAAGTAGACTCAGAAGGCTGACACCCCCCCCCCCCCGCAGTCAAAGCGGTAGCGGCGTGGTCGATGTCGCGGCGCGGATGCTTGGACTGGAGAGGAAGCTGACGAGTGTTCAGGCGAGGTGGTAGCCCTTGTGCCGATGTCGAGGGAGCCTAGAGCGGTGGGTGCTGCAACCTTGGTCGAGGTAGCCGTGCGAGGGGATGTCGTGGTCGGGGTTGCCGGTGTCAATGTAGCCGCACTTGAAGCCGCGGGTGCAAGAGAGCACCATGGAGTCGTGGGCGCACGAGGGTGCGCGTGATGAAGACGTGGACTCGATTGAGGCAGTCGTCGAAGAGAGTGACGAGGCCAAGACGATCTTGTCAAAAACGCCACATGCGAGGCGCCACACCAGAGTTGCCAAATCTGGGGACATGTCGGGGAAGAAGGCACGCAGCCTAGGCTTTTGCATGTTGTGCTTGATGTCTTTTTGATGGTATGCTTAGTGGTTTTGCTGTAGCATGACTTATCTCAAATAACTGAGATTGCTTAATGAGCCTTTGAAAAAATCATGCGTTGTTTTTATCGTTTGGAAGCGTTATTTTGGTTTTCTCCTTGATGCTTTATTTGGGTTGACTTGGCGCATGCTCACACATGTTAGACTCTTACAAAGTCGCCAATAGCCTCTATGATCATTTAGTTTTTGACTTTTGATGCCATCTTATGCTTCTTTTAATGTCGCTTTGCATGATTATGGCCGTTATTGCTCTCTTAGTTGGTCGCTCCCAGTCTTTTGCTAGCCTTCATTTTGTACTGAGTATGAGCTCTACTCGTGCATCCAACTCCTAAAAACCAAGTTTGCCAAAGTGTCCACCATACATACCTATTAGCAATTTGCTATTCCAAAGTAAATTTGACTTGCTTTTATCTACTCTTCAAATTAACCTCTTACCAGTGTTATGCGAAAATTGGTCAGTAAAGCTCTCACGAACCGGATGGCACACTTTACTTTTTCTCGTTCTTAAAAATTTGACATTGTGGTCTCTTATGTTGAGTTGTTATGCATGCAAGTTGTAAGTTGGGAATTAGCCCAGCCATGCCGTCATGGGCAAGCTTTCAACATTGCACTTCTTATTTGAGTTGATATCGTGATCTTTTATTTATGGATAATCGCGGTGTGAAATGAATTGGGAATCTTGCGAGATCATGGAGTTTTTATATGTGTTAGAGAAACGCCTGGGCCGCCAATCTAAGCCATGCATAATTCATGGTGGAAATTTGCAGCATGCCCATAGTGGACATTCGATGACGCATCTCAAAATAAAAAGCTATACAAATAGTAAATAAAAGAGATGTCGAGGTGTTCATTGTCTGTTTGTCCTGTCATTTTGATGTGGGCTTGTTCCATGCCATCGGGCACGGAGGTACCCCGTTGGCGGTTCTCGATGATACGTGTATACTTACAATGACAAGAGCTTGCTTGGGACTCTAAGTAAAGTAGCATGAGGTTTGGGTACTCGTATTCACGGGACACGAGGTTTTCAGCTTATGATTTGTCAAGCATATGCAGCATAAGTGTTCTCGCATTAACTTTAACCATTCAAGATGCTTATGATGGGGGCAATGAGAGCTCAAAGCCGGTAAGTACCATAATTTTTGAAGGTTTATAAAACTTGCAATCACTGATTCCCTCCGCGAAGGGCCTTTCTTTTACTTTTATGTTGAGTCACCGCCTTCTATCTTTATGCACCATTAAGAGAGCATAGTTGTCATTCTTAGTATAACGTGCATTGTCCCAAAGTTTTCATTGATTGATTCATATTGTTGGTTTCACTTGTTCTTAAATTATTTGTATCTAGTCGCCCTCTTAAACTTGAAGGTGTCCTATGCATTTATGTTTTGCTCTCCATGAAGGACAAGCTGAAAACCATTTGTATATTTTTCCTTATGATTTGAACACACGTTTGACTTTCATTGTTTCATTTTCACGATCTTTTGTTTGTGTTCATTTTCATGTTATAACATGGTTGCTAAGTTTCTTCTATCAAGATTATGTCTTTCATGCCCATGTTTTAATTTCTTTTGATCCCAGCGCACAATGCTTACATACATGATCAAGATTGTGTAGGTGCATGTCACCTCAAATATTATTTCTTTTGTTATCACTTACCTACTCGAGGACGAGCAGGAGTTAAGCTTGGGGATGCTAATACGTCTCCAACGTATCCATAATTTTTGATGCACCATGCTTGTTTTTACACCATTTGCTTAGTGTTTCGTTATACTTCGTGGCACTTTTATGCATTTTCCGGAACTAACCTATTAACAAGTCGCCACAGTGCCAGTTCCCTGTTTTCTGCTATTTTTGTGTTTCAGAAAAGCTACACAGGAAATATTCTCGGAATTGGACGAAACCAAAGCCAGTCGCCCAGAATTTCACCGAAGCTTCCAGAGAACCGAAGAGGAGACGGAGTGGGGCCACGAGGGCCCCACACACCAGGGCGGCGCGGCCCAGGCCCTGGTCGCGCCCCCTATGTGTGAGACCGCCTCGGTCCACTTCTGACGATGCCCCTTTGCCTATAAAGACCCCCCAACGGGAAAAACCTAAATACCCGATCACTTTTCCAGAACACATCGCGATCCGCCGCCGCCGTCGACCCGAAGATTGGGAGGGTCCAGAAGCTCTTCCCGGCACCCTGCCAGAGAGGGGAATCGCCACTGAGGGTCTTCTTCATCGCCATGCTTGCCTCCGGAGCGATGAGTGAGTAGTCTACCTTGGACTATGGGTCCATAGCAGTAGCTAGATGGTTGTCTTCTCCACCATGTGCTTCATGTTTAGATCTTATGAGCTGCCCTACATGATTGAGATCACCGTTATGTAATTCTACATGTTTGGTTTGTTGGGATCCGATGCATATTGGTGTTATGCTTGAGTTGAAGTACTGAAATTTATCGTATGTTATCTCTATGTTGTTTATGATCTTGCATGCTCTCCGTTGTTAGTAGCTATCTTGGCCAAGTAGTTGCTAGTGACTCCAAGAGGGGGTATTTATGCTCGATAGTGGGTTCATGCCTCTATTTAATCTGGGGGAGTGACAGAAACCTCTAAGGTTGTAGATGTGCTGTTGCTACTAGGGGGGAAACAACATTCATATGCTCGAGGGCATATGCTTTGTTTACATTACACACTTTGCTTAATGCAATTATCTGTTGTTCGCAACTTAATACTTGTGGAGTTCTCGGATTGATTCGCCACAAGTGGATTATTAGTCATAGATGCAGTTGGATGGCGGTCTATGTATCTTGTTGTAATGCCCAGAGTAAATCTCATAGTGATCCTCTCATCATATGCACGTTGTCTTTATTCTATCAATTGCCCAACTGTAATTTATTTACCCAGCATGTATTATTTTATCTTATGGAGAGACACCACTAGTGAACTGTGGACCCCAGTCCTATTTCCTTTATATTGCTATCACCTGTTTACTTTACTCGCACTATTTACTTTACTCGCATACTATTATCACTTTCCACTCGATACGCTCATCCCCTTTGTTTCAAGCAAACCGGTGAGATTGACAACCTCATCGTAAGTTGGGAACAAAGTATTTGGTTGTGTGTGTGCAGGTTCTACGTTGCTACTAGTTGAAGACGCGCTAACAAGAAATCGTTAACGGCGCCCTTGTTAGAGCATCACGCAGCTAGTGGGCATCACCTTCAGTCGTATTTCGACCTCCTCCTGGACGATGAAACCTTGGTTTCTTCCTGAGGGAAAAGCTTGCTGCTATATTCATCACACCTTGCTCTTGGGGTTTTCCAATTGGCCGGTAATTTACTCGGCTTCATCAAGCTATTTATGGCGCCGTTGCCGGGGAGGAAGAAGACTTCTGCGAGGGGAGTTTTCGCACGCACATGCTTTGCTTTGTTTTAAGTTTTGCTTTACTTTATTTTTACTTGCATCGTTTTATCAAAACCCCAAAAAAAAATTAGTTCCTACTATAGTTGTTATTTTTGTTGGTCTGTTATTGTCTTGCTTTATCATGCTTTCTATCAATGGTTGCTTTCTTTGAAACTAAATCTTTTTGGCAAGGTGGGTTCACGGAAGAGCAGGAAAATTATTATGAGGAACACCGCTTGTCACAAAAAGGGAAACACTTATGGGAACAAATCAATAGATTGTATATCATTGCTAAAAATGTGTGCTCTACTTATAATGCTACTTATTGCTTTAATAAATCTTGTTGCTGTAGAAGGTATAAACACCTCCCTTTTCAATGTGAGTATAATGATGATGTTACCATATCTTCTTATATTAATAGAAATTATGACTTTTATGATGTGGAACAAATTGAAGAATTTATTGCTTGGAAGGGTGCATTCGAACTTGCTTATTTGCTTGAAAATACTGATGATGCACTTTATAAATATGAGGTTTATGATATACTTAAATTTTGCTTTGATAATTACAAGAAAGAAAATGGCTATATTCTTAAATATCTTAATAGATGCTCTCCAACAGAAGAGACTAATGCCTTGAAGGAACCTATGGAAGAAGAAATTGCTGAAACTGGAAACTCATTGGATGAAAAAGAAGAAGAGAGTGATGATCAAGAGGAGGAAGAATGGAGCCCATGTCTACCTCCCAATAAGAGTAACTCTTTAACTAATACCTTATATAGCCCTCCATGCTTAACAAAGGAGGATGAGTGTGATATTTATATTGTTGAGTTTGTTCATGATGCTACTAAAAATTATTATAAGAGAGGAAAATATGGTTGTTGGAATTCTCATGTTACTAAAACACCTCTCTTTATATTGAAACTTTCAAAGTTGCTCTTGTTTTATCTACCCATACTTGTGACTATGTGCTTCTTTGATTTATTTTCTTACAAGATTCCTATGCATAGGAAGTGGGTTAGACTTAAATGTGTTTTATATTTGCTCATTGATGCTCTTTTTGGGTTCCATTTATATTTCGTATGTGAGCATCTTCTCAAATTACTGAGCCTAGCTCAAAGGCGTTAAAGAAAAGCACTCTTGGGAGATAACCCAATGTTTTACTTTCAGTACTTTTTCTTTTATTTGAGTCTTGGAAGTTATTAATACTTTAATGACCTCTCCTTATCCTTTTTATTTTGTTTTTGTGCCAAGAGAAGCCTCTAATTTGAGCGAGGTGAGATTTGGGGATGTTGCTGTCCTGAAACTGTTTTTGGTGCTGCACCGTAAAAATTCGTGACAATTCTCTGTATATATTTTTGACCTGCGATTTCTTGTGCATATGCCCCAGGTTATATCCAAACTTTCATTAGTTGAACACTTTTTGATTTGAGCAACAGAAAACCCCTCAAAAATTCTACCTTTATCAGCTGTTCTGTTTTGACAGATTTCTGCCAATATTTGTGTTTGCCGCTTTATCGCTTTCTTTTTTAGTTCTTTTGATCACGGAACTTTTGGGGAAGTTGCTACAGTAGTATATGCTTTATATGTGGTGGTTTTAGTTTGAAACCTAAAGCAAAAAGGGTTGATTCTATGTTATGCTTACACTAATATTGCTAATAGATTTGTGTTTAGTTTTGTATGAAGGAAGTTTTCAAGTGTAGGGATCGGAGAGTGATGAGATGAGTTGAAGAATGGACAAAAGCTCAAGCTTGGGGATGCCCATGCATCACCCCAAGAAATATCCAAGGAGTACAAGCGTCAAAGCTTGGGGATGCCCCCGAGGCACCCCTTCTTCATCGACAAAAATCAGGTCACCTTTCAAGACACTATATTTTTAGGGATTTCTATTCTCGTGCCCCTGGGTCGTTAGTTGTACTCAGTTTTCCTCAGCCGCTTAACTTTTCCTCAGTTTTCCCCTCGCTCTAGTTTGAAACCCCTCGCAGACGCTCGGACGGGAGGGTTGCCGTCTGGTCAGAGGCCTTGACCGTTACCGGTGACGGCTAGGGAGCCACGGTGGTTGTGAATTGACCGATGCTTTTGAATGGTGCTGACGGGTAGGGTCAGGAGACACGTCGGAGCAGCCATCCATCTATCGCTGACGTGTGGGCCATTTTATTTCCTGATTGTATACGCGGTGCTGCCAATGACAAATGGGGCCGCTCTATAGGGCTGCCGCAGCCAATGACCAGTGGGGTCGTGTATTTTTCAGGAAAAGACATATATTGCCGCTCTGTGGGGCCTCCGCAGCCAATGACCAATGGGGCCGCTCTGTGGGGCTGCCGCAACCAATGACCAGTGGGGTCGTCTATTTATTTAGAGAAAATCATATATTGCCGCTCTGTGGGGCCTCCGCAGCCAATGACCGCTGGGGTCATCTATTTATTTAGAGAAAATCATATAGAGCCGCTCTGTGGGGCCGCCTTAGCCAATGACCGCAGGGGTCGCCCTTTTTCTTAAGCTAGACCCAGCAGGTGACTATTTTCGCTAGAGAGAAGCAACAAGTTCGCTAATTAATTTTTCTTAAGCTAGACCCAGCAGGTGACTATTTTCGCAGCTTAATCTAAAGTGAATCTTATGCTAAATATGGCTGGAACCTAGTGTTGTGTATCTCATTAGTCATCGGAGAACCGCTGGTAGCTCGTTCCCCACCCTCGGACGGAGCAGCCATCGCCGGCGCCTCGTCGCGCCGCCGGCTCTGTCCCCCGGCGGCATCGGACGGACTGCGGCGCTGCACGTCAACCATGGCTCCAGCACTTGTTTCGTCCGCACGCATTGTACCCACCGCAGGAAAGTCCGCCGCAAGCAGATCCGCCGCCCACGACGACCGGGATTTGTTCCGCGCGCCAATTGGTAGTATAGCTTGGTAAGACCTCCGCTTCCGCCTCCCCCGCCCCCTAATCGATTCGGTTCCCGTAATTTATTGGAGTTTGCAGGTGCGAAATAGTCCTCAATGTCTGGTCGTAGCGGGTACACCGGCGAGGGTGGGGATTCGATCATGTCGTGGCCACGTTCTACTTCTCCTACCTCGTCGGAAGTGCAGGTATCTAGCTTCTGCTCTCTGTACTACCGTTGAATTTAAGTGCCGCCATGGCCTGTTGGAGTGATTTCAGTTGTTCTTTTTTCCATTATTGTTACAGTTCGCCAGGCAAGCCGATGATCCATGGTACATTGCATACCAAGATGAATCAACCCAGTGGTGTAGCCAGAGGATGGATTTGGAGGAGAAGGTGGCCAATTTAGGTGATGAATTGGCCCGTAAAAACCTGATGATATTCGAGCTGAAGCGTACTGTGGAGGAAGAAAAGAAGAATTCAGAGCTTATTCGCAAGGAGAAGTTGATACTTGAGACAGATCTTGCCGTATCTGATCAAGTGGTAGAAAATCTAGAACATGAACTTCAAGTGATGGGAGAGGCGAAAAGTAGATTCATCTGGGCAGTTTTATTTGGTGTCATCCCTGTCCTAGCAGTTATGTGGTTGTGGTAGATGATTTAGATAGTATAGAATTGTTATTCAGTAGATGGCTCTAACCACTGTATTTTGGTGTGGCTCTAACCACTGTATTTTGGCGTACAATTTCCTAGTTGTGCTAAGTAATGCGCGCGATAATTTTAGCATGCATGAACATCTTATAAAAGTGAAGGGGTCCCAAAAGTGAATTTGGATGAGTTCCAAAAGTGAAGGGATCCTAAAAGTGAAAGCATGTACCAGCCTCTCGGATCAAATACATATCAATCTTCCCAATCAAGTTGGGATAGAATTCAAATCATACATTCGGATGTACAGGGACACATCGAGAAAGTGGAGAAGCTTTTTTTGAGACAGAGGTAGTAGTTCGAACAATTTTATCCCAAATTGAAATTGAAAAATACAAATTTATCATAATTTATCCCAATTTGCGGCGTTGAACACGGCCGTGCACCGATGGGATAGAAGGGCCTGGACGACGGGCGACTGAGGGGTGGTCATCTGCGCCATCTGCAAACTCAGACATGGAGGAGGGCTGGATCTGCGGCTTCGCAACCACTCTTGGCACCACCGCCGTCTTGGTGGCTGGATCTGCGCCATCCGCAAACTCGGACATGGAGGAGGGCTGGATCTGCGCCGTCGCAGCGATGTTGTAGGCGATGGCTTCAATCGTCTTGGCATCGATGACCACTATCGACACGGCCGCCGTCTTGGTGTCCATCAACAACAGATCTGAGGAGGGCAACGGAAGTGAGACATCGGCAGGCTCCGACATTGAAGGCTGGATCTGCGCCGTCGCAGCGATGTTGTAGGTCGAAGCGATGTTGTAGGCGATGGCTTCAAGACGATCGGTGAGCACTGTCGACACGGCCGCCGTCTTGGTGTCCATCAGCAACAGATCTGAGGAGGGCAACGGAAGTGAGACATCGGCAGGCTCGGACATTGAAGGCTGGATCTGCGTCGTCGCAGCGATGTTGTAGGTCGCAACGATGTTGTAGGCGATGGCTTCAAGACGATCGGTGAGCACTGTCGGCACGGCCACCATCTTGGTGTTCTTCATCATCAACAGATCTGAGAAGATAAACGAAAGTGAGACAGAGAGAGACATTTCAACTATTTCTGAGGGTTAGATCCTCACCGGCACTCTTAGATCCACGCCGCCGCACGGTTAGATCCGCGCGGCCGCACGCTGTAGTTCCGCGCGGCCGCACGCACGGTTAGATCCGTGCCGCCGCACGCACGGTTAGATCCGCGCCGCCGCACGCACGCACGCTGCAGATCCGCACCGCCGTGACCGCCAGAGTAAGAGAGGAAGATGCGACTGCTAGGGTTGGTAGGTATGTGCTCTGCTCTTCTCTCCGTATGCGTCCATCGAGGTAGAGACAGATATACAGGCCGTCCGATCATAAATGATCCCACGGTGCAAGCGTACGTTGAGCTATCAACCAACCAAGATCCGTGTGACATACATCTCAACCAATCAGAGATCAGCCAGTGAGTACAAGTGAGGAAAACTGAGTAGAACTAAGAGGAGGAAAAGTGAGGAAATGTTTATCGGAAGGGCAAAACTGAGTAGGACTGAGTAAAACAAGTGGACCCGGAGGGGGAAAACTGAGTAAAACTAAGTAAAACAGGGGCACCCAAATAATAAAGGGAGTAAGGGAAATTGTAGCTTTTGGCATAAAAATTGTTAGATTGTGTTATTTGAACAATATAGTACATTTTGGCCGACGTGATATTGTTTGCAATTCAAAGATACACAAGTGTGACGAATTTGGACTCATTTGAACAAAGTTTGTAAGCATAGTGGGTATTTGGGAGGTGTGTTGAGTAGAAAGCCCTGCATCTTCATAGCTAGTAGCTCATGGACTAGGAAGTGGTTTTGGGAAAAACTTCGTATCTCTATATTTCCTTTTCCATTATTATTTCTCTAGGTTGTAGGTAACATAACAAGACTCCATGGGAAGGTTCCACCATGTTTTGAATTATTTTGAATTAAACTAAACCCAAAACTATATTTTTTTGAGTTTAGTCACTTAGAAAATGATAAATTTCCTTTTCCATTATTATTTCTCTAGGTTGTAGGTAACATAACAAGACTCCATGGGAAGGTTCCACCATGTTTTGAATTATTTTGATTTTTTTTGAATTAAACTAAACCCAAAACTATATTTTTTGAGTTTAGTCACTTAGAAAATGATAAATGTGGCTTAAGCAATGAACTTATTCGAGGTGCATGACCATAGAAAACTTGCAATAACACATACATTCAAATTAATTGTTCAAAATAAAATCTTTCTCTTGCTCCTGGTGTGACTCGCTGGGTCCACCACCTTACTCCGGGTAACCCTACCAGGGATATTACCGGTGTCTACCTTCCTTTTGCCATCTTTCTTGTTCTTCTTCTTCTTCTCTTCGGGTTGTGCCAAGACCGAGACAACCATATCATATGAAGCTTGTGCTCTTTCTTTTAATGCATTTTCTTCAAATGCTTCAAGCAGCTCTCGATCCATTGCTTCAATGGCCTCTCGATCCATCTGTTTCCTCTGCTCTCGATCCATCGGTTCAAGCAGCTCTCAATCCATTTGTTCCCTCTGCTCTCGATCCATCAGTTCAAGCAGCTCTTGATCCATCGGTTCAAGTAGCTCTTGATCCATCGGTTCAATCTGCTCTGGATGCATCGGTTCAAGCAGCTCATGATCCATTGCTTCAATCTCCTCATGTTGAATTGCTGCTTCATTCTCCTCTGCATTTGCTGCTCCCGCCTGATCTTCCATTCCAAAAGCTGGGTCAACTGGATTTTTACAAAGCCTAGCAATGTGTCCAGGGGTTCCACAACGTTTGCACTTACGTCGTCGAATCGGTGCACCACCCTCTGCACTAGCTCTGATCCTATTCTTCCTCGGCCTACCTGCCGGTCTAGTCAAAACTGGAGAGTACAGTTTGAAGCCTGGATCGACTGTCATCCATTGGTCTTTTCCCAACAAGGTAGGAACATTCATAGCATATGCAGCCCTAAATTTGGCAACAGAGAAATACTCTGACACATACTGATCAACTTCACCTTCTGCACCCGCTATAACACTCATGAAAAACAATGCGTGTATGCAGGGTATCCCACGGATCTGCCATCGCCTACAATGGCATGTCCTATCAACCAAACTCACTGGATACCTTCACTGCTTGTTTTTACTGTCAGTGTAGGTTACCTCAGCCTCCATTCCTTTTCTGATGCATTTCATCTTCAATTGTTTTGCCCTGGAATGCAAAGACTTAATCAAAGATGGGAGCATGAGATGGCCAACATATTTTGTGGCTGCAATTCTTTGACGCAGATCGATCTTTATCATGATCATCTGCCTAATCTTATCAAATATTTGCCACAGCATAAGTCCTTTCAATGACTTGACCTTTGCATTGAAACTCTCTGCAAGGTTACTTGTTACATAGTCTACCTTGCAAATTTCATTGAATTGGCTTCTTGACCACACCCTACTATGATGTTCATTCAAGTACTCCTTCACCCCAGGTTTTTGTTTATACAACACTTCCAAATGAAACAGATGCTTCCTAATGCTGCATGTCTATGCAGCTGGCCATAGGTTGTCAGTATAAACTTTACCCTTGAATTTCTTTGTAAAATTCTGTACCAAGTGTCGCATGCATTCCCTATGCTCCACTCCAGGGAATACTGCTTCTACTGCACTCTCCAAACCTTTGCAAGCGTCTATGTGGATAGCAAGTCCTGGTGGATGACCTATAAGGTCGCGCAAATTCTGCAAAAACCAAGTCCAACTTTCCTCTGACTCAACCTCCAAAACTCCATAAGCAACAGGGAACATCCAATTGTGTCCATCAACTGCAGTAGCAGCAACTAGCTGTCCTTTAAACCTGCCATGAAGAGCTGTTGCATCCACGGCCAAATAAGGCCTGCAACCGTCCAGAAAGCCTTTCCAGCAAGCTTTGAAATAAACAAAAGCCCTTCTAAAACATTCCTTCTGCATTATCCTCCCGCTTTTCAATTTGTAGGGAACTGTATGCTTGTCTATCGCTACAACACTGCCTGGACTAGCCATCTCCACTTTAGCTTTGAAAGTGTAAAGCAACTGAAAGCTTTCATTCCATGGACCATTGATCCTGTCAAGAGCCATTTCCTTTGCATAGAACATCCTCGTGTAAGGTATTTTTATAGTAAACTTATCAGATATCAATTTTATGAGTGCTGTTGGACCAAGTGATGGAGTTTCTCTCAGCCAATCTATGATTGCATCTGCCAACCACCTAGTCTTCGCTAGCTTTGATTTCTCCTCTGGCACTCCCGCTTGTGGTGGACAAGTATGGTCGATTGAGTTCTTCTTTATCTGAAACATAATTATAAGGGATGTCAGTAACAGTTAACAAATTTTACACTGTGATCTAATATTCACAACTGGTTGGCGTAGTACCTGAACCACGGTGCTTCTGAGCATTGTGGATGCATGCAGCCTCCACTTACACCTCTTGTATGGGCACTTAACTGTGAACCTACCTGGCTCACTTTTAATAACCTCATAATCATTCTTGGTGAGAATGCAATATGTAGTAATTGCATTACGGCAGTCCATCATCGTTTGAAATACGGTGCCTTCTGCAAGCTGAGGATCCTCCCTGTTCCACTCAATTGTTGGCAAGTCATCACCTTCGTAATCGGCTAAAACGAGGCTGTCATCGTTCTCATCCTTCTCTTCATCATCAGTGTCATCAAATCTGGCACCTTGTGCAATATCTTCCATGTATTGATCCTCCATTGCCTGCTTACTGCATCGATCTACCAATTCAGGAAACATCAACTCATCCTCATCATCTTGAGGAGACGGATCCTCAATCTCTGCATCGTCCTCCACATCGACCGCAGGAACGATCTGGCTACCAGTACCACTAGCACTGGGGATAGATGGTGCTGCTGTGGACCTACAAGGAGCGGGGCGGCGCACACGATTAGCAGAGGTAGCAACACTAGAGAGACATGATGCCCGACCACCTGATGATGCCCCAACACCAGATGATGCCTGGACCCTGTCCACATGGATTTGAATTTTACCGACATGGCAAGAATCATTTAAAGCAAAAAGAATTCCCAGATCGTCATCGGAAATTAGTGGAACATATCTTCCCTCCATGTTGTTGAAATATTGGAAATCAACTGAATCGCCAGCGCCCCAGGCGTACTGAGCGCAGATGTTATCTTTTAAATCCCTCAACGAGATGATAGTTGCAACCACCGCTGGGATGTAAAATCCGCTCACATTGCGTTCAGAATCACGCAAAAAGCTAGTATCCAGCCTAACCACCAGCCGAAAAGCCAGCGTTGGATCAATCCTATTCGAAAAGCAACGCAGTTAGTTAAGCAACAACGATTCGCGCTCAAAAACTGCCTACTGTTAATTCACATAGGCAGACGATGCTTACCCAGATGGAATCCATGCGTTAGATCCCTCTGATTCCCAATCTTCTCCGCCGTTGAGGGGCATAATCGGCACACCAGACGGATGTACAAACTCTACCGCGATAGGGGTAGATCTAGTGGAGGCGGAGCCCTCTCCGCCTCCCGGGGGTGGTGGTGGGGGCGGGGGCGGCTCGGGGGCGGACGACGCCATAAGGTAGGAGGGCAGGACGGCGTGGCGGCGGAGGGGCGGTGAGCTCTTCCAGTCTCGGGCGGAGGGGAAAGCTTTGGGTGAGTGACCGCCAGTCCGACGTGTCTCATTGGGTCAACAGTCAACACCATTCAAAAGCAACGGTCCATTCACAACCACCGCGGCTCCCTAGCCATCACCGGTAACGGTCTAAGGCCTCTGACCAGACGGCAACCTTCCCGTCTGAGTGTCTGCGAGGGGTTTCAAACTGGAGCGAGGGGAAAACTGAGGAAAAGTTAAGCGGCTGGGGAAAACTGAGTACAACTAACGACCCAGGGGCACGAGAATAGAAATCCATATTTTTATTGCTTCATGCATTATGCGTTTTTCTTGGAGCGTCAGTTGTTTTTAGTTTTCAGTTTAGTTTAGTTTTGTTTGCTGCAATAAATGGTTGGACCCCAACAAATTTCTTTTGGAGAAGTTGCCTTGCTTTTCATTTGCCAAGAACTCTCTATTTTCACTCTTATCAAAAAACGAGTGTTCTTCTTTTTCTAGAACTGCGTTTAGTTTTGGTTTTCGCCTTTATTTGTGTTCAGATCTTGTTATATCTTTTTATCAAGGTGTATTTTTGCCTCTGATCTTTATTGGTTTTCATCAAAAGAGGTGTTTATAAAAAGTTTGAATGGATTTGGAAAAGAGAAAAAGCTTTATGCAAAAAAGTGGTATAAGAAGGAGCTTGTGTAGACTGCGGCCTAGGCTTTTGCATGTCGTGCTTGATGTCTTTTTGATGGTATGCTTAGTGGTTTTGCTGTAGCATGACTTGTCTCAAATAACTGAGATTGCTTAATGAGCCTTTGAAAAAATCATGCGTTATTTTTTTCGTTTGGAAGCGTTATTTTGGTTTTCTCCTTGATGCTTTATTTGGGTTGACTTGGCGCATGCTCACACATGTTAGACTCTTACAAAGTCGCCAATAGCCTCTATGATCATTTAGTTTTTGACTTTTGATGCCATCTTATGCTTCTTTTAATGTCGCTTTGTCGCTTTGCATGATTATGGCCGTTATTGCTCTCTTAGTTGGTCGCTCCCAGTCTTTTGCTAGCCTTCATTTTGTACTGAGTATGAGCTCTACTCGTGCATCCAACTCCTAAAAACCAAGTTTGCCAAAGTGTCGACCATACATACCTATTAGCAATTTGCTATTCCAAAGTAAATTTGACTTGCTTTTATCTACTCTTCAAATTAAACTCTTACCAGCGTTATGCGAAAATTGGTCAGTAAAGCTCTCACGAACCGGATGGCATACTTTACTTTTTCTCGTTCTTAAAAATTTGACATTGTGGTCTCTTATCTTGAGTTGTTATGCTTGCAAGTTGTAAGTTGGGAATTAGCCCAGCCATGCCGTCATGGGGCAAGCTTTCAACATTGCACTTCTTATTTGAGTTGATATCGTGATCTTTTGTTTATGGATACTCGCGGTGTGAAATGAATTGGGAATCTTGCGAGATCATGGAGTTTTTATATGTGTTAGAGAAATGCCTGGGCCGCCAATCTAAGCCATGCATAATTCATGGTGGAAATTTGCAGCATGCCCATAGTGGACATTCGACGACGCATCTCAAAATAAAAAGCTATACAAATGGTAAATAAAAGAGATGTCGAGGTGTTCATTGTCTGTTTGTCCTGTCATTTTGATGTGGGCTTGTCCCATATCATCGGGCACGGAGGTACCCCATTGGCGGTTCTCGATGATACGTGTATACTTACAATAACAAGAGCTTGCTTGGGACTCTAAGTAAAGTAGCATGAGGTTTGGGTACTCGTATTCACGGGACACGAGGTTTTCAGCTTATGATTTGTCAAGCATATGCAGCATAAGTGTTCTCGCATTAACTTTAACGATTCAAGATGCTTATGATGGGGGCAATGAGAGCTCAAAGCCGATAAGTACCATAATTTTTGAAGGTTTATAAAACTTGCAATCACTGATTCCCTCCGCGATGGGCCTTTCTTTTCCTTTTATGTTGAGTCACCGCCTTCTATCTTTATGCACCATTAAGAGAGCATAGTTGTCATTCTTAGTATAATGTGCATTGTCCCAAAGTTTTCATTGATTGATTCATATTGTTGGTTTCACTTGTTCTTAAATTATTTGTTTCTAGTCGCCCTCTTAAACTTGAAGGTGTCCTATGCATTTATGTTTTGCTCTCCATGAAGGACAAGCTGAAAACCATTTGTATATTTTTCCTTATGATTTGAACATACGTTTGACTTTCATTGTTTCATTTTCATGATCTTTTGTTTGTGTTCATTTTCATGTTATAACATGGTTGCTAAGTTTCTTCTATCAAGATTATGTCTTTCATGCCCATGTTTTAAGTTCTTTTGATCCCAGCGCACAACGCTTACATACATGATCAAGATTGTGTAGGTGCATGTCACCTCAAATATTATTTCTTTTGTTATCACTTACCTACTCGAGGACGAGCAGGAGTTAAGCTTGGGGATGCTGATACGTCTCCAACATATCCATAATTTTTTATGCTCCATGCTTGTTTTTACACCATTTGCTTAGTGTTTCGTTACACTTCGTGGCACTTTTATGCATTTTCCGGAACTAACCGATTAACAAGTCGCCACAGTGCCAATTCCCTGTTTTCTGCTGTTTTTGTGTTTCAGAAAAGCTACACAGGAAATATTCTCGGAATTGGACGAAACCAAAGCCAGTCGCCCAGAATTTCACCGAAGCTTCCAGAGAACCGAAGAGGAGACGGAGTGGGGCCACGAGGGCCTCACACACCAGGGTGGCCGCACCCCCTATGTGTGAGACCGCCTCGGTCCACTTCTGACAATGCCCCTTCGCCTATAAAGACCCCCCGACGGGAAAAACCTAAATACCCGATCACTTTTCCAGAACACATCGCGATCCGCTGCCAACGTCGACCCGAAGATCGGGAGGGTCCAGAAGCTCTTCCCGGCACCCTGCCAGAGAGGGGAATCGCCACCGGGGGTCTTCTTCATCGCCATGCTTGCCTCCGGAGCGATGAGTGAGTAGTCTACCTTGGACTATGTGTCCATAGTAGTAGCTAGATGGTTGTCTTCTCCACCATGTGCTTCATGTTTAGATCTCATGAGCTGCCCTACATGATTGAGATCACCGTTATGTAATTCTACATGTTTGGTTTGTTGGGATCCGATGAATATTGGTGTTATGCTTGAGTTGAAGTACTGAAATTTATCTTATGTTATCTCTATGTTGTTTATGATCTTGCATGCTCTCCGTTGTTAGTAGCTATCTTGGCCAAGTAGTTGCTAGTGACTCCAAGAGGGGGTATTTATGCTCGATAGTGGGTTCAAGCCTCTATTTAATCTGTGGGAGTGACAGAAACCTCTAAGGTTGTAGATGTGCTGTTGCTACTAGGGGGAAAACAACATTCATATGCTCGAGGGCATATGCTTTGTTTACATTACACACTTTGCTTAATGCAATTATCTGTTGTTCGCAACTTAATACTTGTGGAGTTCTCGGATTGATTCGCTACAAGTGGATTATTAGTCATAGATGCAGTTGGATGGCGGTCTATGTATCTTGTTGTAATGCCCAGAGTAAATCTCATAGTGATCCTCTCATCATATGTACGTTGTCTTTATTCTATCAATTGCCCAACTGTAATTTATTTACCCAGCATGTATTATTTTATCTTATGCAGAGACACCACTAGTGAACTGTAGACCCCGGTCCTATTTCCTTTATATTGCTATCACCTGTTTACTTTACTCGCACTGTTTACTTTACTCGCATACTATTATCACTTTCCACTCGATACGCTCATACCCTTTATTTCAAGCAAACCGGTGAGATTGACAACCTCATCGTAAGTTGGGAACAAAGTATTTGGTTGTGTGTGTGCAGGTTCCACGCTGCTACTGGTTGAAGACGCGCTAACAAGAAATCGTTAACGGCGCCCTTGTTAGAGCATCACGCAGCTAGTGGGCATCACCTTCAGTCATATTTCGACCTCCTCCTCGAGGATTAAACCTTGGTTTCTTACTGAGGGAAAAGCTTGCTGCTATATTCATCACACCTTGCTCTTGGGGTTTTCCAACTGGCCGGTAATTTACTCGGCTTCATCATCCATGCATGTAACCTGTAGAGGCGCGGCGGCGGTAGTCGAAGTAGGCGAGGAAGAACCCGGCGGTTGATGAAGACCTTGCATGGACGTGGCGACCCGCACCGTGGGAGGCGATGCGGCGACAGCCTAGGACGTCGGTGCGCGGGGATGGTGAAGATGACCGCGTAGAACACGCTACAGCCCGAGGTGGGCAGAGTAGCTGTAGGACGCAAGTCGGTGTAGCGACATGACCACCAACAACGTACGCGCCTAAGAAGGCACGTTGGAAGCCGGCGGCTTGGACCAAAGGCGGCAGCGCTGTGGCCCAAAGGGGCGACAGAGCGGCAGCCCGATGCTCGGTTGGCGGTAGACGCGTGCTCGGGATGTGCTTGGCATAGACATGAGCTAGATCGGTTGATCAGACCGATTGCAACGCAGTATGTGCCATAGCGTGGACAGCAGCGCGCAGATCGAAATCTGTGGCGATGATGTCGGTGAAGTCCTTGACGATGACGGCGATGACAGACCGGCGAAGAGGATGATCCGGCTGGTGCAGAGTCGGGGCCGGTGATTCAGCTACGTAGCCTGCCCAGGCAGGCGCAGCAGCCGGCTGGGTACACAAAAGCCGGCGAACCGACCGAGTACTGCGGCGCCAGAGAGTCGGCCGCGATGGCCGGCGTGGAGGAAACTGCCGGTGCAGAGTCGATGTCGTTGTCGGAGTAGAGGCGCGTGGTGACGGCAGCGGTGGGCGACTCAATCCGATCTAAGATTGGTAAACCAAAAAGAAAAATGTCGGTCAAGCGACCGACAGAGAAAAACAATGTAGGGCAGCCGATCAACGGATCGGCGGACAAACCCTAGGTCGAGTCGCGCGGCCCCCGGTGGAGATAATGGAGATGGATCTCCCCGGGGGTGGCGCGGTGCGGAAGCGTGGGCGGCGGCTAGGTCAAGGATCGGCGCCTCTCTGATATCATATAGAACGACAGAGAGAGGAATAGGTGGAATATGATGGATGTATTATTAAGCCTCGGGGGCGAGTATCTATAGGCATACACGGACCATCTTGGAGTACACGACAAGACACGAGATCTATCTCTATCCTAGACGTGTCGTACCACACGTATACTCTAACACCTTTGTCCTAAAATATATTGTGTGTAATTTTTAGCTAAAAAAACCTTATAAATTTGGCCAATTATATAACAAAAAATATCAACATTTGTAACACGTATGTAATATGATAGTATATTTGAAGATGATTGTAATAACAATGATTTGACATAGTGGGAGTTGATATCTTTTGCTATATAGTTGATCAAAGTTAACCAAAAACTATATGGAATATAATTTGGGACAGAGGGGGTATAAGCAATTTAATAAGGAATGTACTCCTTTGATTCCAATATCCTATTTCACAATGCCAACGTTTATAATGTTAACCATATGTATAACAATCAAACAAAGATGATCACATGAGCTCTATCTAAAGCCAATGAGTGATATTTTAGGTTTTGGCAAAGTCTTCATCGATTAATTTTGGCCAATTTTTAAATAAAATTAACATGTTTAATACCCTTAAATGTGCATTTGTGACACATATTGCCCATTTAGTAAGTATTCTATTCTATTAGAATATCTCATCTTAGAAACTGTGGAAATTGTTTTACTCCCTCCGACCCGTATTACTCTTCGCAAATATAGATGTATCTACACACTATAATATATCTAGATACATTCATATTAATGAAGAGTAATATAGACCAGAGGGAGTACCATTTTTCAGCATTTTGTCTATTTTGTTAGATATGACCAAAATGTAAGATGGATGTGATATGATAACAATGTGTAAAGCTTTGAGTAAGTCATCTACGATACGATCATTTCAAGTGTTCTCTTCTCCATCTGATTCATTCTTCGCAGTCCTCCTCATATAATTAACTATCGATCCTCACATCACACCTTCCCAAAACACTCGCATCAAAGAAATGGGTCCAAAGTTTCCTAGAAGGGGTTATGTGTATGAAATTTACGAGTAGATGGGGTAACTAGTGTCACAAATACACAAGGAGCTACAAGTTGAATTAATTTTCCATTTTTCAATTAATAATTATTAATATTATTTTCATCTTACAAAGTAGTTTTTGTATGTTATTAATCAAAGTCAAAGAAGGTCGAATGCACAATTCTAGACCATCATGTAATTTGAATCAAAGTAATACGGATTAACTATGTTATTCAGAAAAGATGAGTAAATCGAAAACAACAACTGTAGTAATATTAAGTTGGTGCATTTCACACATGCAACTCTTTTCAAGTCGGCGATAAACAAATAATTATTACAATGGTGAATTTCTAAACAATTATATCTTCTAACAAATGAATATTTGTCAAATCCTATATGTATAGAAATATCGATCACCTCAAACTGCACAAGCCTAAGCTTTAAATGCAAAAGTTGAAGGTGTCTCTATTTATTTATTTTTGAGCCGGTATGTTTGCAAATACTTTACTGTCATACTTTCTCTGACCGCGAATAAGTGTACATCTTTCTAAGTCAAAAAAAATTAAAGTTTAACTAGTTCTAGAGAAAATAGGTAACAATCTTTATGACACTAAATTAGTATCACAAGATACGTCTTGACTTATACTCCCTCCGTTTCAAAATATAATATATTTTAGCTTTTTTCTAGTACTATATATATATATGTCAACCCGAATTTGCTAACCGAGTGGCTAGTTGTGCATACACTTGCAGCCATCAGATGATGGGAGCACCTGCTCCCCGGGCTCACGTCTTGGGCTAAACCGGTCCCGTAGTCCCGCGGGCTTCCACTATTTCCGCCCCTCGATGTGTCACGTGTGTGTGATTTGGCGCGATCGAGTCCGCGGGGCCCTGGGAAAGTGTGGGGTCAAAGCGGAACCGGCACGGCGGCCGAGCCCGAGAGGGGGCGTGGAACAAGGCGTCGTCGCCTCCTGTCCTGTCGCGTGTCCGTCCAAGTTCCAACCCCGCACGCGCCGTTCCTCTCTCCAGCTTCCTCCACATCCACCGGTGATCTGGCGGTGCGGCGTGAATGTGTTGCCACCATACGAGAAGCGCCATGCCGTGAAAACACGCGGTTCACGTAAAAGAGACTACGGCATGCGTGGTAGAAGTAGAAATATATATGCAGCTGTCTCTACGTACGCACATATGAACCAATGTAGAAATATAGTAGGAGTACTTGTTGTTGATTTGGTGAAATATACATATTTTAAGTTTGATCGTAAAAATATAAACATTCATAATACCAAATCAATATCACTAGATTCACCAGAAAGTATAGTTTCTCAAAATGTCCATTTGATATTGTAGATATTTGTATTTTTTTTTCGTATAAACCTGATCAAACTTAGAACATGTTGACTTTTGGCTAAAGCTTAGGCGCCTTATATATTAGAATGGATGTAGTACTTTGCTAATTTAGAAAAAAAAAGTATGTATCGCAGGAAGTATGTCTTTTTTATGAGTAAAGGCCAAAGGGTTATAGCTAACAGACACACTTTCTCTTGTGCCGATCAGACACACTTTCTCTTGTGCCGATCTAGGGTTTGCATCTAGCCGTCACTGTCATCCACACAAAATCCACCATAATCGACTAGAAATCGATGGGTCCGTGTCTCGTGTGCGTGCCGCTCAAGCAACATGAGAGGGTAGGGATCTTGAAAATGAGCTCAGTAGTTAGGTGTGGTTTTGTCGAACAACAACCAACAACGCTATCATGGCACTGTGTGGAACAAGAATAAGGTCTCCTCGTCCGCCTCGTTGGTGGCGTTCTTGCTGATGACATTGAAGAGGGCTTAGAATCGTCGGAATGATGTTGGCCTTGAAATGGTGGATCTCATTTGGTATGTGGCTTGGGGCTGTCCCATTTCAAAAAAAAAGGTGGCTTTGTTAAGATGCTCAATCTAATTTTTGTTATGTCGGCTTGATTTAAGTTTTTTTGTGAACTTCTATAATAGATTCAACCCTCGAGAAAACCTGACACTTGTGGATGCAAATTATATAGAAAATTCAAACGACACCTTTGTCATACTCATTTGCTGGAATTTGTGGAAACAATGTAGCAGCATTTTTGAAACATGCAACGTTCTGCCTACGGATGCAAAGTGGTACCCGATCTGCCCCGCTTCGTAGTTAAGATACTCAACTTGGTTTTGCAAATTAGTTCAGTTTGATGTAGTCTCTACGTGACGAGGGTTAACTCGACAAATGTCCTAGATGAAGGACTTAGGATCAGGGGAATAGGGCGTCGGATGAACTCGAAGGTAAAGGTTAGTCGAAATAAATGTATATCGAAAGTAAACTTGGGTGTTCAACCTGGCTTGCTTTCAATCTGCCCTACACCGTCCCCTCCTGGCCCCTATATATAGGTGGCCAGGTCTCGAGAATCGGGTAGGATCCGATACAGATTACAATATCGACATACGGTAAGAACTCGTATTCGACTATCGTTACAATTGGGTCTAGCTTAACGGGCCTCAGGGGTACTCAACTAACGGGATCTATTAACTATACCCTTGTCAGTAGCCCCTAAGATTCTACCAGAATTGCAAATTCGGGTTGAATCTCTAATCTTTAAATCTTCGACTTCATCAATTCTTCGATTTCTTCATATCTTCAAATCTTCGACTTGGTCTTTCGACTTATTTTTATGATAATTTTTTGCAAGGGGTTTTGATGAACAAGCCTGACAACTCTGACGGATCAAGAGGTCAGTTAACTGCCGGAACAGATACTTGTCACCTACTTCAAATTCAATCCCCTTGGACTTGAATTTAGGATACCGGTCAAACCCACTCTTTTGTCGCATTTAGGACTTACAAAGAATGAATCCCAGTGATTCTCAGGGTATCCAGTGCGTCCACCAGGATTTTTTTCGCGTCGTAGACACGGATACATACTAACAGAGCGCATCCATGTGCGTATACTAGGCCACACAGGACGGATCCCGGGGTCTTACCTTCGTGACAAGTCACGGCATTTGAGTTTTGTTGCGATAATGCAACTTGAGAATCTTATATCGCAGTCAAGTTTTGACTGATAAAATCAAAGAATTTCGAACTTAAATTAACTTCCTCCAATTCCCTCCCGATGGGAGTAGTCTCTTTGCATTTTGTCGACTATATAGTCGAAGTTTGTATGATATACTTTCTTCATCCTCGATATTGACTATCTCATCCTCTATCGGGTGCGCGCTCAGCGCTCCCGATGGGAGTAGCCCCCGAGGCTATGTTTGAATACTTGTAGTCAAGCATAGGCTCAAAATTCACTTCGTCTTCTTTCTTGTAATTTCTCCTGTTTACAAGCCCCCGAGCCTAAGGCGAGGTCTTTTACACCGTGCAACCACACTCTCCCCTTCTTATTTTTTCTCCTTTGGTATTTATCGCCTGCTACGTGCAGAATTTAACTCCTTTGTAGAATATGTTTATGGGCCTTGCTTATCACGGGGCCCCGATAATACGTGCTTATAAATAAAGCACCTTTTGGCGAGGGTAAAAACCCTAATCAGATTCATCCTCCGCTGCATCATCTTCTCTCTCCATCTAGGGTTTCTAGTCTTCTCCCTTTTCTACATGGCTGACGCAGATGGTTCTCGTTTGAACCTTGGCTCTCCGGTGGCGCCACGAGGTCGGGGCCGCCCTCGTGGAAGCAAGAACAACACAAATCCGGCCGCCGCAGGATCGTCATCGGCCGCTCCGGTTAAGCGTCATCCCGGTCGCCCACCTGATAGCAAAAACAAGCCCAAGGTGACTGGCGCTGCCCTAGGTCCAAGCGCTCCTCCTCCTGCTGCTCCCGCTGCTCCTCCCAGAATCTTTTCTTTCTTCTGCATTGCCATGACGCAGTGCCGCGAGATTCAGCGTCTGCCGCTGAATTTCACCAAGTTCATGGAAGGGCGAGAACTGCGAGAAGCGGTTCTCCGCGAATAATCTGGCAGTGGGACTCCATACGAAGTGGAGGTTTGGTATGATGGCAACAGCGAACAGTATTTTAAGGGTGGCTGGTCGCAGTTTGCAGAAGACCACGACATCCATCAAGGCTTCTTCATGACCTTCAACTTCCATATCGGCACGTCGAAGTTCGACGTGAAGATCTATGACGACACTCAGTGCCAGAAGGAGTATGAAGCTGAAGTCCACTTTCATTAGGATATGCTTTATATGTAATTTCTTTTGATAATATCCCTGCTGCCATGCTATATGTAATGAATATTCGTACTTTGTTTTGACGTTTCTATTAGTACCATGAAAACAAATCATTGTTCTGAGGTATGCTTTCTATATATCGGGTTCTTTGCGAACCAATTGGTATGAAGAATATCGGGTTCTTTTGTGAACCAATTTGTTTGAATAATATCGGGTTGTCTGCACAACCTTATAGTGAGAAAAGATCTCCATGTCGTGATAAAAATTTCTTTCGTACGACCCGAGGGTTGAAGCCCCCGAGCGGAGAAGTAGAAATACTTGTACAATTTTGTCGAGTTCAACCCAAGGAACCCGACCTATGGCCTCATGTTCTGGGTTCAGAAGGTTGACTCGAATTTAATGATACCACGAGATTTACTCTACGCGTAAAAACATCGTAGCTGCTCCGCATTCCACGGGTTGCCCTCGTCTTTTCCTGTCTTCTTATCTTGTAGTCGATAAGCTCCTCCTGGTATTACTTCTGTAACGATGTAAGGTCCCACCCAAGGGGACTCTAATTTCCCGTGGCTGTCTTGCCTGAGTCGCAAAACTAAATCTCCCACCACGAAGGATCGTGGACGAACTTGACTACTGTGGTAGTTTCGTAGACTCTGTTGGTACTGCGTGGCCATTTCTAATGCTTTATCTCTTGCTTCATCTAGTGCATCGACATCGTCTTGCAATGCTTCTGTTGATGTTGTTTCGTCGTATGCCGTCACCCTTGGAGCCTCGTGCGTAACTTCGACTGGAAGCACGGCTTCTGCGCCATGGACCAGGAAGAAAGGAGTTTCTTGAGTTGCCGCGTTGGGCGTGGTCCTTAGACTCCAAAGAACAGAAGGCAATTCATCTACCCAAGCGCTCTTGGCTTTCTCGAGAGGTGCTAAGAGCCTCTTTTTTATCCCACTATATATCAGGTCATTGGCTTTTTCGACTTGTCCATTTGTCTTCGGGTGCGCCACAGATGCAAATTTGAGTTTGATTCCTAGTCCTTCACAGTAACTCTTGAATTCTTTGAAGTGAAGTTTGTCCCATTGTCCGTGATGATGCTATATGGTACGCCGAAATGGAACACTATTGACTTGATGAAGTTGATCGCAGCTGTTGAATCTTGAGTTGTTACCGGGGCTGCTTCCACCCACTTGGTAAATTTATCGACTGCCACTAGCATGTAAACATGTCCTCCTGGCCAGGATTTGTGCAACTTTCCTACCATATCGAGGCCCCATTGCGCAAAGGGCCAGGACAACGGTATTGGCTGTAGCTCTGCTGCTAGTGCATGTGGTCGAGATGCGAATATTTGACATGCTTCACACTTCCGGGCTATATCTTTCGCGTCTTCGATGGCTGTTAACCAATAGAATCATGCACGGAACGCTTTTGTCGCTATTGCCCTACTGCTTGCATGATGGCCACACACTCCACCATGTATATCTTTTAGTATTACTTGTCCTTCCTGAGGTGTTACACAACGCTGCAAAACACCGGTAATACTCTTCTTGTATAATTTCCCCTGCAACACGACAAACGCTTTCGATCGTCGAGTTATCCTCTTGGCTTCCACTGCATCTTCTGGTAATTGTTTATTTATCATGTATGCGAGATATGGCTGCATCCAAGTTTCTTCTATCATCATGACTTCCTCGGGTTCCGACGTAGCCCCCGAGCCTGCTGCAGTAGTCGAACTTTTGACACTTTTTATTGACCTTTCCACTATTTCCTCCCAGAATACTCCAGATGGCACGGGTAAACACTGGGACCCGATATTTGCTAAGTTGTCAGCTTCTTCATTGTTGTTTCTGCTGATGTGCGAGACTTCGCATCCATCAAATGTTCCTTCGAGATAGTGATATAAGTTCTTGTAGGCCGTCATGTTATTGTTGATTGTGTCGCATCCATTCATAACTTGTTGGACGACAAGATTTGAATCCCTGAATATTTTTAGTCGAGTTGCTCCACATGCTTTGGCCATCTTCATTTCATGTAGCAGAGCCTCGTATTCTGCTTCATTGTTAGAAGCCTGCGGAAAACTCATCCTTAAGACGTACTTTAGTTTGTCGCCATGCGGCGATATCAAGATTACTCCCGCGCCTGCGCCTTGTACTCTCTTAGAACCGTCGAAGTACATTGTCCAGACACTCGATAGATCTGGCGGTCCCGTGCTCTGCAGCTCCAACCATTCTGCTGTGAAATCTGGCAAGATTTGCGACTTGATTGCCTTCCTTTTTTCATACGTGATGTCCATGGGAGATAATTTGATTCCCCACAAAGAGACACGTCCTGTTGCTGAAGGATTGTTCAATATGTTCGATAGTGGCGCTTCATTGACCACTATAATTGGGTGCACCGCAAAGTACTGTCGCAATTTTCGTGCAGTTGTAAAAATACTATATGCGAGCTTTTGATAATGCGGGTACCTCTGTTTTGTCGGTGATAGCACTTCACTGATAAAATATACCGGCCTCTGGACGCCGTGGGCTTTTCCTTCTTCACTTCTTTCGACTACCAATACTGTACTCACCACCTGATGAGTTGCGGCGATGTAGAGTAGTAGTGGTTCTTTTTCTTTTGGTGCGACCAGCACTGGTGGCGTGTAAATCACTTTTTTCAGCTGTGCAAAAGCCGCGTCTGCTTCTTTTGTCCATTCAAATTTATCATCTGATTTCTTCATAAGTGCATAGAAAGGAAGCGCCTTTTCTCCCAATCGAGCAACGAAACGACTTAATGTCGCGACGTGTCCTGCAAGTTTCTGGACGTCGTGTAGTTTCGTGGGTTTTCCCATTGTTAAAATTGCTTGAATCTTCTCTGGGTTCGCTTCTATTCCTCGTGCTGATACCAGGAACCCCAAAAGTTGTCCTGCTGATACGCCGAAGGAACATTTTGTCGGGTTAAGCTTAAGCTTGTACCTGCTCAGGTTATCGAAGGTTTCTGCCAAGTCGCTGATTAAAGATTGCTCCTCTCTTGTAGTGATGACCACATCATCAATGTAGACTTGGATGTTGCGTCCTATTTGGCTCCCGAGGCAGTTTTGCATCATCCGTTGATAAGTTGCTCCTGCATTTTTTTAGGCCGAACGGCATTACTTGGTAGCAAAACACTCCGTACGGTGTGATGAATGCCGTCTTTTCTTCGTCTTCCTTCTTCAATTTGATCTGATTGTAACCAGAATACGCGTCCAGGAAGGAAAGCCTCGCGCATCCCGCTGTTGAATCAATTATCTGATCTATGCGGGGTAGAGGGAAGGGATCCTTTGGGCAATGCTTATTGAGAGATGTGTAGTCGACACATACTCTTTGTACGTCTGTGTTCTTCTTGGGTACGATAACTGGGTTTGATACCCAACTCGAAGTTTTGATTTCTCTGATAAATCCGGCATTTTCCAGCCTGTGCAATTCTGATGCTATCGCCTTCCTTTTAGGTTCATCAAATCGTCGTATTGGTTGCTTGACTGGCTTTGCCATGGGATCTACATTTAATGCGTGCTCGACGAGTTCTCTGGGAACCCCTGGCATGTCTGATGGACACGAGGCGAAGATTTCCCAGCGCTCACGGAGGAACTCGACGAGCGCGCTTTCCTATGCGGGATCCAAGTTCACCGCAATTGATGTCGTCTTGTTTGGATCTGTAGGGTGGACCTGGATCTTCTTCGAGTTCTGAGTTGTGTCAAAAGCCTGATCTAGCAGGGATCGTCCAACGTTGGGTAGCACGTTATGATCTGTTTCTCCTTTTAGCCTCTCATATTTTGCTGTCATGCCGAAGGTTTGCGCCATCCTATTGAATTCTATGTCACATGTGTTGGCTACTTCAAAGCTCCCTTGCACTGTAATTGTTCCTTTGGGTCCTGAGATTTTTAGCGTAAGATACGCGTAATGAGGCACTGCCATGAATTTTGCAAATGCTGGGAGCCCCAGGATTGCATGGTATTGTGACGGCCAGTCCATAACTTTAAATTCCAGCTTCTCTCTGCGGTAGTTGCTGCTACTGCCAAAGCAGACGTCGAGTTATATTCTTCCCAGAGGGTAGTTTGCGGCTCCTGGTACTATTCCATGGAAGGAGCAGTCTGTTGGCTTTAAACTCGACAGCGGGATACACATTGCCTTCAGTGTTCTAGCATATATCAGGTTGATGCCACTCCCTACGTCCATAAATACTCTTCCGATGTCGTACCGTCCTATTTGTGCCTTTAGAACCATAGGCGAGTGGCCTGACCTGGTGAAAGGGCATTTCCCTAATAAATGTATTTTGGTGTTTGTTAACAACATTTGGTGAATTAACCATTCTATTTAAGTTATGCAGATTTTCTAGGTTAATTCAGGATCTCGCGGAGGTTCACCCAAAAAGGGAAGAAAAGATCGAAGCCCGTAGTCCTGTAGTGGAGTTAGGGCTTAGTGGTCTTATAGGGTGCTTCGCGAAGGTGGAATTGGTGGAGAGGGGATCCTCGAAGTACTGCTATTGCTACTTCTAGGGCGGAGACTCCGGCCCTGGTGGCCGGAGACTCCGGCCTAGGAGTATCGCCCTAGCAATCCTCCCAGTTGGTCTAAGCAGAGACCTGCCCGGAGTTGGGCCGGAGACTTTTGTCTCTGGCCGGAGACTCCGGGTGGGGCGGAGACTCCGGTCCCAGTGGCCGGAGACTCCGGTCTCTCTGGCTGGGTTAGGGTTTGCTAAGGAGCTGGTCTATGCAGTGACCAGGCCGGAGTTGGGCCGGAGACTTCTGTCTCTGGCCGGAGACTCCGGCCCTGGAGTCACTTAGGGCGGAGACTCCGGCCCTCCTGGCCGGAGACTCCGGCCCTAGTCGACCAGCAACGGCTACATTTCGAGGAGGAGTATATAAAGCCTTCTTCTTCCTCAAGAGAAGGCTGCGGCTTCCACTCTCTCTCCACCATTGTTCCAAAGCTTCAAAGCTCAAGATCTCTCTCCCTAGCCAATAGAACTCAAAGCCCTTTTGGGATTTGAGGGAGAAGACCTAGATCTACACTTCCACCAAGGCGATTTGATTTCCCCCCTCTCTTTGTTGAGGGGCTTGTTACTTGTGTGATTCATCGGATTTATAGCCGGAAGAAGCCGTCCCCCAAGCTTGACTTTGTGTGTAAGAGCTTGGTGGGCCTATTGGGAGCCTCCAATTGAGTTGTGGAGCTTGCCCCAATACTTTGTGTAAAGGTGTCGTGCCGCCTTCAAGGGCATCGCTTAGTGGAGCGTGAACTCGCCTTTGTGGCTTGTTCACCGGAGAATAGGGTGAGCCTTTGTGGCGTTGGTGGCCTTTGTGGCCCCACACCTCTCCAACGTAGACGTACTTCCCGTAACAAGGAAGGAACTACGGGAATACATCCTCGTGTCTTCGTGTCTTCATTGCGGTGACCTCTATCCTTTACTTGTGCCTTTACTTATATTGTTATTGCTAGCTTGCTTGTCACTCTAGGTAAATTCACTTAGTATCACATCTAGAGAATTTACCTTCTTGTCTAGCCCTAACTTGAAAAGAATTAAAATTATTGGGTAGCTCCTATTCACCCCCCCCCTCTAGTCGCTCATACGATCCTTTCAATTGGTATCAGAGCGTGGTCTCTTATTCGGGCTTAACCGCCTAAGAGTTTGAGCGACCATGGATGGGGATAAGAGTAAAGAACCTCCTCCCGAAGATACTCCTCCATCTATCTCTTCCTCTTCAATCTCACGTGAGGAGCATTTGGCGTCCTTGGACACAATGCAAACCACTATGAGATTGGAAATGAAGGCTATGTTTGAGGAATATTTTGGAAGAAAACCTTCCGGGCCCACCGACCCAAACACCACTCCTAGTGTGGAACTCTCCTTGGCTAAGGTGAAGCCACCTAACAATGGCTCCACCTCTGCCGAGAATAAAGGTGACCTTCCTAAGGAAAATGTTGGTCCGGCAATGGGTGCTAACATTCCACCCCCTAACACTTACTCACCTTTGCCGGTTCATTATCCTATGCCACACATTAATAATATGGGATCTCCTCCCAAGCTTGATTCTCGCAATTTTATTAAATGGCAAGGACTAATGAAATCTCATATTTCTAGCTCTTCTACTCATTTGTGGAGGGTCATACAAAATGGTTTTGCTCCTCATGATCCTCTCAACTTGACCGGAAGGGAAGAAGTTGATGAGCAACTCAATGCCACCGCCAAGCATCTCCTTCAACAAGCCGTACCGGATACTCATGCGGTACACATCAACAACTTGAACACCGCCAAGGAAGTATGGGACTATCTCACTATGCTCTTCATTGGGAATGAAAGTATTCGGTCCTCCAAGTTTGATGAGCTCAAAAGTGAAGAAAGGGATTTCATTATGCGTGATAATGAGACTCCCGATGAGATGTACCAAAGGATCTTGGCTCTTGCAACGGCCTTGACCGGGTTTGGGTGCAAAGACAATGGTGATGACTATATCAAGCGTATGTTCATCACCTCCATCAACCCAAGAGAACCCATGCGATCCGAGATAATCCGTTCAAGACCGGATTTTGGGAGTATGACCTCAAATGAAGTTCTTTGCGAGTTCACCGCCTTGTCTATCTTGAAGAAGAACGCGGAAGAAACAAGAGCCCGTGTTCTTGCCGGACAAGGAATTCACAATCTTGCACTCAAGGCCAAGGTGGTGTCCAAGCAAGGAGAAGGAGAAGAAGAAATATATGAAGAAGAGTGTTGGTCTCCGGAAGATCTCAAGTTTGCACTCCATGAACACTTGGCTCTCAATGCAAATGCCTTTTGGGATGCCAACAAGCACAAGACGAAGGGATCCAAGTTCAAATCCTTTCCAAGAAAAGGTGGTGACTCTAAAGTGAGGCATTGCTACAATTGTGGAGGAATCAAGCACTTCATCGCCGAATGTCCTTATGAGAACAAGGAGGACAATGAGGGCCGGCTCGTCCCCAAGCGCCGGTCATCAAAGTTCTACCCATCCAAGAAACATGGGAACAAGGACAACAAGAAGAAAGGAGAAAGGGTATTGGTGGTTCATGAGGAGTATGACTCCGAGTCCGAGGATGATGACTCCGTTGATGAAGAGAATGGAGAAGTGGCCGCAATTGCCATTGTCTCCACACCACCTACATCCCTCTTCAACTCACTAAATGAGAACGCCATCATCACCACTCACAAGTGTCTTATGGCTAAGGCCTCGGAGGTAACCTCATCACCTACTCCTTCATCATCACATTCCAATACTACCTCTTTGGATGATGTGAGTAGTCTTAAGATTAAGAAAGAACTAGTTTCTTGTGATGATTTTCTTGCTAACATGAAGGGGCCAACCAAGATATATGTTGAGGCACTAATGTGTGAACTTGGTGATGCCCATGACACCATCAAGGAGAAGGAGGAGTTGGAAAGATTAGCCGCCGATGATATTGGCTCTCTATCAATTGAGCTCGAAGAAGAGCAAAACTTGAGAGTATCTTTAGAGGAGAAATTGTTGGGACTAGAAGAGTCTCATAATCTAATCTTGTCAAAACTCACTAAAGAACGTGACCATGCTCTCGCTATGGTCAAGTTGCTTAAAAAGGAGAAAGTTGAATTTGACGTTGGTCATAATAATCTTCGTGAGAAGTTTGAGAAGCTTGAAGAAGCTCACAAGGCTTTGGAGGGCAAATTCTCTCATCTCACCAAGATTCGTGAACAACTTCAAATTCAACTAACTATTGAACAATCTAAAGTCCCCCCAATGCAAGTTATTGAAGTTCCTTGTTCTTCTAACTCTATTTGTGATCATAGTGATATCATTGAGGAGAACAATAGGTTGAAGGCCGATCTTGCTAAGGGCCTTGCCACTTGCATTCAAGGAGAGAAGAATCTCAATGATCTCTTGAACAATCAAAGATTGTACAAGGGAAAGGAGGGCCTCGGTTTTGTTGCCGAGTCCTCAAAGAAAGGGGATCTCTGTTTGGTGGCCGAGTCCTCAAAGAAGAAGAAGAACAAGAAGAACAAGAAGAAGACAAAGCCTGCTGCTGCTCCTACTCCTCATGTCCCCTTTGACATTTGTTACACCGAGGAGGAGTGGGAGGAGTTGAATGGAAAGAAGAAAATCGAGGAGACCGGAGTCTCCGGGTCAAGGTCTCCGGAGTCTCCGGTTAGTTCGTCTACCCCGGAGTCTCCGCCCCCAAAGACCGGAGTCTCCGGCCTTTCTCACAATAATTTTGCAGGAAAATATAACCCTCATTATGTTCTTCTTAGGGACTATTATGGTGATGTCTATGCTAAATATGTTGGTCCCTATAATGGTTTCATTGAATATGCTATTTGGGTACCTAAGATTCTTGTGACTAACAAACGAGGACCCATTCAAAGATGGGGACCTAAAACCAAGAATTAATCTCTTGTAGGACATTGCTTCCGGAGGAGTAAAATGGATTATTGATAGTGGTGCCACAAGCCACATGACCGGAAGCAAAAATATTGTGGAAGATCTAAAGCCCAATACTTCAAATGTCACGGTCTCATATGGTGATAATTCATCCTCTCAGGTACTTGGTTTCGGTAAGGTGGTGATCACTCCGGACGTGTCCTTAGTGAATGTCATGCTTGTCGAAACCATTGGTTATAATCTACTTTCCGTTCATCAACTTGCTACTATGGGCTATGCCACATATTTTGATGTTGATATTGTGGTCGTCATGTGGAGTAAGTCTCTCAAGGTTGCCTTTGTTGGGTATGTCGAAAATGGCTTGTATGTGGTGGACTTTTCGGAGAAACCCACTACGGCCGCGATATGCCTAATTGCTAAGGCCGACGTGGGATGGCTTTGGCATCGCCGGTTAGCCCACGTCAATATGAGAGCTTTGCAAAATCTCTACACCAATGGCCACATACTCGGACTAAAGGATGTTTCTTTTGCCAAAGATCGTGTTTGTAGGGCATGTATTGAAGGAAAGATGCATGAAACAAGTCATCCGAGCAAGACTATTATCTCTTCCAAGAGGTGCTTGGAGCTCCTTCACATGGATCTCTTTGGACCTCCCACTTATGCAAGTCTTGGTGGCAAGAAATATTGCTTGGTAATTGTCGATGACTATTCAAGATACACTTGGGTTTATTTCTTTGAATTCAAGAGTGAGACCCAACAAACCGTCAAAGACTTTGCCACCGAAGTTGAGCGTCAATTCAATTCCACCATATTGACTATAAGAAGTGACAATGGCACCGAGTTCAAGAACTACTCCCTAAATGAGTTTCTTAGTGATGCGGGTATCAAACATCAATATTCCGCTGCATACACCCCGCAACAAAATGGAGTTGCCGAGAGGAAGAACCGTACTCTCATGGATGCGGCAAGAACTATGTTGGCGGAGTTCAAGTCTCCATACAACTTTTGGGCCGAAGCTATTAATACCGCATGCCATGCCACCAACCGGCTTTATCTCCGCAAGAACTTGAACAAGACTCCATATGAAATTCTTACCGGGCAAAAGCCTAACATCATGTACTTCCGGGTATTTGGTTGTAAGTGTTTCTACCTCAAGAAAGGTGTTCGTTTGTCAAAATTTGATTCTAAAGCATTAGAGGGTATCTTTGTTGGTTACTCCACGGACTCACATTCCTATAGGATCTATAGCAAGTCCACCGGGCATGTTATAGAAACTTGTAATGTGAGGTTCGATGAGGATAATGGTTCCTTTGTAGGACAAAGTTGTGTTCGTGATGTAGGTGACGAAATTCCTCCCCAAGCCATAAGAAGAATGGGTGTCGGATTCTTCCGGCCCATTGAGGGACACCTTTTGGCCGAAGGAGAAGGACAATGCTCTACACATGTGGAGCCTTCACCTGCTGAACACACACAGGACATTGACCAAAGACAAGCTGCACACCCTCAACCTCAAGATCATCCCACCGAGCAATCTTGCCCGGAGTCTCCGGCCCCTGTGGTCCGGACTCTCCGGCCTATACCGGAGTCTCCGGGTATGGATACCGGAGTCTCCGGAGGTGATCAAGCCTTTGATGAAGATCCTTCGGAATTCCGTGGCTATGGTCCACTTGATGATCAAGGCAATCCACTTACTGGTCAAGGCGAGGACCAGAACAGTGATCATGAAGATGATCAAGTAGTCTCTCAAGAATCTCCTCTTGAGGCTCGCACTCGCCGTGAGAAGAAGC
The DNA here is from genome assembly GCA_007115705.1 of Dactylis glomerata. Lineage (NCBI taxonomy): Eukaryota > Viridiplantae > Streptophyta > Magnoliopsida > Poales > Poaceae > Dactylis > Dactylis glomerata. Next base: position 4,983,707 of record QXEO01001118.1, on the reverse strand, counting down.
TTGAGTCCATTCTACGACGAAGAAGCATATCCTTGGAAAATGTGGTTGGAAGTGTTCGTAAAGGTGTCTCCACTAGGAGGCAACTTTCTAACTTTTGCTCTCATCATGCTTTTGTCTCTTGTATAGAACCCAAGAAAGTTTATGAGGCGCTTGAGGATCCGGATTGGCTTGATGCCATGCATGATGAACTCAACAACTTCGAGCGCAACAATGTGTGGACTCTAGTAGAAAGGCCTAAAGATTGCCGTAATGTCATTGGGACCAAGTGGATCTTCAAGAACAAGCAAGATGCAAATGGCATAGTCATTCGTAATAAGGCAAGATTGGTGGCTCAAGGTTTCTCACAAGTCGAGGGTATTGACTTTGGTGAAACTTTCGCTCCCGTTGCCCGTCTTGAATCCATTCGCATCTTACTTGCATATGCATCACATCATAACTTTAAACTTCAACAAATGGATGTTAAAAGTGCATTTCTCAACGGTCCCTTAAATGAATTGGTTTTTGTGAAGCAACCCCCGGGCTTCGAAAACCCTAAGTTTCCTAACCACGTTTACAAACTTGATAAGGCACTCTATGGCCTCAAACAAGCCCCACGTGCGTGGTATGAGCACCTTAAAGAGTTGTTGGTTGATCGTGGTTTTGAAATTGGGGTGATCGATCCCACTCTTTTTACTAAGAAGGTCAATGGGGAGCTTTTCATTTGCCAAATATATGTTGATGATATTATATTTGGTTCTACTAACAAAGCTTTCAATAATGAGTTTGCCAAGCTCATGACCGACAAGTTTGAGATGTCTATGATGGGGGAGTTGGAGTTCTTCCTTGGATTTGAAGTTAAACAATTGAAGGGAGGGACTTTTGTGAACCAAGCCAAATATACCCAAGACATGCTCAAGAGGTTCGAGATGATTGGAGTCAAAGGTGCAAAGACTCCCATGCCAACAAAGGTTAATCTTGATCTCGATCCTAATGGTAAAGAAGTGGATCAAAAACTCTATAGATCTATGATTGGTTCCTTGCTTTACCTTTGTGCATCTAGACCGGACATTATGTTAAGTGTGGGAGTTTGTGCACGTTTTCAAGCCGCACCAGAGGAAAGCCACTTAGTGGCGGTCAAGAGAATCTTTCGATATTTGGTAAATACCCCTAACTTTGGTCTTTGGTATCCAAAAGGAGCAAGTTTTGATCTTATAGGTTACTCGGATTCGGATTGGGCGGGAGACAAAGTGGAACGGAAATCAACCTCCGGGGCTTGCCAATTTCTTGGAAGGTCTTTGGTGTGTTGGTCATCTAAGAAACAAAATTGTGTGTCTCTCTCTACCACCGAAGCCGAATATGTAGCCGCGGCTAGTTGTTGTGCACAACTCTTATGGATGAGGCAAACTTTGAAGGATTACGGTGTCATTTTTGACAAAGTGCCTCTTTTGTGTGATAATGAAAGTGCAATCAAGATCGCTCACAACCCGGTGCAACACAATAAGACGAAGCATATTGAGATTCGTCATCATTTCATTCGGGATCATGTCAACCGAGGAGAAATTGATCTATCTTATGTTGGCACTCATGAGCAACTTGCCGATATATTCACAAAGCCTCTTGATGAAGCAAGATTCCGGGAATTGAGGCATGAACTAAATATCATTGATTCAAGCAATGTGGCTTGAGCTAGGTGCATTTACTCCCATACTCTAATGTGTGTGTTGTTCTAGATGTGGGCATGAATATAGGGGGAGTGCGGTCCTAATTGATTGGGCTATCCCTCCCCCCATAATGCCGATAGTAAGCGTATTGTTCTATCGTGTCAGTGGTGACACTTTTGAGCTTAATTGATGAGTCTAGGTTTTGGGCCCAAGATATATCTTCGCGGTGCCATACCTTTGTACTCATACATGATGGCCCTTTGGTCACCAACCTCCCTAGTGGAGGAGTTTCCCATTTGACTTTATTGCCTTAATTTTATGGGAAGATGCTCATGTTTGGTCTTATTTGATTTTGTTTGCATGTTTGCAAGCATGAGCATGTTGTACCACACAGTGACAATGTGTCCATCCCAAGCCCATCTCATCCTAAAACAAACCTATCTCTAAATGACATGTCCTTCACACCATAAATATTGATCTGGTCGAGGGGGGGCCGGAGACTCCGGGGCTTACAGCCCGGAGACTCCGGTGGGCCGGAGACTCCGGGGTAAGTACCGGAGACTCCGGCCCGGGCGTTTTCAAAAGTCACTTAGGGCACGGGGTGGGGAAGAACGGTTCATTCTTCCCCACTCGCCCCCGTGCCCTACACTCGCCCCCTGCCGCCCCCTCTTCGAAGATCGCTGCCCGGAGCTCTCCCAAGCCCCGGGATCCGCCGTGCCACCGGCCAATCTGTCCCTTGAGGGTGTGGGAACCTCCCCACCGACCGATTTGCGCCAATGGACTCCGGTAAATGTGCTCTTCATCTTCTCCATCTAGTTCCATCTAGATCTATGAGATGTGCATGTTTCCCATAGTTTGAATTGGTGTACTACATTCTAGTGGCTATCAATCATCTTCTTAGCAACTTTATTGTGGTTATTGCACTCGATTTGGTCTAAGTGGTCTCCTAGGCTCGGGCTCCTGCATCCGGCCGGAGACTCCGGCCCCTGTGGCCGGAGACTCCGGCCTGGACGCAAAGTCTCCGGTTTTGGCCGGAGACTCCGGCCCGAGTCCCCGGAGACTCCGGCTAGATCAGACCAATGTGCACTCTTTCACAGCATAGTTGCTTATATTTGGATTCTAGGACATGTCACCTCAACCTTGCTATCTTCCTCACTCTTTCACAGGTGCAGGTGGTTCTCGGAAGCCGGCAGCCCATAGCAAGGACAAGTTGGTTGTGAATCCCGCCACAGGGGAGCTTTCTCAGAGATCGGTCATTGCTCAACAAGCTAGAGATGCTAAGAGGCTCAAGACAAGGATAGCCGAAGAGGAACGAGCTGAGGCAGCTAAGAAGGTCAAATTTGATAGTCTTGTGACTCTGGAAGGGCTATCAGCATCTGAGTTTGTTGAAATGAGGAAGAGGGATATGTACACTCTCGCGCGGAACTCCCGTGACCGTTGCTTTTTCCGCAAAGAGCAAGAGCTGATCATGAAGGAATTTTATGCTTCCCTCAAGAAGTATCCGGTTTGCCCTCAGACGGTGATGGATTTCTCTCACTTTGCCAAGTACAGTGCATACTTCGGAGAGGCTGTGTGGATCACTCGCAAGCTTGGGCTCCATCCACTCATGAAGATACAAGAGTCCTACAACATCACATTGGTCCAACAGTTCTTTGCTACCTTAGTGTTTGGAGAGGGTGAGGAGATCCCCATGACTTGGATGACCGGAGAAGAGGTTTGTCATTCCAATTTCATGGACTTTGCTGCTCTCCTTGGGTATGAGTTCCGTGGTGCTACTACTCCTAGTGGCATGAGGATGCATGTTGATGGGGAGTACTATGAGAAGAAGAAGCTTGCTCCTCTCTACACCGGGGATGACAAGAAGATTGTCATTGGGGGCACTCTTGGGCTGTCCAAACGGTCCAACATCTTGCTCCGCATATTCCGGGCCTCCATTGCCCCTCAAGCCGGCAACTTTGATGCTATTCGCAAGGCCTTGGTGAATCTCTTGGCCTACTCTCATGAAGTCTATTGCCAAGGAGAGACCGCACTTATTGAGCCGCTTGATGTGATGGATTTCATTCACAAGGAAATCAACGATTGCATTCTCAGCAAGAAGACTCCTCTCTATGCCCCGTTCATCATGAGGCTCATTCGTGCTCAAGGACTCAACCTTCCTCTTCTCGATGCAAACCTTGTGGATCACAAGGTTGTGAAGCTTCAACGCAAAGAACCCACCGGTCACTCCAAGGAACCTTTTGCTCCAATGAGAGGTGAAGATGATGTTGCCTTTGCCGAGGGTGTGTCCACTAGAAGGGGCCCAAGGATGAAGCATGCTAGCAATGCCGGCTCTAGCTCCACCAATGAGTTTTCTCAAGAATACAAGAAGCTCAATTGGTTCCAAAGAAATGTGCTTTGCATGAATGTGGACATCCGTCATAAGCAATATGAGAGCTACATCTCTCAGAAGCACATCAATGACAATCAAGCTGTTCTTCACAAGGCCTTTCGGAAATCTCAACCGGGCTATGTGGAATCACCTCCTTCTTCCTCTTCATCCGGTACTCACAGCTATGGCAAGTGGAGCAAGGGTCTGACTGACTGGCAGGCATTTGAGGAGGTCACCTCTGGCACCTCCAATGTGCGTCATGGCAAGAAGCCCATGGCTTCTGATGATATTGAAGAAGGAGATGAGGACTTCAATGCCGGTTCCGAGGACGAGCCCGAGGATGAAGACGACGAGTGATCTCATGGGCGTGTAGCATCGCTCTTTTCCCTTTTTGGTGTCTCGATGCCAAAGGGGGAGAAGTAGCTCTACTAGGATGTCTTCGTTGGGATTTGCATGGGGTGGTTATTTGGATTTGCATGGGGTGGTTATTTGGATTTGCACTTCGTTTGCTTTGCTTTGGTCGAGACACAACTTCGTGGACTTTCATGTTGTGTCTCATCTATCTTAGTGTTGAACTGTTTAAATGTGTGTGGTATGTTATGTGTGTGAGACTTAAGTTCTTATGTTGCTTAGTAAGACTATTAAAATGTGAGCTATATTGTTAGTCTTACTTATATGCTTATTGGTTAGTCTCATATATTATTTCTTGCAATTGGTATAATTGTGAAATATATAGGGGGAGTGATGATTCTTACTTATGTGGCTCATGTTCAAATGCAAATGGTGTTGTGCACACAAGTAGGGGGAGCTTTTCCTATATATTTCATTTTATTGTGTTTATATCTTGCAAATCCTTATGTTGTCATCAAACACCAAAAAGGGGGAGATTGAAAGGGCATTTCCCTAATAAATGTATTTTGGTGTTTGTTAACAACATTTGGTGAATTAACCATTCTATTTAAGTTATGCAGATTTTCTAGGTTAATTCAGGATCTCGCGGAGGTTCACCCAAAAAGGGAAGAAAAGATCGAAGCCCGTAGTCCTGTAGTGGAGTTAGGGCTTAGTGGTCTTATAGGGTGCTTCGCGAAGGTGGAATTGGTGGAGAGGGGATCCTCGAAGTACTGCTATTGCTACTTCTAGGGCGGAGACTCCGGCCCTGGTGGCCGGAGACTCCGGCCTAGGAGTATCGCCCTAGCAATCCTCCCAGTTGGTCTAAGCAGAGACCTGCCCGGAGTTGGGCCGGAGACTTTTGTCTCTGGCCGGAGACTCCGGGTGGGGCGGAGACTCCGGTCCCAGTGGCCGGAGACTCCGGTCTCTCTGGCTGGGTTAGGGTTTGCTAAGGAGCTGGTCTATGCAGTGACCAGGCCGGAGTTGGGCCGGAGACTTCTGTCTCTGGCCGGAGACTCCGGCCCTGGAGTCACTTAGGGCGGAGACTCCGGCCCTCCTGGCCGGAGACTCCGGCCCTAGTCGACCAGCAACGGCTACATTTCGAGGAGGAGTATATAAAGCCTTCTTCTTCCTCAAGAGAAGGCTGCGGCTTCCACTCTCTCTCCACCATTGTTCCAAAGCTTCAAAGCTCAAGATCTCTCTCCCTAGCCAATAGAACTCAAAGCCCTTTTGGGATTTGAGGGAGAAGACCTAGATCTACACTTCCACCAAGGCGATTTGATTTCCCCCCTCTCTTTGTTGAGGGGCTTGTTACTTGTGTGATTCATCGGATTTATAGCCGGAAGAAGCCGTCCCCCAAGCTTGACTTTGTGTGTAAGAGCTTGGTGGGCCTATTGGGAGCCTCCAATTGAGTTGTGGAGCTTGCCCCAATACTTTGTGTAAAGGTGTCGTGCCGCCTTCAAGGGCATCGCTTAGTGGAGCGTGAACTCGCCTTTGTGGCTTGTTCACCGGAGAATAGGGTGAGCCTTTGTGGCGTTGGTGGCCTTTGTGGCCCCACACCTCTCCAACGTAGACGTACTTCCCGTAACAAGGAAGGAACTACGGGAATACATCCTCGTGTCTTCGTGTCTTCATTGCGGTGACCTCTATCCTTTACTTGTGCCTTTACTTATATTGTTATTGCTAGCTTGCTTGTCACTCTAGGTAAATTCACTTAGTATCACATCTAGAGAATTTACCTTCTTGTCTAGCCCTAACTTGAAAAGAATTAAAATTATTGGGTAGCTCCTATTCACCCCCCCCCCCTCTAGTCGCTCATACGATCCTTTCACCTGGGAACTTTCCTTGGGTGGTCTGCTCTACTAAACTTAACTGGTTGATCTGACCATCGCAGGTACTCTGTAGTAGCTGGTGGTGACGATATTGCTAGATTTACTTGCCTGGATATGCTATTTCGCTCTTTTTTCGACTTAGGCACTGGTTGAATCATAGCTGATATGTAAACTTTAGACTCTAGGTGCCTTGCTAGCCTTTGCATGTGATATCCTTGAGTTGTGTGCTTCTCTTCTTGCCATCCTCCTTGGTTTGAACCCATGGCGCTTTGTAGCTTTAGGAACGTTCTACAATCCTTCATCTGGTGATTTGAGACTCTTTTCCCTTCAAGATATGCGTAGTGGATTCGACAAGGTCCGTATAACATATCCTCGGCCGAAGGACCAGAGTATCTCGATTTTTCTACTCTTTTTGCCTGAAACCTCTTGTTTACATATCCTTCCTCTTCTTCTGCTGCGTAGCCTGCGGCTACCTGATTTCGCCTTCCTTGGTTATCCCTGCTGCGGTGTCATCTCCTCTGTCTGCTTATTCTGTCGGCTTCTGGTGAACGTCCTCTTTTGTTATTATATGTGTCCTCTCCATCAGCAAATTTGTTGGCTTCTTCCATTAGCTCGGCTACTGTCGTAGGTCTTGTTCTTCCTATTTCTTCCACGAGATCTGAACGACGAAGTCCGGCCGAAAAAGCGTCTATTGCTCGTTCGTCGGAGACGTCCTCTGCTGAGTTTTTAATTACACTCCATCGTTGTATATAAGAACGTAGAGTTTCGCCTTTCCTTTGCACACACGCCTTAACTTCCTCCAGTGATGCTGGGCGCTTGTATGTTGAACGAAAATTTCTTGTGAATTGGTTTTCGAGTTCTCCCCAACTTCCAATAGATTCGTTGGGTAGGGTATTCAACCAGGACTGTGCTGCGCCGGTGAGGTGTAGCTGCAAACTTTGCATTGCAGTCGCTTTTGTTCCCCCTAATATCTGCACTACCTGCAAATAGTCCGATAACCACATGGTAGGCTCTTGCGACCTGTCATATTTATGTTGATCGTGTGGTAATTTGAATCCTTTGGGTACCCGCGTTTTGCGAACCCTGCGGGTAAAGCATAATGCGCCCATCTCTTTATCGTCGTCTTCATAATTTTCTTCCCTCCAGGCGTGGTGTGATTTATTTACTCGAGCCTGCGCTATTATATTTCTTGCGTCCTCCTTCTTTTGTCGCCTTTCCTCTTCTGATGACTCACTATACTCGTTATCTGCGAAGTTGTATCTGAGCTTCTCCTTTTGCTTTACCTTGTAGATTGTCGACTTTGTGTCTGGACCTTTTTCCCTGATCTTGCTCTCCACTATTCCGAGGCTTCGTATCGCGGCTCGGTGCATATCTTCTCGCGGATCCCCGGGTTCTGGCCTGGTGGTTAGTAAATATGCCTGTGCTGCTATCAACGCTGCTTCTGGCGTTTCTTGCATGAAGTCATCTTTCTCCTCTTCTAGCTGTGGGGTAGGGCTCCTCGAGTACCTTTCCTCTCTGCTGCGTGCTGTTGCCCCCCTGTTGTGTTTCGGGTCTCCGCGCCTTTCTCTGCTATATTCGGAATCCTCGCTATAGTCATCCCAGTATTCCTCCCTTGATATACTGTTATTGTTTTGAAGGACCGTGTCTCTTTCCTCCCTTAGTTTCTTCTTATGTTGGTATAATGCATACTGATATCCCATTAGAACTTCTCTTCTTGATCCTTTGGGTACTTCTGTACCATGATTGATAGCTGATTTGATCATTCTCCATTCGCCAGCCGATACGTGTACTTTCTTCTTATCCTTTTTGTTGTGTTCTTTTATTTTGTCGACTTGCCTGTCGACCTTCTTACTTCCTTCGTTGTTGTTTTCTTCTTCTGCCTCAGTGATAATGACGCATAGCTGATGTACTTTGGAGATGCCACTGCTTCCAACGGCGAAGTCCCTTCCGCTGTTGTGTGTTTGCCACGCTCTTTCTTCTGAGTCGAAATTTTCCCGAATTTTGTCGCCTTCTGCGATTGGTGCTTTTTCCAAGCTGATCGGCGAGTCTACCTCGCTGGAAGAGCCTTCTGATGATTCCAACATCACCTCTGTTTCGGGCTTGCTTGCCGACGGATCTGGTTTCGTCGAATCCGAGAGGCGAGATGAACCCGATGGCCCAACGAAGATGCTCAAACTTCCAATTGTTAACTCCACCTCTTGACTTCCGTCGAGTTCTGAACTGCTACTGGCTAAAAGTGAAAAAGCCGTCGAATTCATGAATCCAACGCCCAATGTCCCCACGGTCAGCGCCAATTGACGAGGGTTAACTCGACAAATGTCCTAGATGAAAGGACTTAGGATCGGGGGAATAGGGCATCGGATGAACTCGAAGGTAAAGGTTAGTCGAAATAAATGTATATCGAAAGTAAACTTGGGTGTTCAACCTGTCTTGCTTTCAATCTGCCCTACACCGTCCCCTCCTGGCCCCTATATATAGGTGGCCAGGTCTCGAGAATCGGGTAGGGTCCGATACAGATTACAATATCGACATACGGTAAGAACTCGTATTCGACTATCGTTACAATTGGGCCTAGCTTAACGGGCCTCAGGGATACTCAACTAACGGGATCTATTAACTATACCCTTGTCACTACGGGTGTGTTTGGTAGCCCGTATCAACTCAGAGTCTCTATCTCACCTTATACATGCAGCTCTCAGACAAGTTGGCATCAGATTTTGTCACATGTTTGGTAGCCTGGGTCTAATGAAACAAGCTGGACTGAGATGTTGTTTGGTGGCTTGTCTCAGTTCAGAATCGAAATATTTACATATAGATCCTTGAATGGAAAAGAAAAAAGCAATTGAGTCCCTAAATTGAAAAATAAAAAGTAATCCGGTCCTTAACAGAAATATAAAAAGCAATCCGGTCCTTAACAGAAATATAAAAAGCAATCCGGTCCTTAACAGAAATATAAAAAGCAATCTGGTCCTTAACAGAAATATAAAAAGCAATCCGGTCCCTGTACATGGCTCCACCGCCGGCCGGCTGACCGGCCGCCGCCGGCGAGAGCTGCAGCGCGTGTCATCGTCTAGAAAGCACGGCGTCATCGTTCCGGCCATCAGCACGCCGCCGTCGGCCCAGCAAGCAGCGCGCCGCCATCGCCCCGGCCAGCAGCAGCATCGGAGATCTAGCTCCTCGGGCGCGCGGCGGGCTGCTCCTCCGGCGCGCGGTCCGCTTCCTCCGACGCGTGGTGGCTAACCAGGAGATGTGAGGAGGCGGCGCGAACGCCGGCCAGGACACGCGAGGAGACATCGCGGTGATGATTTGCTGCCAGAGCCTGGAGGCGGCGCGGTGGCCGGCTGGGAGACGCGAGGAGGCGGCGCGTTGTGGCGGCGAGGGAGGCGACCTCTGCGGGATGGGTGGCGTCGTCTCCAGCAGTGGGTGGCGTCGTTCGGCGGTGGGTAGCGGCCGTTGCGGTTGGGAATCGGAGGAGGGAGCCGCCGGGGGACAGAGAGAGGAAAATGGGAAGGGGGAAATGGTAGGAAGAGAGAGAGAGAGGCGGGGGCGGGTCTGGGGGCGAGGCCCGCGCGGTCGCGGGGCGAATCCGGCCGGGCTGATGAGCGAAGCTCAGCCAGGCTGAGGGCTCTTTTTTGCATGACTTGGGCAGTGCTGAGTTGGGCCGACCCGACCTAACAAACAACAAATAGAGCACTCAGCCAGGCTGAGTTGAGAATCTCTGGGTTGGGCCAACCTACCAAACACACCCTACGTTTGTGGGGTGACGCAGGACGTCGGCTTGCCACCCTAGTTCTGACGACATACAATCATGCGTGAAGAATCTACGACTAGGATGCGGAGCGGCAGGGATGGATAGTTTAACGAGTTGTTAGGGTTGGTCACATTCGCGGCGAGCAGAACTCTTAGTACTCCCTTCACTCCATAATATGTACCACTGAAATGAGTGAATAGACACATTAAAATATATCTATATACATGAAATTTAGCAATAATTATGGATCGGAGAAAGTATGTTTACTACTGTATCTTCTTTAAGGAGAAGATACGAATTCGTGTACCCTAGAATTTTTTTGCAGACTCATGCTAGTACTAGGACAATAATGGGTGATGGATCATGGTCTGATGTTCAAGATTATGCTTATCAAGTTGGATGGAAAGTCAAATCATAGTCAGAGCGAAATGTTACTTTGCTGGTTTGCCTCACCCAGACGGCAGAACACCAACCTCCACGGGCTCGGAACCTTGTGGAGATGCAATGCACCCGAACTCCAAATATTGTCTATTTTCTTTTCGATCGAGGAACAAGAGTCCAAACATGCTAATATTTCAGCAAAAACCATTGCTAATGTTTTCCCCATGTGAGAAAAAGAAATATTTGCTTCTAACAATTATATGACGCGAAAGTCAGGAAGTATTTCAAGCGATGAAGCAACATCAAATTGAGCTCGGACATTATCCCTGTCCAATAGCTCGCACGCAACGATGTTGACTCGCAAGAAGCTAGGCGACTGAGGCGCTTTCGTTAACTCGAACGCTTGGATTACAAAGCAGGGTACCATCACTCCATCACGATAGAGTGCAAACAGTAATCGCGAAGGATCCGTACCGAAAGATGCTCCTGCCAATTCAGAGTTCTTCGTGTGATCGTGTCACGATCGTCAAAGAATGGCCCATCGTTTATCATTGGAGGGAGACCAAAATTTCAATAAAAACAGATCGTTTCTTGTGACGCAAATAACCAAAACTGTAGTCCTCAATAGGCCCAAATTATGCAGTACTCTGTTCGTACATCTTAGTCACAGTTTGTTAGAACGGTTTGGACTGGCTACAAATTTTTTTTTGAAAACAACAAGTACACTACAAACCAGAATCGAGACAGGTGGTATGCAAAATATGTGTATTCTGTAAGTATAGCTGGTAAGTGTAATCATTATTCATTAGATACCAGACGGAGGTAAGTCCAGGCAGTAGGGTCCATTTCGGCACACCTACGTGCTTTTTTTTAGCTGCTTGTGAGTTGCGAGGGGGTTCTTGTAGAATGTGAGAGTGATGTTGCACGGATTTAACTGCTTAATTACAAGAAGGTTGACATCGGATTCGAGAGGACAAGACTATGAAATATACTGGAGTTGTCCGTGCCTGCGTTCTGGTCGCAGGAGGTGGCCTACCATCGATTGGTTTCTTGGAAACAAGCTCTGTCTTGTTTTGGTGTATGTATGGCCCAGCAGATCACGGGTCTCCCTCCGTTCCGTTCCCTTCGTTTGTCTACTTGGCTCGGCAAGAGAAAATGCTGATCTTCCAAACTTTAGTAAACGTGTAAAATAGGTTTAAGTACAGCAAACTGCAATAAATAATGTGCTTGAACTTTAAACAGAGGTCGCCGTCTGCAAGATTTTAAAATGTGGGGCAAGAGAAAATGCTGATCTTCCAAACTTTACTAAACATGTAAAATAGGTTCGAGTACAGCGAATTGCGAGTAAAGAAAGATTTTGAACTTTAAAGAGAACATATATTATACTCTACAGGTAACATGACATAAAAACTAGAGCATTCTTGGAAGGGCATATACCGACATACAGTAGGTGAGCACTTTTCGTTATATGCATCAATGCCATCTAAGACGAGCATAAAATAGATATCCGTACAATTGTAAATACTGTCGGTATTGCCATTTCCTAAAATTAGTGATTTCAGGGCTAGTTAGGTGACATGGAAATTTCACGCCTGTTCCGTGGACTTGCCGTCATGGCGTTTGCCGCGTCATGGGTGTGAGATCTTAGATGCAAGAGCGATGGCCTTGGAAGATAGACTACATGGACGACTCTACGGCGAGCGGTGTGGCACTGTTGATGGTTTTCTCTTTGGTTACGTGGATGAGAAGGAGCGAGCGGCTGGGTATCCTGGTGTCGCCGGCGCAACACCGAAGGCAGCTCCCATATTGCGTGTCGGGGGCCTTGCTCAGGGCTAGTGGATGGTCCGAGATAGCTTTCCGACACCGACTATGTGTCCTTGGGGAGCCATTGTGGGCACCTTATCAATGTTAGGGGCTCTGGGTGAAAACCGTTGACCATCTTGGTCTCGATGACATCATCACCCTCTTGGAACATCGTTGTGGAGCTCTGCTCCGGTACCTCTCGGTCTTGCTCTGCTGTCTTCGATGGCAAGTTCAGTTTTTGATATCTTTTATTTATTTATTCTTGGTTTGCTTTGTAAGAGGCCATCATTATTTTGTATAAGTTCGTCCGTTTGGCTTTATTTATAGTGGAGGAAATCATGTTTCGAGAAGGATGCTATAATAAAAGATTAGTTTTAACTAGCATAATACTGTATAGCAAACTTCCCAGCAAAAAACTGTATTACCAACTAACAGTTAGTTTTGTTGAACAAAAAAGGAAGGAAGAAAAAGGTAAGGAGCTTTTTTCAGCAAAGTCAGGACTTCTTTTCAGCTGTGCTTCCAGGTCTTGTTAATATAGAAGGTCCACTACCACAAACATATGTAGAAGGCAATGGCCCATTACCAAGAAGAATGATAGGCTTAAATTGAGCCCGCAAAACATCAACCTACGTCTAGAGCAACTGCGCCACCAGACATCGTTTGTTGTTGAAAAATGCGCCTCAAAACTTAAGATTTTTTACCTAGAAGGGATTGGTACTTCGAGGCAATTAGCTCCTCGTGGAAACACAGTCAGCGCAATGTTTATGCAACTCAGGTATAATAAATCAGGACTGCAATCAAGGTAATCAACTGCGCCCAGAATCTATACGACTATACGGTCCAGACCATAGACGTGTAGAGAATGTTTATTCCTTTCAATGATGAGCACAGATTTTTTTGGCACAAGAATACTCCCAATAAACAATATGAAATGATTGGGTATGTAACTCTATTTAAATCAAGAAATATACTAAGAATATTATAGACCCAAAGTGATTGGTATCCCACTAATTAGCTGGTCAAACAAAGAGAAAAGGATACCAGAGCGGAGGACTGAGGGGGTGGGCTGCCACTTACAAGATCTGGAGATGCAGCTGTCTGTCCAGCAAGTACAGGATATTGGACATATGCAAGGCTCCCACGTCTCCAGTTCAGCGCCTATCAATAAAGGGACGCATTTTTTTTAGTCTTTTTAGCTTTTTAGATTAACTAATATCAATAAAGGGAGCAGCCTATTATGTTATCAAAAAACAATGCACAGCCTATTAAGTTATTACACTGTTCTTCAAAAGTAAATGCCCGATAACTTGGGAAGCATAATTTGCTGGACAATATTGATGCACAAGAAACAAATTGAATGAAGACCTTCGTCCATTCAGCGAGGAAAGTTACTTTGTTTGATGTCAACACTGACCAACGAGATGATAATGCTCTTATAACAATTCAGTGTGAGTTCTGAAATCAAAGCAAATTCAGAAAGAAAAAAATAACGTATGGCGCCACATTAAACTTCTCAGGAGATATTCTCCTTCGTAGTTACAACTCCATTAAGCACAGCTGTGCTAACAACCTAGCATATTTCAATTGTTTGTTTTCATTGTAAAATTTACCAAGTCATTAGCTTGTTAACATCCAACTATTAGTTCGTCCATTAATTTAATAATATACTGCAGCAAGCCCTTTCGAAAGATAGCCTCAATAGAGATGTAAGATCTCAGAGCTCCAATTGAATAAACCCAGTGAGATTCAGCGGTATCAATATATACATATGATGCCTGCACAGTTTTGCTTGATTGATTCTTGTCTAGCAGCTGTGCTCTACAGCGATTGTGCTGGTCGGCTTGTTTCCTGTCCAAGTACAGTAGGACATCCACCTGTCATTTCTGTGTAGGAGCTCCAGACAGAAATGGAGATATTGTAAGTTGCTCATTCGGCATGATATTCAAAAGGCAACTTGATATCATGTGGACGTGCATCCAACTAACATCTTCTCTCTTGGGAACAAATGCATTCCCTCAAAAAATATCAATAAAAGACTTCTTCATTCATCCCAGCATCGTTTCCCTCTCTTCAATCCCAAGAGCACTTCCCTCCTCCCATGAGAGGCCACCAATAGACCTTGCTACAACAAGCCAGTGCTTCTAATGCTAACATTGGCATTTCTGGCCAGAAGCATGGTTGAGTGGAAGAGAGTAGCAATGCTCTTGATCCTCTTCATCCTTTCCATCACCCATGTAACCACCACAGATGCCATTGCATCAAAATCAGATCGGTTTGTACCTCAAGACAACTACCTCCTCAGCTGTGGGGCATCTGCTGCTGTGAAGCTTGATGATGGCAGGACATTCCGCTCTGATCCTGACTCGGTATCGTTTCTGTCGACCCCGACAGACATCAAGATCGCTGCTAAAACCTCCCTCGCTGCTGCTTCACCATTATCGCCTCTCTACCTTGCCGCAAGAGTATTCTCTGACATCTCAACCTATAGCTTCTTTATCTCCCAGCCTGGTCGTCACTGGATCCGCCTCTACTTCTCACCTATTCCAGACAGCCAATACAACCTCACCACTGCAACATTTTCAGTGTCCACTGATAACATGGTTCTTCTCCATGATTTCTCCTTCATAGCCACTCCTCCTAGCCCTGTATTTAGGGAGTATCTTGTGTTAGCACAGGGAGACAACTTAAAGATAATTTTTACTCCAAAGAAAAACTCGATAGCATTCATCAATGCTATTGAGGTCGTATCAGCCCCACCAAGCCTTATTCCAAACACCACCACCAGAATGGGTCCTCAGGACCAATTTGACATATCCAACAATGCATTGCAGGTTGTCTACAGGCTGAACATGGGCGGTGCACTGGTTACATCGTTCAATGACACACTAGGCAGAACATGGCTGCCTGATGCACCCTTTCTGAAGCTTGAGGCAACAGCAGAAGCAGCCTGGGTTCCTCCTGGAACCATCAAGTACCCTGATGACAATACAATCACACCTCTCATTGCTCCAGCAAGCATCTACTCAACAGCACAGCAGATGGCCTCAACAAATACCTCAAATGCAAGATTCAACATAACTTGGGAAATGGTGGCAGAGCCAGGATTCAGGTACTTTATCCGCCTACATTTCAGCGACATTGTCAGCAAGGCACTCAATAGCCTCTTCTTCAATGTCTACGTCAATGGCATGATGGGTGTAGCAAACCTTGATCTATCAAGCCTGACAATGGGCCTTGCAGTAGCCTACTACAAGGACTTGATTGTTGAGTCTTCCAGCATCATCAATTCAACCCTTGAAGTCCAGGTTGGCCTAGGCAAAACCGACTCCAGTGACCCCAATGCCATCCTTAATGGCCTTGAGATCATGAAGATAAGCAATGAAGCAAGCAGCTTAGATGGCCTGTTTTCACCACACACAAGCTCGCAAGCTGGTAAGAGGACACTGACTGGCATAGCAATTGCTTTGGCAGTGACAGCTGCATTGGCAGTAGTGATATGCTTCAGGCGAAGCCGTAAACCGGCATGGCAGAAGACAAACAGCTTCCACTCTTGGTTTCTTCCACTCAACTCATCCCACTCTAGCTTCATGAGCAGCTGCAGCAAGCTCTCCAGAAATCGCTTTGGCTCCACAAGGACCAAGAGTGGATTCTCCAGCGTGTTTGCATCCAGCGCTTATGGATTGGGACGGTATTTCACCTTCGTTGAAATTCAGAAAGCCACAAAAAACTTTGAAGAAAAGGGTGTTCTAGGTGTTGGTGGCTTTGGAAAAGTTTATCTTGGTACTACTGAGGATGGAACAAAGCTGGCTATCAAGCGAGGCAATCCATCATCTGATCAAGGTATGAACGAGTTCCTAACTGAAATTCAAATGTTATCAAAACTTCGCCACCGCCACCTGGTTTCACTCATTGGTTGCTGTGATGAGAACAAAGAGATGATCTTGGTTTATGAGTTCATGTCAAATGGTCCACTTAGGGATCATCTGTATGGTGACACAAACATCAAGCCTCTGTCTTGGAAGCAGCGCCTCGAAGTTTGCATTGGGGCAGCAAAGGGTCTGCATTATCTTCATACAGGTTCAGCTCAGGGCATAATTCACCGTGATGTCAAGACTACCAACATCCTCCTTGATGAAAATTTTGTGGCCAAGGTTGCTGATTTTGGCCTATCAAAAGATGCCCCATCCCTCGAACAGACTCATGTCAGCACTGTTGTCAAAGGAAGCTTTGGGTATCTTGATCCAGAGTACTTCAGACGTCAACAGCTGACAGATAAGTCTGATGTATACTCTTTTGGGGTGGTACTGTTTGAAGTGCTGTGTGCAAGACCAGCCATCAATCCATCCCTTCCAAGAGACCAGGTGAGCCTGGCAGAGTGGGCCCGTACATGGCACCGCAAGGGGGACCTTAGTAAAATAGTTGATCCTCATATTGCAGCACAAATCAGGCCTGATTCACTTGAGATGTTTGCTGAGGCTGCTGATAAATGCCTTGCTGATTATGGAGTTGACCGCCCATCAATGGGAGACGTGTTGTGGAAACTTGAATTCGCCTTGCAACTTCAGCAGAAGGGTGATGTTGTTGATGGCGCCAGCGATGGGGTTCCAATGAAGAGCTTGGAGGTGTCCAGCGTCGATAGTATGGAGAAATCTGGTAATGCTATCCCATCTTATGTCCAAGGAAGATGAAGATATCATGGTGTCATCACAGTCTGTAAAAGTATTAAGGTAGTACTGCAAAATCTTGGCTGATCCCATGCAGACGTCTCTACTACTTCAGTAGAAGGAACTTTACCTTGATATGGTACAGGAAAAGTTGTGATAGGCTCCTAACACCAGATCATTTTTTTATTTGAATATCCAGTCATTGTGTGTTATGAACTTATGATAAAGTATATGCATTTTATGCAATTAGGGAACATTGTCAGGCTGTTTGTAAACTAAACTGTGCCATCAGATTCTGTTGATCATGATTATATTATTCGATGCTTGGAAGATTCCATCATCTGTTGAATGTATATTGGCAAATCATTCAGTGCCAAAAATGTTACAAAGTAGAATAGTGGCTAGGTGAGAATAGACATTGCGTTATGGAACTACCTATATTGTCGTACCAGCATGCAGTGTAGAACGAAGCACAAATTGAACTAAGTGACAGCAGTAGTAGATCCTTATAGCATTAAGTTGCAGCTTACACCTACAAATCTTAAGATGTTCTACTGTACCACATACAGAATACCCACCCTAATGCAATCAACTGTGGCATGCCATCACCAATCTTTAGGTTCCATTAGGAACCATGTTGGCATATTTAGAAATAACACTTGTTATATGAGCAGTTATTTAGTTAATTATGGGCATTGCCAAGTAAGTCTTTTTAATGCATGATAGAGTCAAACGGCCCTACTTTCACACTCATGCGATAGTTAGAAACACATGGAAAAACTGCAGTTGAACGCTATCAAACAGCTAGTGCATAGCAAGTTAAATATACCAGGCAATATAAGAACAGCACCTATATTCAACCCTTTCATTTAACCGTTAAAAAATGTTTTTGTTCCATCTCAATTTTTTGGATAACTACTTCAAGTACAGCTTGGGGAAGTTCAATACTTACAAGCTTATAACCTATAGGGCAATTGGCACATACAATTTCTTTAGGTAGTTCTCAATACTTCTCATGAGTGTTCAACATCCTGCTGTGCAAAATGCTGAAGGATATGCATTTAAATACTGACAAAATACCAATTATCAGAGTGAAGGCTTCAGAAGGGAAAGACCATACCTTGGGATTGTCTTGACTAGTCTACACGACGATATTAAGGGAATGATAAAAATCAGCCAATGTGTGAAAGCACTGAGTCAATCAATCATGAGGGGCCCTGTGATGTGTCACTGGTAAACTTCAAACCAGATAGTCAGAATGCATTACTAAAACAGAGTTATCCGTATGTATATAAATGTTGATAGGAGATGCTCCAGAGCTTGTGTGAACTATGCAGGATGCCGCATGTGGAAAACTATAGACCATCAGTCTGCTTAGAAGTAAAACTGTCTGTAGAATAGAGGTAGTTTGACTTGCATGGAGCTAGTTTGGCTAATAAGACTAGTCCAGTGATAACATCTTGCAATACTTCTTCAACAAAAGAGTTTTAATATTTAAACTTTAAGCACACAATCTTCTTTAATTTTTCTATGCATCTATGTGGATTCATTTTTTCGATAAAAGAGTAGCGCAATACACAATGCTTAACCAGCTGACAGGAGCAAAATACCATATACCTCAACAGCTCAATGTAAAATTTTAAATATGCTAGCATTTGATATGAAAAAAAAGCAGTGCCTTCTCAAATGGTTCCACTGGAACATGGATTGCTTGTGAGCAAAGTTAATGCTGACTGAGATATAGAAAAACGAAATGGCAGTACAAAAAGGTGGGAACAATCTATCAATGTCAGAATTATGGTATTATACAGCGGTGGGTATGGTCATTACGTGCTGAGTTTGAAGAAAGAAAATTAAGCATTTTATACAAGTTTATCCTTTTACAACTGCATCATCAATAATCAAATCGAAAAATCAAAGAGCCAAGATACTACTCCCTCCGCTCCCGTATGCAGGGCGTATTAGTGTTTATAAGACAAGACTTTGACCAAGGGAGATTTAACAGAAGCTCACAAACAAACAATTACATCAAATTTAGGATTAGGTGCCAGACTCAATCTTTGAAGGGACAGAATAGGCCAAGGATTTAAAACAACAAGGGGAATCACTTGTCTTAATACTCTACAATCAAGGCAACTAGACAGATCTCAGCGTATCATATTAGCATCTAGAACAATCAAAAGTAGTTTCTGCTGCCTGACCAAGGAACTAAAGGCTATCTTCTGTACATGTACTTCGAGAGAGGGAAACTGACACTCCTGGCAACCTGTTAAATAATAAAGTAAGGGTTCATAAAACTGAAAGCACGATATTAAAGTATTTAACTTAACGGTACTTTATGGTAGATTTGACAAATAAATGTGACAAGCTATTCACCTTCAGAGCTAAATCTTCATCAATGTTGGATCGATACCTAGCTGAGCCTTCTAATGGGCAGCTCCGGCTTTTAGAGAGAAAATTAGAATTGCAGAGTGTTGACAATTGTAGCAGAACATCTGACATCAAAGCATTCATTCCACTTCCGCCCATCGTAGTGTCTGAGCATTCAACCTCATCGAGCACATCATCTGACACTGATGTGATGCACTGAAATATAGCCAATAGCCTCTCGAGGGGAAATGTACCTGGACCCTTCATAAGCATCTCTTCAGCCATGGTGTCCTTTCTATCTATTGAGGCCTGAGAGCTCCTGCAGTAAAAATCAACAATGTAAACATCTAATCTAATAAGCCTTCACATTTTTGACAAATATCGAGATGATGTCAAATGGCATACTTCCTCTTGCGGTTACGGGTATCGGATCCTCCAGTGGAGTCAAACAAAGCGGCATCCAGAGTAGCAGGGTTCCTCGAAGCCAAAAAGGCAGATAACAGCAGATATTTTGCGGATACGGACATGTGAAACTCCAACTCGCTTGAGAGACCACCAAACTGCCGTTTAACACTGGTCTTGACTCCAGAAATAGCATCTTTGCAATCATCCACTGAAGCTCTCACGGGGACACTGAATGTCTCATTCAGCGCCACGGCTAAATGTGGTTGCAGATGCTCAAACAACCGCCTCTTAATACCCTCATCAGGAACCCCATTCAAATCCCCCAATGGCTCACAGTACCTCCTGAAAAGTGGCTCCAGCACTGCCGCTAGCTCATCGACCCTTCTTGTAACCCGGAATAATGGCTTCAGCGCCACACTGCTCAAGCATCAAAACAACAAAAGAAAAAGAACTCAATCAAGCCTGCTGCAGAGAGGAACCGCTAATAACATGAAATACACCACAATCCCGGATTAAAACCAGAATTGAATGAACACAAAGGAAGAACCGCACCCCTTACCTCAGGAATGACGAGTACAGCTTCGGGTTCGGATGGCCTCGCATCAAAATGTCACGGGCCTCATCCACCGTGTAATCGGGGAAGTAGACATGGTTCGGCTCGACAGAGCCAGTCATGGTGTAGTAGGCATCGGGCGTCGCGCTGCTCACGTACACCAGCAGGACCTGCGGTAACCGGAGGAGGTCGTGCAGGCGGAGGAGAAGGGAAAGGAGCTGGCCGCCCTTGTCCCAGCCCCTGACAGCCTCCAGGTTGTCGAACACCAGACACACAGTCTCGCCCCGGGAAACGACGCCGGCAAGCGCGTCGCGCAGGGCCGGGACGAAGTCGGAGGGCTTGTCAGGGACGCGCTGGCGAGAGGAGCTCGAGGATGAGAGCGCCCTGAGCTGGGAGAGGATGGAGGCGAACAGCGCGCGTGGGGAGGGGAGGGAGCGGAGCGCGGCGTAGACGAGGCGCGGGGTTGGGCGGAGGTGCCGCAGCGCGAGGAGGAGCGCCCGCGTCTTGCCCGTGGCGGCGCCGCCGTGGAGCAGGACGGGGAGCGCGGGCGCGGGCGCGAGGAGCCGGAGGAGCTCCGTGGCCTGCGCGCGGCGGCCGGGGAGCGCATCGAGGAGGGGCTCTAGCGGGTTGGTGGCCTCCTTTGGTTGTTCGTCGGTGGCGAGGAGTCGGCGTTTGTGCGAGGATTTGGGCCTGGATTTGGAAGGGGAGGATGGGGGATCGGGAATGGAGGCGGCGGCGGGGAGTTGGCGCTTGCTTGAGGATTTGGGCCTGGATTTGGAGGGGGAAGACGGCGAATCGGGAATGGAGTCGGCGGCGAGGAGTTGGCGCTTGCTTGAGGATTTGGACCTGGATTTGGATGGGGAAGACGGCGAATCGGGAATGGAGGCGGCGTCGGCGGGGAGTTGGCGCTTGCTTGAGGATTTGGGCCTGGATTTGGACGGGGAAGACGGCGAATCGGGAGCGGCGGCGGCGGCGAGGAGTTGGCGTCTGGGCGACGGCTTGGGCCTGGATTTGGGAGGGGAGGACGGCGAATCGGGAGCTGTGACGGCGGCGCGGGTGATGCGGCGGGGGGTGACGGGTTCGGACATGGCGGCCGATGAGGAGGCGAGTGCTGGGTGGCGGCCGGCGGCACGGGAGGACGTCGGAACCCTAAGTTGCAGAGAGAGAGAGTGGAGTAGAAGGGGAATGGCGACGGGAAGCGGGAACGGGAGGGTTTTCGGGGAACGGGCAGTGGCGGGACGAACCGGCGCGGATTGGGCCGTTATGAAGAAGTTTGGGCCGGTTTACTGGAGTATCGGATACAGCCCGCTAGCGTGGCTGCATCTTGTTTTCTCCGGTTTCCTGGTTCTGGTTTCTTGGGGAAAAAAGGAAGATGTGAAACAACTAGGCATCTAGCTTCACTTTGTATCTCGACATTTCTCTTTGTCTCTCGTAATTTATTAAGGTTTCTTAATAGAGTCTATGAATATATGTTATTTCTGTTTCAAAAAAAAACTAGCAGGAGCTCTGCTTTTGCATTATAGAAGAGAAAAAAAAAACCTCACATTTACATGTAGAGTAACACTTGCCCTTAGGGCAAAGAAAGAAAAAATATCGGTTACACCACAATCAAAGGGCTGCCTTTATCTATAAGCAGCAACTCTAAGTCACCCTTTATCAAGCCCACAGCCACCATCGGAGGCATGATCGAGTACCTGTTGAAAGATGGGTTGCCCTTGTTCTTTCCACATATGCCAGATGACGTAGACGGGCAAGGAAATGTCCACCCCTGTGTAATTTCAAAAAAGAATGTCCACCCCTGTGTTGTTTGTCGTTCTTGCCTTGCCTTAGCTTCTTAGACCATGCTGCTATAGTGAACGATCTGTCAGCCACTAGGACGGCCCTCGGACAGTCTCCCTAGAAACAAGCATAAGTTATATCTTACCATGCAAAAATAGCTTTAGTCTATGTGATACTTTGAAATGTTAACTTTGAAATATATACTGTACTTGGTTTTGCCTCTTGGTACACATCTCACATGCAAAGACAAAATGTCCCGAATTACGGTTATGATCTCACTCTTGTCCTGCATGTGGCAATCTAATCTAATATATGACTTGACTTTGTCGAACCTCATCAGCAAGTCGCACAGCGGCACAGGTACTCCAGAATGGTGAATAACAACCACGACTCCACGAGCGGTTTGGCGGTTCTTAATTCGCAGTGACATCGGCGTTTGTTCCTTCACATAGCCTCCAAGTCAAATGACGAACACGGTTAAGTTAATTGTACTAGGTCCCTCTCACCTAGCACAAGTTAACATGTCAACTTGACAAGGATATTCTTCTTGCTTTTTACGACCTCAACGAGGCTAGCTTGAACCTCGATCACAGCTTAGCAACCAAGTTAGCTCAGATTATCTTGGAGAATATGGCTGCTAGTCACTCACGATATGCTGATGGAGACCTGCTAGCCGGTATAGTAGTGTATTATCATATCGCGTTGCCTTTCAACATCAACATGATTACAAGGCGACATAACGACAAAGTGTCAAGAGCAACAGCAATAAAAAGAAAGGAGGGCCCTTAGCCACAGTAGACAGTACTTTCAGTAACTTCCGATCCTGCTTGATGCTGTCGAGAGGTAAGCATTTGTGCAGTGAACCTGCGTGGGAACTCTGGAGTTTACTTAAGTGTTTGAATGTAAAGTGCACTAGGTCGGTCATGGGCTGGCTCCCCAGTAAACATTAGCATGTATAGGTAGTACAGTCTAAGAATATAGTTGACTTCATACTGTATACTTTTACAAACAAAATATCGTACATTGAAAGAAAATGGAGTATAAACCTTCCAAACATCCAGTACAAACTAATGTGAAATGCAATCCAAAACTAGTGCATAATGCAGAAGAAACTAGTGTAAAAATGCAGCAAAAATTTAGTAAGTTTCCATAAAAATTAACTTCTAAAAGTTTAAATTTCAAACAAATGGAAATAAAAGGGAAACATAATAGCTAAAAATGGAACTTTCCAGAAAGAAAATGAAAGGGGTAAGTGCTTGGCCCTAAATGGAAGGTTAGTATTGTTTGAAAGTGACCACTAAGTCGACGAAGATACATAGCGAGTGACACCAAATAGCCTAACTCAAGTGGATATACAACCCAATCACCAAGGTTCAACTTCGTGAATTTTGGTTCTTACTAAGAAGTACTCGTTGTGAAGACTCCCTTATCACTTCGCATAAGAAATACATTTTCCTTCAAAAGAAGCAGTACACATTAGTGTAGAAGCACAATAGAAACAAATGATGGTGGAATTACCATAAAACTTAGTTGGTTTTTTCAAGACATATCGAATTGGGCATATGAAAATCCCATTGAAACAAAGACATCTGTAAACTCAATTTTTGCTTGGGCTTCTGTCCAAGAACAAGAATTTCTGAGTTTTTTAAATCGGTTTTTAAATAACTGACATTATTTTATGTTTATAAAGTTATTTTTAAATGTTTTGACAACTATGTATACATTCCCTATTCCACCTTAGGAAAGTACTCCCTCTGACCATAGTTTTAAAAAACAAACCGGTTTGGTGGTTCGACCAAAAAAAAGCCTAAACCGAAGCCCTCATCGGTTTTTTAAGTCACTGGTCCAACTAATAAAAAACCAAAAAAACTGCATAAAATAATGTGTTTTTGCGAGATTATGATTCTAACCTTGCTCCAAATACCACACATAAGGCCTAATACCACCTTTTACTACACTTAGTTTGTGATCTGCTATGAAAGCAAATATAAAATATATGAGTCGATGCTAAACTTTTCCAAAATTAACTTAATTATTTATTAAATTTGATGGTTTTTTATCGCTATTGAACCAACTGAGCCACCGGTTGGACCAGTGAACCAGTGAGCCAGTCACCTCACCGGTTCGTTTTTTAAACTATGCCTCCGACCCATAATACTCTTCGCTGATACAGATGTATCTAGACTCACTTTAGTATCTAGATACATCAGTATTGACGAAGAGTAATATGGGTCGGAGGGAGTATGTGCATTCGTTTGCAAAACACATGATATCCTCGAAAGGTTTCTCCAACATGCTAACCTGATAACCAAAAAAAAGTCCAGACATTATATTTTGGCTACTTCCTCATGTGCACGCCCGTGGCATGCTGCGGTGACCCAGCATACCACTGCATGTTGTAGTACGCAAGTCGTTGACATAACACTTATAAAACTCCATTTCACAAATATTACATCCCTCAGAGTGGTACAACAGAAACATTGCGGGTCCATATACAAACTTTTATTATTACAAGCCAAATAAACAAAAACTCCGAGGTCCTCTTAGGTTCATCGAGGATACCCCATTGACTCACAACTTACATTACTTGTTCTAGAATAACTGAAAGTACATCTAAGAACTAAGATAGCTCAGCAACTTATTTAGTAGTGTTTTAGGTTGCTCGGCTAAACTAACGGTACTATCTCGTCTACTGCTCGGCTTCCTCTTCAGCACCGTAGACGATCTTGTAATCTTCACCTTCTACACCACCGGACAGGTCTAGCTCCTCATAGTAGATGTCCTCCTGGGTAACATTGGCGTAGAGTGCCTCCTCCTCCTGGTCTTCAGAGTCTAAGCAAGGGTTAAGAGGGAGTGGGGTGAGTAACGAGCGTTACCCAGCAAGTTCATTTAAAAGGGATACGTGTTTGATGCACTAGCTAAGACCATAGATCAAAGATCACAGGTCATGCAGGTTTTCATAAACATTTCTTCAAGAGATTGTTTTTATTCTAAAAAACTATGCCCGACAGTCTTCACAGGTTGACTAGAACTTCATGGAGTTCCTTTCCTGCCGCGTTTGCAGTTCCTTCCCAGAACAAGGAGTGACAAGCCACAATTTGATACACTCTGCAGAGGTGCGTTGCTTTAACCATGAGAGATCAAAGCCTTGCTGCACAACCAGGCGAATCTTTCCTGTCCACACTTTCTTGGTGTGGGGCCCAGTCTTGTGATCCAAACCAATCACTGCCCTTCTCCGTGACCCCGCATGCCCACCCTTTTGTAAGCTGGCTGGTCCCCGGTAGACATCTCCCGAATACACGGCTTTACCCACGACCAGATTCCTACAATCCATCATAGACACCTGGTACCGGGGGAAACTCAGGGGTCCCACCCATGTTGCTCCATCCCCGCAGAATGGCAGCTCCAGCACGGTACATCCGTTGACATGCAGAAGGAAGAAGATCCAGCTGACTTTCCCGTCCCATTCCAGATCTCATGGTTAACGCGTATTATATGGCGCAAGAATCACTGGCGACATTGGTTGTTAAGTCCTAGGGTTCACTTTCCCGTACAAATGGAACCTCCACCACATCTATCACACAGTGGTTCCATTTGCCAGCCATCCTAGGTTAACACCACTCGGGTCGATAACCAACTAATCATAATAATTATGAAAAGAGAACCTTTTTCTTTTAGATGCAGTAGTAGTACCACAGGTATATTTGCAAGTAATTTGATAAAAATAACCAAGAGATATGAGCAAGAGTGAACTTGCCTTGAGACTGCAAGGTATTGCAATCGAAAGCTTCGGTTGAACCCTGAACCCCGGGTTCTGGAAAAATAGCATCATTGTCTGGTAAGACAATGTTTAAAGAGGCAAATCATGCTATGATGCATATAGATGCTATGCATTAGGGTTTAAGTGGTTTACCCCCCTTTTGTGTGTTGTATTTTAGTTTTAATAAAGAGTTAAATACTCAGGAATTCAATTAGATGGTAAGTCATACTAATGCATATGAATGGTAAAACTAGCACTTATAATGTTATGAAACTATTTAGGCATGATACCAACTATTCAAATTTGTTGTTACAAATTTTAGGTCATTTAAAATATAGCAATTTTATTCTCCACAAAATAGCCAAAATACCATGAATAGAATTTATTCAACCCTTTTGGGGTTATTATCATTCTTTAAAATACTATGTTATAAGTAGTATTCAAAAATCATTTTTGGTTCATTTTTAAATACTCATAAGGTATTATTAACATTTTCTAGAAATTCTAGAATCTAATAAATTTATATATATTTTTAAACAGGGTTAGGCTAAATTCCAACTGGCTAAACAGGCCAAAGCCCATTTGGCCTGGCTGGCCCATCTCGGCCTGGTCGGCCCCCTGGTCTTAACCGGACCCGATCGGTCCGGCCGACCGATCGGTCAAACCGACCAATGACCGCCCCCCCTTCTTCCTCCACTCGACCCCGAGCTCGACCCGACGCCCCCGCCGCCGCCTGCTATGGCTCCGGTGAGCCCCGGCCACTCCGACCACCGCCGTTGGTCGCAGGGGACCAGCGCCCCTTGATCTACACCGCTACCGCCCCGATTTGGCCGCCTCCCACTCCGATGGCCGTGCCGAGCACCTCCTGTGGCTAGGGTTTCGACCCCCTTCGCTGTCGTGCTCCGGTGCTCCTCCAACGCCGCCCGTCCGACCACCTCTGTATGCTGACGCCGGTGGCCTCCTAGCCCTCGAGCTGGCGTGGCCAGGTGCGGAGGTGCCGTGGCACCCTCGTGCCGCCACTGCCGCCGCCACCTCCTCGACGCCGACCCTACTTCTGTGAGCTGGTCCCCTCTCTCTTACCCTCTAGCTCGATGCAAATCTTGATGCAGTTATTGGCCTATGCTGGTGATGCTTTGCTTGTGGTATCTATGTTAATTCACCTGTGAAGCTGTGATGCCATGTGATGGTACTATGATGGTGCTAAATTGATTGTGGTGTGCTATTGGCTATTACCATGCTGTAGTTGATTTCATGCAAGGTTTCAGTTTGGCCATTAGCATGTTACTGAATGATATTCAGTTATATCACTTGATTGATCTATGGTTTTAGTGACCACCCTTTATCTGTTGCTTAATTGCATTGATATATGTTATGAACTGAAGCAAATGTTTCAGTGATGATGACATTAGGAGTTTCCTTGATGTAATCTCTAGACTAGAGATTGAAGTTGATGGCTTGGAAATACAGTGATATCTCTGTATAATGCAACACCAGTAAAGCCTTTATGCTTTACTAACGTGTCTGATGGTTGTTTACTAGATTTAGTTAGACTTATCTAGCTTAGTAACTCAGTGCCACAAGCTAGAAGAAATAAATCTTGCTCTGTGATACTTCCAGTTGAAGATACATAGAGGAGTGGTTATTAAAGTTAGTCTAAGGTACTGGAGATGGCTAAGCTAGTTTGAGCTCCTGCTAGATTTGGATCTTGACCAAATGATGAGAACAAACATCACTCCACCCCAACAGTTATGGTTATGGGGTCATTTGGCAGTGAGGTTTTCCTGGGTTAGCTTTCTGTGAATTTGATTCAGTAAGATGCTGTTATCTTTTTATCTTGCTCCTGTGGTGCCTCCAGGAGAGTATGCATAGAAGCTATGTGAATGTTTGGCTGGCTGTTTTGGTCTGCTGTGCACATTTGTTGCTGGTGATGACCTTGGTGGCTGTGGTGTGTAGAAAATAAGCTTCAGCTTAATGATATACTGATAAGAATAGATATGTGCTGGTTTGCCTAATTTGGCCAATGATGCAAAGGCTGAGGCCCCTATTCATGATAAGAACAGATACTGATTTAATTTTCATTAACCTATGATGACATAGCATAGCATCTCTATGCCAGCCTGAGGTTAATCCTATTGCCCCCCTTATTTTCTTTGATGGATGGTAAGAACAGATATTTCTGCTTGTTCACCTTGTTGCTGAGATTTTTGAGAAAAGAAGTTGGTATCAGGCTTGGTTCTGGTGCCCTTCTACTCCTTCTTGATCTGTATCTTGTGGTAGCCTTGTCCTGCTTGCCCTGGTTCGGATGACCACCTTGCTCCTACTTCCTGGCAGCCCTGCTCCTCCTCTTGATCAGCTCCTGGTGATCTTCTAAGTGACCATGGTCACTTGTGTCTTAAGCTAGGATCTTTGTGGTGATGTTTTCTTGAGTGTTCTTGAGACAAGATGAGGAGAGAAGTGTTGCTTGTGTGTATGCGGCTGCCCCTGTGATGTTTATCTAGTCCTGGTGCACAACTTGTGTTTGCCTTGCTTACCTTCAGAAGCAAGCCACGGCTGTGATGTTTATCTCTGTTTGGGTTATTATTTGTGACTGCCACTTGTAATTCTGGCTGTGCAATTATTACTAATTTTGCTAAATGGATTTTTGGTGGCCTCCTAATTCTGCTTAACAATACCATGTTAAGTATGAATTTGATATAATCTGATTTGGACTTATTTCTTTAAGCTTAGCTAGAATTAGAGGGTGTCATAATCTGCTTGTTTTATTTGATTTGGCTGCCTGCCTTTAAGATGCCTATCAATTCAAGTGTATGAATTATGGACCCTTTTTCCAGAGTTGGTTATTTATTTAAATGATGCCCTCTAGTTCTAGGACATAGAATTTAGGAGTTCTTCCTAAATTCTTTTTCTGAGTTTAATAAATTAAATTGCCTCCAAAAATATGGGGGCAAACATTTTAATCATAACCACCAATTTTCTTTTGTCTTTGTTGCTTCTTATTTGCAGGGATGAAGATGATGACAAGATTAAAGATTAGTTAGGATTTTTATTATTCCTTTTGTAATTTCTAATCCCTTAATGTAATTAATCTCATTATTGAGATTTGTAATATAATATCCTATTCAATTGTAATAAAGGCATTATTCCTAAACTATTTTCTATATTCAGTTTGTGTGATGTTTATTATTCAATTATTTATTTCAAAATTATTTGAATTATTATCTAGTTCAAATTTAAATGTTGAATTTCAAATTCCTTCCCCCCAAATCAATGATTCAACAAAGGTCATGCCAAAATTCATCGCACTCACCCCGATGCACTAAACTTAAACATCACAGCAAGAGGAACTTCAGTCGCTTTGTGTTTTAAATAATTTGCGCGAAAATTTTCCAGGTTTTCCGATGCATGAATGCAATACACAAACCCCGTTTCTACCCCCGTTTGGTCCTAAACACTGGGATGTTACAGCCTTCCCCCCTTAACAGAAACTTTGTCCCGAAGTTACGCACGGTGATACCTGAATAGCTCGGGATAGGCTTGTCTTAAGTCTTCTTCTTTCTCCCAAGTAGCTTCTCTTGCAGAATGATGCTTCCATTGAACCTTGCAATACTTGATAGCTCTGTTTCTCAATCTCTTCCAGTTTTCATCGAGAATCTTGGATGGATGTTCAATATAGGTCAAATCTGCTTGCAGTTCTAACTCTTCATGTGAAACTGGCTCATCTGGAGTTCTAAGGCATTTCCGGAGTTGTGATACGTGAAAAACATTGTGGATTTGTGACAGCCTCTTTGGCAACTCTAATTCAAAAGCTACCTCCCTGTTCTGACTCAGAATCTTGAAAGGTCCAATATACCTCGGACTCAATTTCCCTGTCACTCCAAATCTTTTGACTCCCTTCATTGGACTAACCTTAAGATAAACCATGTCTCCTACTTGAGGTTCCCATGATCTTCTCTTCTGATCTGCATAACTTTTCTGTCTGCTCTGTGCAATCTTGAGACGATCTCGGATGATGTCAATTGCCTCTTGTTTCTCTTTGATGTAGTCCGGTGCAAACTCTTTGTTCCCTCCGACTTCATACCAACATATTGGTGATCTACACTTTCTTTCGTAGAGTGCTTCATAAGGTGCCATCTTGATACTACTTTGATAGCTGTTATTATATGAAAACTCTGCCAATGGTAGATGTTCCTCCCAAGAACCTCCAAAGTTCAAAGCACATGCCCTAAGCATATCTTCGAGAATCTGGTTGGTTCTTTCAGTTTGCCCTCTAGTTTGTGGGTGATAGGCTGTGCTGAAGTCTAGCTTTGATCCTAAAGCTTCCTGAAGTTGCCTCCAAAATGCTGAGGTGAATACAGAACCTCGATCTGACACTATCTTCCTAGGAACTCCGTGTTTACTGACAACCTCCTTCACATATAAGTTTATTAACTTCTCACCATTGTCCTTCTGGTTCACAGCAATGAATTGTGCACTCTTGGTCAATCGATCCACGATTACCCATATCATTTCCTTATTGTTCTTGGTTTTCGGCAAACCTGTGATGAAATCCATACCGATCTCATCCCACTTCCATTATGGAATCTCTAGAGGTTTTAGAAGCCCTGCGGGACTTTGATGTTCCGCCTTCACTCTTTGGCATGTGTGACATTCTGACACATACTTGGCAATTTCCCTCTTCATGTTATTCCACCAGAATATCTCCTTCAAATCCATGTACATCTTCGTACTCCCTGGGTGTATTGAATAAGGTGTCTCGTGAGCTTCCTTGAGTATTATTTCCTTAATCTTCTCATCGTCAGGTACACAAATCCTCTTTTCAAACCATAGTGAATCAAACTCTCCTAAGTGGAACACTGATTGCCTTTCCTCAGTGATTCTTCTAACTTCTTCTTGTATGAAAGGATCATCATCTTGCTTTCGAATTATCTCATTCTTCAAGTCATTCTGTAGCTCCTCTATAACTCTCATAGTTGTTATGCTGCCTATAGCCTCTCCTTTCAGGAACATAATTTCCGCTTGCTCTAATTCTCTTTTCAACCCTTGAGGTAACTCAATGTCCGCGGTCACGTTGTCCATGCTCTTCCTGCTCAAAGCATCCGCTACTACATTCGCCTTCCCCGGTGTGTAGTTGATGGTCAGATCATAATCTTTTATCAACTCTAACCATCTCCTTTGCCTCATATTTAGCTCTTTCTGAGTGAAGAAGTATTTGAGACTCTTGTGATCCGTGTATAACTCACATTTTGCTCCATAAAGAAAATGTCTCCAGCTCTTCAATGCATACACCACGGCTGCTAGTTCAAGGTCGTGTGTTGGATAGTTGACTTCATTTGGTCTCAACTGCCTGGATCCATAAGCTATTACTTTCCTATCTTGCATGAGCACACATCCTATTCCCTGCTTGGATGCATCACAATAGACAATATAATCCTTGCCTGTTTCTGGGACTGCTAGCACTGGTGAGGTAGTTAACTTCTCTTTAAGTGTTTGGAAACTCTGTTCACACTGTTCTGACCACACGAATGGTGTATTCTTCCGTAGCAACTTAGTCATTGGTCCAGCTATCTTAGAGAACCCTTCTATGAATCTTCGATAATATCCAGCCATTCCTAATAAACCTCAGATTTCCTTGGCACTTTTGGGTGATTTCCACTCCAGGACTGACTCAACCTTGCTTGGATTCATAGCTATGCCTTCTTTAGTGATTACATGTCCAAGAAACTCCACTTTATCTAGCCAAAATTCACACTTGCTAAACTTGGCATAGAGCTGATGTTCCCTCAATGTCTGTAGAACTAGATACAAAAGCTGTATTTGGAATATCTTCTGCTTTAATCTTGATTTGGTGATAACCCGATCTCAAATCTATCTTGGAAAAGACTCCTGCTCCCTTCACTTGATAGAACAAATCTTGTATTCTAGGCAGTGGATATTTTTTTTGATAGTCACATTATTCAAGTTTCTATAATCTCCACACATCCTTCTGCCTCCATCTCATTTATCAACAAAAATGACAGGTGATCCCCACGGTGATATTCTTTCCTTGACGAATCCCTTCCTTTCCAATTCATCTAACTGTTCCTTCAACTCTTTCAACTCCTTCGGACCCATCTTATAAGGTGCTTGTGCAATCGGTGTAGTTCCCGGTATCAAGTCAATTGTGAATTCTATCTCTCTATCAGGTGGCATTCCAGGTAATTCATTTGGAAACACATCCTTAAACTCCTTAACTATAGGTATCTCTTCAATCTTCACTTCCTTCATTGAGTTCAATTGCAGTTCTGCCTCAATTTGAGTATGCTTATCACCTTGATAAACTATTCTTCCACCTTCTGGACTTCTAATGGACACTGTCTTTTCTTCACAGTCAATTTGAGCTCCATGATTTGACAACCAGTCCATTCCCAGTATCACTGCTATGTCTCCCATTGGAATCACGAATAGATCCGCAAAGTACACGAAGTTGCAAATCCTGATGATTTGTTCCTTCCTTATGTGGGTGACTACTAACGTACCCCCCGCGGATAAGACAGTAATAGGGGATTCTATCATAGAACATCTAATCCCATATTGCTCCATGAATTGCTTGGAAATAAAAGTAGTTGCCCCAGTATCAAATAAAACTTTGTCGGGATGGGAAAGAATGCTTAGTGTACCTATCACAGCTTGATCTGAGTGGCCCACTTCCTCCAGTGTGGTGCAATTCAGCTTCCCAAATGGCCTTCCTCGCTTTCCACTATTGTTCCCACCGAAATTCCTTCCTCCAGCTGATGGCCAACCTCCAGGGGGTTTGTTCGGGCAGTTAGTCTTGATGTGTCCCTCTTGATTACACCCATAGCACACAATCTTTGGTTTCATACACTCACTCTTAACATGTCTGGGCTGTCCACAGTTATGACAGATGAGTTTACTCTATGGATTCAGAGGATTTGGATTTGATGTGTTACCTCCAGGCCTGAATCTGGGCTTGAAACTCAGATTGGGCACTGATTTCTTGGGTTGGAACTACTTTGGCTCAAGCCTTGCCCTTTTCTTCCTCTCTTCTTGGACCTGCCGGTAATCATCCTCGAAAGTAATGGCAGCATCAACTAGCTTCTGAAATCCTTGTGCACTGAATGGCCTCATTTGTATCTTCACATATGGATTCAAACCTCTCAGAAACCTTTTCTTGTGTTTCTCCTCAGTACTAACCTCATCAACCGCATAGCGAGATAACCGACTGAAATCCCGAATGTACTTCATAATAGGTGCACTCCCCTGTTCCAGCTTCTCAAACTCTTGCCTCTTGAGCTCCATGATGCTTTCCGGAACATGATGTTCACGAAACTTTTCCTTAAACTCCTCCCATGAGAACACGTGTGTGATTGGATGTATGTGTAACGACCCGGAAAATTCCTCTATTAGATAATTGATTGTTATTTTCTTTTTCGCATCATGTGTCATCATGCATCTTTCATCTTGCATGTTTTTATTAAATCTAAAATTATTTGGAATAAAAATCTATTTCTATTTTTCTCGTATGGTTTTATAAAACCCTCCTCTCTTTTTCTTATTTTGAACAAGAAATAAAACTATAATATTTGCAAATTTTGAGATGGTTTCAAAAATTAAGTTTGGAAACGATTTGTAAATCTTTCTCCTCTTTATCTTTACAATTGTCTCTATGTCTCTCTATCTTTTTGCTCCCTGGAAAATCTGAAAAAAATCTTTTAAGAGAGAAGCCCATCTCCTCTCGGTCTGTTTCCCTCCCGAAGCAGCCCATGAAGCCCAAAATGCTGAGCGATACCCTCCTGTTGCTTTCTTCTTGGTACGACACTTGATCCGAAGCTCCACGTATCCATACCCGTGATGGGACGGCTTCCAGAGCTCCTCCCGAGCTATAAAATCCCCAAGCTTCTAGCCTGCTAACCTAGCTCAGCTACTCCCTACCACCGCCGCCAATCTATTTTTCCGCTGTTGCTTCCGTGCATGCTAGCCGCTGCGCAGTTCTCCCTGCTCGACCCCGACGATGTCGCCCCGCGCTCCGGCTCAACCTCGACCTTGCCAGCGCACCTCTCTGCTTCGATCTTCGGCTGTTTTGCCTTGCGCTGTCCCCTGTTCTGCGCTAGGCTCGACCCTGGAGTCGCTACCCGTCGCCAAGCGACGCCCGGAGCTCCGTCCCTGACGCCAAGGACGGCATCCCTTGACACCTGCGTGCGTCCGCGTACCCCCCGCCGCCAACTTCTTGTGCTGTTCAGCATGCTCCTGGCCGCGCCGCCCTCTCTCCTGCAAGCTCTGGCCGGTGCTCACTTTGGTACGTCTCCGTCAGCGCGGTAGGCGTTTCTCCGCCAAGTTCTTCGACGCCCACGTCCTAAGCCGCCTCCACCCACCTGCTGGCTGCTGCAACGAACGGAGCTAGTCCAACGCGTCCGCGACGCCAGCAAGCCGACACCTTGTGCATCCTCGCCACGTTCTTTTCCAAGCCGGCGCTCTGATTCCTTCGTCCAAGTCCAGCCGTTCTCGGCCATCGTCTCCGGCCGCGCGTCCTGCACGCCGACCTCACCACCCGCGGCCTCCTGTAGCCTTCCCGTCCTGGACGTCCTCGACCTCGACAAGCTCTGCAACGCCCGCCCCGACCTCCTCCGGCTCTTCTTCGTCTCGCCGGGTTGCCCAAGTCCAAGCCGCGCCCGCGGCATGCTGCCGTCCGCGCGTACGTCCTGATTGTCGTCTCGAAGCCTCTCCGCGCGCACCGACCTCCAGCTCTACTGCACGGCCGCATCTTCGTCCCGCGTGCGTGCTCGACGCACGGCTCGTCGACGACGCTGTCGCCGTTACCATCGCCATCGTCAACCTCCTGCAAGCCGATGCCTTTCACACTCCCGCTTGGCCGACATCTACCCGAGCTTGAGCTCGTGCCTCTGCTGCTTCAAAGCCATGCGACCGCGTCTCCGTCTGCGAGCATGCCCGCCTCCCCGTTGCCCATCTCCTGTTGCCGCCCGGGTCAACCAGCAGCAGCGCCGCGTACCTTCGCTTGCGTGAGCGCGCGTCGCCAGCCAGCTCCCTCGCCAGTCTCGCTCTGCTTCTATCGCAGCAGGCAGCAGCGCTGCAGATTCCGGGTCAACACTAGCCTTTGGCTTCCTCGATCGCAGAGCACCATCAGCTAATTGTTTTGCTATCCGTCGTGTCTCACACAAAGAAGCTGCACCACACCTACACGTTCTCTGCTCATTTGTTTTCAGCTAGCACATCGCCTTACTCCCTATCCATTCCCCTGCATGTGTGCGTTCTAGCTAGCTAGCTAGCTTGTCACGGCAGCCAGCCATCCACCTGCCTGCTAGCCTTCCTATCCTGCTTGGTCGTGTGAGCATGCCGACACCCATCTTCCGTTAGCCGTTGCGCCCGTCAAGTGTTCGACATTTTTTTTTGCAAGAGCTCCGATCTCCGTTGGTTCTATCCGGCAATCGTGTCCGGCCGTTGTTCCGGTGTGTCCCTTACAGTTTCGTCAACGACAACAAGTGCTACTTCAACGACGTCGACTACATCCACTACTTTAGCTACGGGAACATCAAGACGGTGGCGTTACAACTACTTTCGCAACGAGATCGGCTACTTCTATAATTCAAGTTCATCTCTCACGTGAGATCCCGCCCTAACCCCTATGTTTTAAATATGTATCTTTTATATGAAAAATCATTCATATTGCATCGCATAACATGTTTGGGGGGTAAATAGGAATCATCTAATAATTAAATATGGAATATGCGGGGATGCTATATGTTGTCCTGTTCCATTTAATTTTGTGTAGCTCACCCATATCTTGCCTTTGTCATGCTAGTCAACATTTAAATTGTCGGGTAGTAAAACAACTTGAACCTAATATGTGCGTCGGGATTCCGATCCCGCTTAATTTTGTTAAGTTGCATCGCACCATAATTGCCATGTCATGCATACATGCTTCACATGATCATGCCGATTCTTTTATCGTAGTAGTAAGTGTTGCATCCGTTGTTTGTTGTAGCGATTTGCTTCTTCGCGAATATGACGCTTCGTGGTGATGTGAGCAACGACAAGTTCTTCGGGTGTTCTTCGACAATCTTTTCAGGCGAGCCCTTTTCTCTCTACCCATTTAACATTTTTGCTCTCGCTAGCTCTATATTCTAGCCTTGTGTCGCGATGCTTTTGTTCGAGTCACGTGTCCTATCCACCTGTTTATCCAAAGTTAAGCCATAGAACCTTTCATACATCCTATTAACCGAGTGCTTGTTGTTTGAGTTGGCCTTGCGAGTCGTATGCAAATTCAGGTTGTTTCAAGTGGTCTTATCTTATTAGGTTGGGAAAGTTATCACATGCACTACTTTATGGATACATGTTGTTGGAGATAATCATGGCTTACTTTACTGTTAATACTTAAAATTGAATTAAGCAGAGGCATCGGTGAGTCATTTTGCCAGTTTTCCGACGGCTCACTTGTGTCCCCTAGGACCCCGAGATCGCATGAACTGTTCTGAGACTGAGCGCTCTAACCAGATGTGGGTACGTTTACGGGCCTCCCCTTGACACTGCCGGAATCTACATACTTGTCCAGTGGCCACAACTAGTTCGAGGTTTTCCATTTGTTTCTTGTCGAGCGTGCAGCTTGTATCTTATGGTCCTATTTAATTTGGGGGAAGCCCCAGAGTGCCTCGTAACCCCTTTGTTTATGCACGCTCGTGTAGGTGCGGGACGACTGTAGGTGGGCACCCTCCCCAGAGCGAGGTTCCAGCCCATTATGCAGCGCCGGCGCAAACAGCTAAGTCCGTTCGGAGAATCGGCCGGACTCTCGATACGGGTTAAACTTAGTTAGGTGGCTTACTGGACTTGTTTGTTGTGATGGAGAGTGCGAGTCGCGACCTCCTGCCGGCACACCATTGGAAGTGTGCTAATTGATCTGGCACTAAGGGGTGAACGTGCGTTTGGGTACATTTGGGCACCCCTGCAGGGTTAAATCTTTTCGAAAAGCCGTGTCCGCGGTTATGGACGACTTGGAGCTGTACTACTCGATCATAGAACAACTTGCACCTGCTATTTCAATACTAATAAACTTGTGTAGTAAGTTAGCACAACTACAACAACAAACCTGCAATAAAACTTGGTAACCGTGTGAGTGCCTTTGATACTTGCTTCTTCGTTTGGTCACGAGGAGGTGATTCATCGGCTGGGTTATGTTTGGTGTTAGTGTCTAGTTGGTTATTTTTATGCGCTCTCTTATCTTATTCTATTTAGACGAAAGTTTTAGTGTGTCTCTGTAGTTTAGTGCTTTTGTTGCCGCTAAGTCCACCATATAGCCTGTAGGCGAGCACAGCTGAATTCCAGTCTCGCGAGTACGTGCCTCGGTACTCACCCTCGTTTTTCTTTTTCTTTTTCTCTTTCTCCCTCCTTGTTCGGCAACCTTTGGCCCGACGATTTTTAACAGGTATGGGAGCGCCGACGTTAGCAAGGTTACCCTTCCGGCTCGGCCTGGGCAGGGTTTGGACGCCATCGTTTATCTTCAGGCCTCTTAGGCCCATTTGTATTCTTGTCCGTACTCGGATACTATTTTGCTTTATGTATGATTTGGATCTTTGTATGTATATTTGGATTCTTGACTCGTGGAGTCTTTGTGGTTATTATATATTCTTTTGTGGGTTCCATCGTAAACTTGTGTAACTGTTGCTACCTTGATTCCACCCGCATAATGTGTATGTTTTGATGTGCACATTATGCCTGGTGGGCGTTTCCAAAGCGACACCGTGCGTGTTGTGGCGTGATCGCTACGATACGCAAGGTGCCGGTTTTGGGGCGTTACAGTATGGCTATAATGTTCTCCCACCATGATGCCGCTGGCCCTGTCAACAGATAAGTTGCATACCGTACCATTTCCTCCTCGCTACAGCCGACAGTCTTGAGCTTCCTTTCAGTGTCAATCAACCAGTCTTCCGCGTCCATAGGTTCAGGTGTTGTTGCAAATGGTAAAGGTCTTGTATTCTGAAATTCAGACAGATTTACTCCTTGCCTGACATTGTCTCTTCCCGCTACTCCAGCTTGTCCGGCCAAATCTTGCATGAATTTGTTTTGCTGTTCCTGATCTCGCCTCTGATTTTCCACCACAAACTGCATATACTGGAGAAAACTTTGCTCCGAGATAGGACGAGGTGGTTATGGTGGTTCCATTGCTGCTGCATCTGTATCTGCCTTCTGCTTGGCCTCCCTTTCTTGGCGCTGCTGCTCAGTCTCGCGTTCTACGCCCGGATCCATGCCCCTCTAGTCCTGTCGCACAAAGTGAATTCTCATAATTACACCATGCATATGTTTTCTGAGTTCAACTTTATGCATAGTACTAGTCACACAATGAAATCAAAAGCAAATCCAAATGGAAACCAAAGGTATTATACACATGCAATACTTAGCTTTCACAATCAAAGTGATTTCTTTGTGAGTGTGCATACTTAGTTATTAATGCTACCCCCTCTCATTAGGATATGTAGTACAATATTCTTACATGATTAACTCTCTTATGAATAGTAAGATTTAACCCTCTACTATTAAGGTTACTACATCTCCCTTGTTCTTAACACGACCAGATATGTGTGAAAAATGTTTGGGTATTTCTGGTTGTGATTCATTCTACATCGACTTACAATAATAGCAATGCTTAATAATAAAGAATCATCGCACTAAAATATATGGTAGGGTTATTCTCAAGTGAATATCCACCATACTTCTAGAGAATTCTTTACTATTCCCATAAGACTTCCAACAGGTTCTACCCATTTAATAGGTTTCCAACCTAAGGTCAAAGCAATTGCTCTGATACCAGCTGCGGTGACCCAGCATACCACTGCATCTTGTAGTACGCAAGTCGTTGACATAACACTTATGAAACTCCATTTCACAAATATTACATCCCTCAGAGCGGTACAACAGAAACATTGCGGGTCCACATACAAACTTTTATTATTACAAGCCAAATAAACAACAACTCCGAGGTCCTCTTAGGTTCATCGAGGATACCCCATTGACTCACAACTTACATTACTTGTTCTAGAATAACTGAAAGTACATCTAAGAACTAAGATAGCTCAACAACTTATTAGTAGTGTTTTAGGTT
The DNA here is from genome assembly GCA_007115705.1 of Dactylis glomerata. Classification (NCBI taxonomy): domain Eukaryota; kingdom Viridiplantae; phylum Streptophyta; class Magnoliopsida; order Poales; family Poaceae; genus Dactylis; species Dactylis glomerata. Next base: position 4,944,909 of record QXEO01001118.1, on the reverse strand, counting down.
GCTCGGCTAAACTAACGGTACTATCTCGTCTACTGCTCGGCTTCCTCTTCAGCACCGTAGACGATCTTGTAATCTTCACCTTCTACACCACCGGACAGGTCTGGCTCCTCATAGTAGATGTCCTCCTGGGTAACATTGGCGTAGAGTGCCTCCTCCTCCTGGTCTTCAGAGTCTAAGCAAGGGTTAAGAGGGAGTGGGGTGAGTAACGAGCGTTACCCAGCAAGTTCATTTAAAAGGGATAAGTGTTTGATGCACTAGCTAAGACCATGATCAAAGATCACAGGTCATGCAGGTTTTCATAAACATTTCTTCAAGAGATTGTTTTTATTCTGAAAAACTATGCCCGACAGTCTTCACAGGTTGACTAGAACTTCATGGAGTTCCTTTCCTGCCGCGTTCGCAGTTCCTTCCCGGAACAAGGAGTGACAAGCCACAATTTGATACACTCTGCAGAGGTGCATTGCTTTACCCATGAGAGATCAAAGCCTTGTTGCACAACCAGGCGAATCTTTCCTATCCACACTTCCTTGGTGTGGGGCCCAGTCTTGTGATCCAAGCCAATCACTGCCCTTCTCCGCGACCCCGCATGCCCACCCTTTTGTAAGCTGGCTGGTCCCCGGTAGACATCTCCCGAATACATGGCTTTACCCACGACCAGATTCCTACAATCCATCATAGACACCTGGTACCGGGGGAAACTCAGGGGTCCCACCCATGTTGCTCCATCCCCGCGGAATGGCAGCTCTGGCATAGTACATCCGTTGACATGCAGAAGGAAGAAGATCCAGCTGACTTTCCCATCCCATTCCAGATCTCATGGTTAACGCGTATTATACGGCGCAAGAATCACTGGCGACATTGGTTGTTAAGTCCTAGGGTTCACTTTCCCGTAAAAAATGGAACATCCACCACATCTATCACACCGTGGTTCCATTTGCCAGCCATCCTAGGTTACCACCACTCGGGTCGATAACCAACTAATCATAATAATTATGAAAAGAGAACCTTTTTCTTTTAGATGCAGTAGTAGTACCACAGGTATATTTGCAAGTAATTTGATAAAAATAACCAAGAGATATGAGCAAGAGTGAACTTGCCTTGAGACTGCAAGGTATTGCAATCGAAAGCTTTGGTTGAACCCTGAACCCCGGGTTGTGGAAAAATAGCATCATTGTCTGGTAAGACAATGTTTAAAGAGGCAAATCATGCTATGATGCATATAGATGCTATGCATTAGGGTTTAAGTGGTTTACCCCCCTTTTGTGTGTTGTATTTTAGTTTTAATAAAGAGTTAAATACTCAGGAATTCAATTAGATGGTAAGTCATACTACTGCATATGAATGGTAAAACTAGCACTTATAATGTTATGAAACTATTTAGGCATGATACCAACTATTCAAATTTGTTGTTACAAATTTTAGGTCATTTAAAATATAGCAATTTTATTCTCCACAAAATAGCCAAAATACCATGAATAGAATTTATTCAACCCTTTTGGGGTTATTATCATTCTTTAAAATACTATGTTATAAGTAGTATTCAAAAATCATTTTTGGTTCATTTTTAAATACTCATAAGGTATTATTAACATTTTCTAGAAATTCTAGAATCTAATAAATTTATATATTTTTAAAAAAAGGGTTAGGCTAAATTACAGCTAGCTTAACAGGCCAAAGCCCATTTGGCCTGGCCGGCCTATCTCGGCCTGGTCGGCCCGCTGGTCTTAACCGGACCCGATCGGTCCGGCCTGAAGGGAATATGCCCAAGAGGCAATAATAAAGTGGTTATTATCATATTCTATGTTTATGATAAATGTTTATTTCTCATGCTAGAAATGTATTAATCGGAAACATTAATACTTGTGTGATTAATAAACTAAAAAGGTTCCTAGTAAAGCCTCTCTTTTATACTAGCTCGTTGATTAACTGATGATCAAGGTTTCCTGATCATGAACATTGGATGTTGTTAATAACGGGGTCATATCATTAGAAGACTGATATGATGAACACTCACACCCATAGTATGAATAGCAAAACGATCAAGTCATCAAGTTCATTGCTATATCAAACTCATACAAAATAGTTCTAATCCTCAGACCATGAGATCTTGTTAATCACTGATACCGGAAGAGTGCTTTGATGATATCAAACGTCACACCGTCACAGGGTGATTATAAAGGTTGATTTGGGTATTCTGAAAGTATTAGTTGAGGCTCATGGATCAAGAGTGGAATTTGTCCAACTCGATGACGGGAAGATATTCTCTGGGTCCTTCTCGGTGATATTGCATTAGAATTGCTTGCAAGCATGTGACTAGGTCACAGGAATGCATTATCACGGAACGAGTAAAGAGACTTGTCAGGAACGAGATCGAACTAGGTATGGTTGATACCAAATGATCGGATCTCGGACAAGTAATAATATCGCGAGACAAAAGGAATTAACAATGTTCGTTAAAGGTTCACACGATCACTAGATTCATCGTTGAGTAAGTGGGAGTCATCATGGATTTCCAGATCCCGCTGTTGATTATTGATCAGAGAGGAGTCTCAATCATGTCCACTTTATTCACGAACCGTAGGGTGACACACTTAAGGTTCGCTGACGCGTTTTGAGTGGATTTGGAACTCCGGCTGGATTATTGGACAGGACAGGGGTTGTTTCAGAAAAGCACCGAAACTGTTTCGATATATCGAAATGACTCAAGGGGGTAAATGTTAATGTTTGTTAATTGATTGAATTAACAAATATTAAAGAAATAAAAATGTTTTATTAATTCAATAAGTGTGGATTTTAATTAACATGAATGTCATGCAAAATTAAAATGGGGGTTACTCATTTGATGAGGGGGGTTACCTTTCCATGAAGGAGGGGGTTACCACCACCATGAAGAGGAGAAAAGGGGGAGGGGCTGGCCGCACCCCTCATGGGAGGCTGCCCCCTCTCTCTTATATATATGTTGGACATGCTCCTCTTCTCTACACACTTAGTTGCTTCCATCCCCTACCTTGTTGCTCCACACCATGGCTGTTGCTTAAGCGAAGCGCTGCCAAAATTGTTAGCCACCAATACTTGGAGAAGTGGAGGAGGAGGAGTTCCAGCGGATCCCTACTTCCGCTGCCCCGCTGGACCGAGGGCATGGAGGTCGTCACCGAACCGTACGTGTATCCGAGTACGGGGGCGCTGCCACTTGTGGCGCCGTGTACACGATCTTGTGATCGTCAAGTGAACCACTACATCGACTACGTCAAGTGAACAACTACGTCGACTACGTGTATCTTCATCGACTCTCCATCGTCAATGTTTGTGCGGGAACGTAATCCCCGCTTACGGTCATCGAGGGTTAGTTAATCGTTGCTACCATCTCGTAGAGTTTTCTTGGCTAGTTTATGTGTTCATGCGTAGAAATTTTTTTGTTTTCTATGCTACGAACCCATCAGTGGTATCAGAGCCATCTCTATGCGTAGTTGGTATGCACGGTTAGAACACATGTGGATGTGAGCGTTGATGATCATGTTATTGCTATTTTTTGTATTATTGGATCATAGTGGCATAGTGGGATTGAAGCTGTCCGAGACTAACATTACGTGACCGCGTTCACGAGACTTGTCCCACACTTGACATGCTTCGGCATATGTGGCTTTGCGGGTGCACGTTTCTCCCACTATAGTTATGATCTATTTTACAAAGAGTTGTTAATAATATTTTTATCACCGTTGTGGTTACATGTTCGTAGGTAAGAACGATTCTTCCTATAAAGCCCCAAACCACGTAAAATATGCAAGACAAATTAGAAACGTCTAACTTGTTTTTGTAGGGCATGTGATGTGATATGGTTAAATTGTTTATATTACAAAGGGATTTCTATTTTCGTGCCCTCGGGTCCTTAGTTGTACTCAGTTTTCCCCAGCTCCTTAGTTTTTCCTCAGTTTTGTCCAAGCCCTTGGCTGAAACCGTCACCAGTGCTGGAACGGCCGGTTGCCCGACGGTTGACCACCTTTGACCGTTAACTGCTGACTAGTGGGGCCACGTAGAGCCCGCAAAGACACGTCAGAGCATCCATCTTTGTTTGACCGTAAGCATCGCCGTATCCCTGACCAAAACGCGGACGAGTGGGGCTTCGGTATATCGAATGACAAGTGGGGCCATGACGCTGATACAAGGTGCAATACACGGGTAGGATTACATTTTTAAACGGAGCTCTACAGCGATGGCACGGAGGAGGTGGCCTGCGGGGTGCCGAGATGAGATCGACGTCCACAAAGAACTGCATGAGGCGAGACCAGACGCATTAGATAGATATGAACTAGACGCGTTTAACCATGCAAAGAAGAGAAGAAATGGTCGAGGACATCGACGACGACCTCAACACTTTGACTGACGATGTCGGACACGAACGCGAGCAATGTAGAGAAAACTAGTGTCTCTCCTTTCTGGCGTGTATAGATAGGTGCTAGGGGGTGCTAGGGAAGGAGTTCAATGAATATTTCATTCAGACCAGAATAGGGAGCGACGAAGATATATATGATGAATGAAGAACAGATTCATTCATCCTGGGGTATCCTAATCTTCATGTTGGGCATACATTGCGTCTTGTATTATTTTCAGCTTAGTTTGTCGTGAACATTAACATCGTTATTGGCTGCTTTTGGCTGCTGTATGCAGTTTATGTATTATACTTAGTTTTCTAGATTTATTATGCTGCTGTGAATTTATCCTATACTTGCTTCTAGATTTGCTACTAGATTTGTTACCATATTGGGCAAAAAACGAGGGCCAAAAGGCAACAATCATTGAAGAAAGATAGAAATAGAAGCTTCTCTAGATTTGATACTAATTTGGTGAAAAGAGAGAGAACTGTTACAGAGAGAGAGAGGGGAAAAAGACGCTCTGAAAAATGCCAATTTGGGCCGAGAGAGACAAAACCGAGCTCTCACGTACAACCAAACGCAGTCTCATCCTGTCCCACGCGGTCCCGTTCTACCAGCCCCACGCGACGCGGCCCCACACGACGCGGCCCCACACGTCAGCACGAAACGGTCAACTAAACGGCAACCCTCCCGTCCGACCGTCTGCGAGGGGTTTCAAACTAGAGCGAGGGGAAAAATGAGGAAAAGTTAAGCGGCTGGGGAAAACTGAGTACAACTAACGACCCAGGGGCACGAAAATAGAAATCCCTATTACAAATTGTATGCAATGATCCTTTTTGTAAGTTATAAACAACCGGCATGAGCCATATGGTTGTCTTTTCATTTTATGGCCTGCGTCCCAAATATATATATCCAAGAGATATATTGTAATGGAGGAAGACAACCAAGGTGGCGCGCCATGAACCTTGGTGCTACGCCGGTGGAATGATGGAGATCATGCCATGACGCACAAGATGGAGATCGAATGCGTGAAGGACCATATCATATCACATTATATATGCATGTGATGTTTATCCTTTTATGCATCTTATTTTGCTTAGATTTGATCGCGCGGTAGCATTATAAGATGATCCCTCTCACATGAATATCAAGATAAAAATGTGTTCTTCCATAGCATGCACCGTCAAGAAAGTTCGTCGTTTCGAGACACCACGTGATGATCGGGTGTGACAGACTCTACGTTCACATACGACGGGTGTAAGACAGTTTTACACACGCGAGTGCTATGGTTCTACTTGGCAAGCCTAGCATGTACAGACATGGCCTCGGAACACGAACTGAAAGGTTAAGCATGAGTCATATGGTTGATATGATGAATATGGTGATGTTCGCCTTTGAAACTATGCCGTTGCACGTGATGATCGATTGCGGTATAGTGAATTTGGTTCGTGTAATCACTTAAGAAAACTAAGAGGGATGTTGTTTTTAAGTGGGAGTTCACTTAGTAATTTTGAATTATAGAACTCAATTTATCATGAACTAAATCAGAGTGAATTTGCATAGTTTGTTGTAGGCATTGGCATCCGTTTACTACCTTGCGTTTAGCTATAATTGAGATAATAGAACTATAGAATTCTGGATGTTAACTTTACGAACTGGTATCGTATTGTTTGAATGTCAATCTAAAGTTTAAAGTCCTATTGCAAACTTTTAGCAAACCTTGTTTACTCGATGAATTTTAATAAGTAGTATTAAATCAAGAGTAACAATTCCAGTGTTAGTATCTAAGTATCACACTTGCCTCCATGATCCTTGATATTCAAAAGTTGTTTTTAGTATCAAGGTTATCTAGGAGTTGAAAGAATTGTTTCATAAACTATCATGTGTGGAAGATATTATGATATCTGAAACAATGTTTGGTTGCAAAGTGATAGAGTATAATTTAGTAAGACACATGTTCTCGTATTGTATGAGAATTTGTGAAGATTAGAGACGCCAGGCATCCAGATCTCCTAAAAGGTTTAGGAACTAATATTATACTCGCAATTCGTCCTCATGAGCTATAGTAGCTTGATCATGAAAGTTGTCATGATAGGATGAATGGAAGATGTAGGTAAAATGTTTACTACACTAAAAGATTACTAAAGAATGGAATTTGGAAGAACGCCAAATATTTGATAATGGTGATCTACTTTAAAGTGCGAGTCCAAGGGTATTAGTGTTTGACTAATCATGCCTTTGATGGGTTCGTAGCATAGAAAATAAAAAATTTCCTACGCAAGAGCAGATAAACTAGCCAAGATACTCTACGAGGTGGTAGCAACGGAGACTAACCCTCGACGACCGTAAGCGGGGATTACGTTCCCGCACAAACGTTGACGATGGAGAGTCGATGTAGACGCACGTAGTCGACGTAGTTGTTCACTTGATGTAGTCGACGTAGTGGTTCACTTGACGATCACAAGATCGTGTACACGGCGCCACAAGTGGCAGCGCCCCCGTGCTCGGTCACACGTACAGCTCGACGTCGACTCCTCCACGCCCTCGGTCCAGTGGGGCAGCGGAAGAAGGGATCCGCCGGACACTCCACCACACACTTCTCCAAGTGTATGAACTACGAACTACAATTCCGGCAGAGCTTCGCTAAGCAGAGACAGAAATTGGGCAGCAACTATGCGAGGGAGGGGAGGATCAAGAAGTGTGAGACATGGAGGAGAGGGAGGGGGTTTTATAGGTGAGGAGGGGGCAGCCCCCAAGGGGAGTGCGCCGGCCCCAAGGAGATGCTCCTCCTCCTCATCATGGTGGTAACCTCCCTCTTCATTCCCTTCATGGTGGTAACCCCCTCATCAACATGAGGTAACCCCCATTTTAATGCATGACATTCATGCTAATTAAAATTCACACTTATTGATTTAATAAAACATTTTTATTTCTTTAATATTTGTTAATTCATTCAATTAACAAACATTAACAAATACACCCTTGAGTTATTTCGATATCCGAAACAGTTTCGGTGCTTTTCTGAAATAACCCTCATGCTGTCCTGTAATTCGATCCGAGTATCGTATCCACTCAAAAACGACGGCGAACCTTAAGTGTGTCACCCTATGGTTCATGAATAACGTGGACATGATCGAGACTCCTCTCCGATCAATAATCAACAGCGGGATCTGGAAATCCATGATGACTCCCACTTACTCAACGATGAACTAGTGATTGTGTGAACCAGTAACGAACATAGTTAATTCCTTTTGTCTCGCGATATTATTACTTGTCTGAGATCCGATCATTTGGTATCAACCATACCTAGTTCGATCTCGTTCCCGACAAGTCTCTTTACTCATTCCGTGATAATGCATTCTTGTGACCTAGTCACATGCTTGCAAGCGATTCTAATGCAATATCACCGAGAAGGGCCCAGAGAATATCTTCCCATCATCAGGTCGGACAAATTCCACTCTTGATCCATGAGCCTCAACTAATACTTTCAGAATACCCAAATCAACCTTTATAATCACCCTGTGACGGCGTGACGTTTGATATCATCAAAGCACTCTTCCGGTATCAGTGATTAACATGATCTCATGGTCTGAGGATTAGAACTATTTCGTATGAGTTTGATATAGCAAAGAACTTGATGACTTGATCGTATTGCTATTCGTACTATGGGTGTGAGTGTTCATCACATCATTCTTCTAATGATATGACCCCGTTATTAACAACATCCAATGTTCATGATCAGGAAACCTTGATCATCGGTTAATCAACGAGCTAGTATAAAAGAGAGGCTTTACTAGGAACCCTTTTAGTTTATTAATCACATAAGTATTAATGTTTCCTATTAATACAATTCTAGCATGAGAAATAAACATCTATTATGAACACGGAATAATATAATAACAACTTTATTATTACCTCTCGGGCATATTCCTTTCAGTCTCCCACTTGCACTAGAGTCAATAATCTAGATTACATAGTGATGAATCTAACACCCATTGAGTTCTGGTGATGATCATGTTTTGCCTTGGGGAGAGCTTTAGTCAGCGGATCCTCCACATTCAGATCCGTGTGTACTTTGCAAATCTTTACATCACCATCCGTGACATGCTCACGGATGGAGTGAAATCGGCGCTTCACATGCTTGAATTTCTTGTGAGACCTTGGCTCCTGAGTATTGGCTATGGCACCATTGTTGTCGCAATATATAACCATTGGATCCAATGCACTCGGAACCACACCCAGTTCAGATATGAACTCCTTCATCCAAACTGCTTCCTCCGCTGCTTCTGAAGCAGCAATGTATTCCGCCTCTGTTGTTGATCTCGCCACCACGCTTTGCTTGGAACTTCTCCAGCTTACCGCTCCTCCATTCATAACAAATACGTACCCAGATTGAGACTTAGAGTCATCCGGATCAGTGTCGAAGCTAGCATCAACGTAACAACTTGCGACGAGCTCTTCTTCACCGCCATATACGAGAAACATATCCTTAGTCCTTCGTAAGTACTTAAGGATGTTCTTGACTGTCGTCCAGTGTTCCAAACCTGGATCAGATTGGTACCTACTAGTCAAACTAATAGCATGTGCCACATCTGGTCTTGTACATAACATGGCATACATGATAGAGCCTATGGCAGAGGCATAGGGAATCTTATTCATCTCTTCTCTATCTTCAGCTGTAGCCGGACCTTGAGTCTTACTCAAGATCTTTCCTTGCAACATAGGTAAGAACCCTTTCTTACTATCCTCCATTCTAAACCTCTTTAGAATCTTGTCAAGGTATGTACTTTGTGATAGCCCAATTAAGCGTCTTGATCTATCTCTATAGATTTTGATGCCTAAAATATACGCCGCTTCACCAAGGTCTTTCATCGAAAACTTACTGTTTAAGTAATCTTTTACGCTCTTCAAAAGTTCCGTATCATTTCCAATCAGCAATATGTCATCCACATATAATATTAGAAATGCTACAGAGCTCCCACTCACTTTCTTGTAAATACAAGTTTCTCCATAAGTTTTGACAAATCCAAACCCTTTGATAACTTCGTCAAAACGGAGATTCCAACTCCGGGATGCTTGCTTCAGTCCATAGATGGATCGCTGAAGTTTGCATACCTTGTCAGCATCCTTAGGATCCACAAAACCCTTGGGCTGTACCATGTACAACTCTTCCTCAATGTTACCATTAAGGAACGCGGTTTTCACATCCATCTGCCAAATTTCATAATCGAAAAATGCAGCAATTGCTAACATAATCCTAACAGACTTTAGCATCACTACGGGTGAGAAAGTCTCATCGTAGTCAATTCCTTGAATTTGTCGGAAACCTTTTGCGATAAGTTGTGCTTTATAGATGGTCACATTACCATCAGCGTCTGTTTTCTTCTTGAAAATCCATTTATTCTCAACAGCCTTTCGGTCATTGGGAAGTTCCACCAAAGTCCATACTTGGTTTTCATACATGTATTCCATTTCGGATTTCATGGCTTCATGCCATTTGTTGGAATCTGGGCTCATCATTGCTTCATCATACGTTGCAGGGTCATCGTTCTCAACAATGGCATTTACGATAAGATCACCGTACCATTTAGGAGTGGCACGTGTTCTTGTCGACCTGCGAGGTTCGGTAGCATCCTCTTTTGGAGTTTTATGATCTTCATCATTAGCTCCCACTTCATTTGGTGAAGTCACCACCGGAACGGTTTCCGGCGCTGCGCCACTCGCCAATTCATGAAGAGGAGGTTCAATAACCTCATCGATTTCTACCTTCCTACTATTCACACCTTTCGAGAGAAACTCCTTCTCCAAAAAGGATCCGTTCTTAGCAACAAACACTTTGCCTTCGGATCTGTGATAGAAGGTGTACCCAATTTTTTCTTTAGGGTATCCTATGAAGACGCATTTTTCCGCTTTGGGTTCGAGTTTATCAGGCTGAAGTTTCTTCACATAAACATCGCATCCCCAAACTTTTAGAAATGACAGCTTAGGTTTGTTTCCAAACCATAATTCATACGGTGTCGTTTCAACGGATTTAGATGGAGCCCTATTTAAAGTGAAAGCGGCTGTTTCTAGCGCATAACCCCAAAAAGATAGTGGCAGATCGGTAAGAAACATCATAGACCAAACCATATCCAATAAGGTACGGTTACGACGTTCGGATACACCATTTCGTTGTGGCGTTCCAGCGGGAGTGAGTTGTGAAACTATTCCACATTCTCTCATATGTGCGCCAAACTCGTAACTAAGATATTCTCCTCCACGATCAGATCGTAGAAATTTAATCTTTCTGTTACGATGATTTTTTACTTCACTCTGAAATTCTTTGAACTTTTCAAACGTTTCAGACTTGTGTTTCATTAAGTAAATATACCCATATCTACTTAAGTCATCAGTGAAAGTAACAAAATAACGATATTCACCACGCGCCGGCACACTCATAGGTCCACATACATCGGTATGTATGATTTCCAATAAGTCTGTCGCCCGTTCCATTGAACCGGAAAACGGCGTTCTAGTCATCTTGCCCATAAGACATGGCTCGCATGTCTCAAATGATTCATAATCAAGTGATTCCAGAAGTCCATCCGAATGAAGCTTCTTCATGCGTTTAACACCAATATGACCTAAACGGCAGTGCCACATGTATGCGGCTATATCATCATTTGACTTAATTCTTTTGGCATTCACGTTATGAATATGTGTTTCATCACTATCAAGATTCAAAAGAAATAAACCTTTCTTCTCAGGTGCATGTCCATAAAAGATATTATTCATATAAATCGAACAACCATTGTTCTCAGACTGGAATGAATAATTGTCTCGCATTAAACAAGATCCGGATATAATGTTCATGCTCAACGCAGGCACCAAATAACATTTATTCAGGTTTAAAACTAATCCAGATGGTAAATGTAGAGGCAGCGTCCCGACGGCGATCACATCAACTTTTGATCCATTGCCGACGCACATCGTGACCTCATCCTTCGCAAGTTGCCGCTTATTCTTTAGCCCCTGTTTCGAGTTACATATGTGAGCAACCGAACCAGTATCAAATACCCAGGTGCTATTGCGACTACTAGTAAGGTACACATCAATAACATGTATATCATATATACCTTTGTTAATCTTCCCGTTCTTCTTATCCGCCAGATACTTTGGGCAGTTGCGCTTCCAGTGCCCCGTTTCCTTGCAGTAGAAGCAGTCAGTTTCAGGTTTAGGACCAGCCTTGGGTTTCCTCTCAGAATCGGCAACAGATTTGCCGTCCTTCTTGTTTCTACCCTTGGACTTATTATCCTTTCTACCTTTCTTGAAACTAGTGGTCTTATTGACCATCAACACTTGATGTTCCTTTTTGATCTCCACTTCTGCAGTCTTAAGCATTGAGAGAAGCTCGGGGAGAGACTTCCTCATGCCCTGCATGTTGTAGTTCATCACAAAGCCCTTGAAGCTAGGTGGGAGAGATTGGAGAACCCGATGTATTCCCAACTCATTGGGAATCATTATTCCCAAAGAGATGAGCTTATCGGCGTACCCAGACATTTTGAGTACGTGCTCACTAACGGAGCTGTTCTCTTCCATCATGCAGCTAAAGAACTTTTCTGAAGCATCATAACTCTCTACGGCAGTATGGGAGTAGAAGATCAGTTTCAACTCTCCCATTGTATCATAAGCGTTGCTATTCTCGAAACGTTTTCGCAGCTCCGGCTCAAGTCCATACAGTATGCCGCAATGAACTAAACTGTGGTCCTCCTTACGAGTCAGAAAAACATTTTTCTCTTCATCGGGAGCATCTTCTGCAGGCGGGTTACCTAGCGGTGCCTCAAGCACATAGCCCTTTTGAGAGGCATTGAGGAGGATCCTCAAGTTAAGTGCCCAGTTGGTGAAGTTGCTACCGTTGGTGGCTAGTTTTTCTTTCTCCATGAACACATTGAAATTTAGAGCCGGTGGTGCCATGATCTACAAGTTATTTGCAAAGTTAATTTAGACTAAGTTCATAATAGAATGAGTTCAGGTTAAATCAAATTCTACGTGAACTCCCACTTAAAAACAACATCCCTCCTAGTTTTCTTAAGTGACTACACGAACCAAATCCACTATACCACAACCGATCATCACGTGCAACGGTATAATTTCAAAGGCGAACATCACCATGTTCATCATATCAACCATATGACTCATGCTTAACCTTTCGGTTCGTGTTCCGAGGCCATGTCTGTACATGCTAGGCTCGCCAAGTAGAACCATAACATTTGCGTGTGTAAAACTGTCTTACACCCGTCGTATGTGAACGTAGAGTCTATCACACCCGATCATCACGAGGTGTCTCAAAACGACGAACTTTCTTGACGGTGCATGTTATGGGAGAACACATTTTTATCTTGATATTTATGTGAGAGGGATCATCTTATAATGCTACCGCGCGATCAAATCTAAGCAGAATAAGATGCATAAAAGGATAAACATCACATGCATATATAATGTGATATGATATGGTCCTTCACGCATTCGATCTCCATCTTGTGCGTCATGGTATGATCTCCATCATTCCACCGGCGTAGCACCAAGGTCCATGGCGCGCCACCTTGGTTGTCTTCCTCCATTACAATATATTACTTGGATATATATATTCGGCACGCAGGCCATTTAAATGTAAAGACAACCATATGGCTCTTGCCGGTTGTTTATAACTTACAAAAAGGATCATCGCATACAATTTGCAACATAAACAATTTAACCATATCACATCACATGCCCTGCAAAAACAAGTTAGACGTTTCTAATTTGTCTTGCATATTTTATGTGGTTTGGGGCTTTCTAGGAAGAACCGTTCTTACCTACGAACATGAAACCACAACGGTGATAAAAATATTATTAACAACTATTTGTAAAATAGATCATAACTATAGTGGGAGAAACGTACACCCGCAAAGCCACATATGCCGAAGCATGTCAAGTGTGGGACAAGTCTCGTGAACGCGGTCACGTAAGGTTAGTCTCGGGCAGCTTCAATCCCACTATGCCACTATGATCCAAAATACAAAAAAATTGCAATAACATGATCATCAATGCCCACATCCATATGTGTTCTAGCCGTGCATACCAACTACGCATAGATATGGCTCTGATACCACTGATGGGTTCGTAGCATAGAAAACAAAAAATTTCCTACGCAAGAACACATAAACTAGCCAAGATACTCTACGAGGTGGTAGCAACGAAGACTAACCCTCGACGACCGTAAGCGGGGATTACGTTCCCGCACAAACGTTGACGATGGAGAGTCGATGTAGACGCACGTAGTCGACGTAGTTGTTCACTTGATGTAGTCGACGTAGTGGTTCACTTGACGATCACAAGATCGTGTACACGGCGCCACAAGTGGCAGCGCCCCCGTGCTCGGTCACACGTACAGCTCGACGTCGACTCCTCCACGCCCTCGGTCCAGCGGGGCAGCGGAAGAAGGGATCCGCCGGACACTCCACCACACACTTCTCCAAGTGTATGAACTACGAACTACAATTCCGGCAGAGCTTCGCTAAGCAGAGACGGAAATTGGGCAGCAACTATGCGAGGGAGGGGAGGATCAAGAAGTGTGAGACATGGAGAAGAGGGAGGGGGTTTTATAGGGGAGGAGGGGGCAGCCCCCGAGGGGGGTGCGCCGGCCTCAAGGAGGTGCTCCTCCTCCTCATCATGGTGGTAACCTCCCTCTTCATTCCCTTCATGGTGGTAACCCCCTCATCAACATGAGGTAACCCCCATTTTAATGCATGACATTCATGCTAATTAAAATTCACACTTATTGATTTAATAAAACATTTTTATTTCTTTAATATTTGTTAATTCATTCAATTAACAAACATTAACAAATACACCCTTGAGTTATTTTGATATCCGAAACAGTTTCGGTGCTTTTCTGAAATAACCCTCATGCTGTCCTGTAATTCGATCGGAGTATCGTATCCACTCAAAAACGACGGCGAACCTTAAGTGTGTCACCCTACGGTTTATGAATAACGTGGACATAATCGAGACTCCTCTCCGATCAATAATCAACAGCGGGATCTGGAAATCCATGATGACTCCCACTTACTCAACGATGAACTAGTGATCGTGTGAACCAGTAACGAACATAGTTAATTCCTTTTGTCTTGCGATATTATTACTTGTCTGAGATCCGATCATTTGGTATCAACCATACCTAGTTCGATCTCGTTCCCGACAAGTCTTTTTACTCGTTCCGTGATAATGCATTCCTGTGACCTAGTCACATGCTTGCAAGAGATTCTAATGCAATATCACCGAGAAGGGCCCATAGAATATCTTCCCGTCATCAGGTCGGACAAATTCCACTCTTGATCCATGAGCCTCAACTAATACTTTCAGAATACCCAAATCAACCTTTATAATCACCCTGTGACGGCGTGACGTTTGATATCATCAAAGCACTCTTCCGGTATCAGTGATTAACATGATCTCATGGTCTGAGGATTAGAACTATTTCGTATGAGTTTGATATAGCAAAGAACTTGATGACTTGATCGTATTGCTATTCGTACTATGGGTGTGAGTGTTCATCACATCATTCTTCTAATGATATGACCCCGTTATTAACAACATCCAATGTTCATGATCAGGAAACCTTGATCATCGGTTAATCAACGAGCTAGTATAAAAGAGAGGCTTTACTAGGAACCCTATTAGTTTATTAATCACACAAGTATTAATGTTTCCGATTAAAACAATTCTAGCATGAGAAATAAACATCTATTATGAACACGAAATAATATAATAACAACTTTATTATTGCCTCTCGGGCATATTTCTTTTAGCCTTGAACTATGTGCCATGTGTATGGTGCCACTATTGATGTTGATAGATTCTTCTAGACGAAAAAGAATTGCTAAAAGAGAATCCAAAATTTATTCTGGCAGAAAAGAAAAGACTGGAAATGTCCAACTCAGGTATATAGAAGATATACATGTTATGGTTGTATTCGTTGCTTGTTAAAACAATGTGGTTCTTGGGTATTTGATACTAAATTGGTTGGTATGAACTGTCATACAACGCAATACAAGAACTACAATGGCCTAATTAACTAGCAAATGAATATCGGATGATTCTCATCGAAAACAAATAAAGTGTTATTGTGTTTCGTTGGAATTAAACCTAGCCTTCAAGATTTATTTGAATAATTGTTATTTTGTTCTGGTATTATGAGAACAATGGTTGTTCAAATTATTACCGCATTCATAAAAGATGAATGAACGCTTATCTTGTTGGAGAAATCACATCCATAACACTGATGCTAAAAATGTCTTAAGACAAATAATTAGAAGATCACTTATGAGTGACACCACCGTTTAAATCATATTGGAAAGAAAATGTGAAGGAACTCCATATTGATGGAATTCTGGAGCCTTTTGATTTTGAATCAATTGACACTTGTGAGAATTTCCTAGATATGATTAAAACTCCATTCATAGGCCAAAGAAGAACGGACGACTAACTTATTGGATATTGTACATGTTGGTGTATATAGTCCATTATGTGTAGCCGTGTGTGGTGAATTCTTGAACTTCATTTACTTTAACCGATGATTTGAGTAGATATATGTGTATATTTACTTGATAAGGAAGAAGCATGAAATATTTGAATATTGTTCAAAGTATTTCTAGTTGAAGTTGAAAATCATTGTAACAAGAGAATAAAGAATTTATGATTTGATCATAAAGGAAGATATTTGAGTTACAAGTTTAGCAAACACCTAAAAGTTGAGGAATCGTTCCATAGACTTGTATTTCCCGAAACAACATAGGAGTATGGAGTGTTCGAGAGATAAAATCAAACTTTGTTTGACATCGTTGGATCAAAGGTGTCGTCTATAAAACTGCCATTATATTTTAAGGATAAAGCTTTAGAGACTACCGCTTTTTACACTGAAAAGAGCGCCATCATGATCCATTGAAATTTTGGTATGCTAGGCATATGTAAAATGTTTACAACCAAAGTCGGATAAATACGTCTTTGTAGGTTATCCCAAAATAAATGTTGGGTATTCCTCCAGAACACCTAAGACAAAAGTGTTTATCGCCGAAAACGTCAAGTTTCTTGAGAAGGAATTTTTCGCAAAAAGTCAAGTGGGAGGACAATAGAACTTTGATTAGGTTGTTGAACCTAAGCTATATGTGCAGAGTAGCGCAGCGCTGGGAAGTGTCCCAGAGGCGGCCACAATGCGCATGGCTGTCGTACCTTAAAGGTTGTGGTCACATAGATCAAAGTTCCTATTGAACCGCGTGAGTCGGGTAACAATCAAATAGTTAGATTTGAGAATGAATCATTATTGTTTGACAATGATGAACCGACTGCATGCAAAGAAGCAATGATGGGCCCTGACTCCGTCAAATGGCTAGAAGCCATAAAATCCATGATAGTTCCATACACGAGAAACCAAGTTTATGAACTTGGAAGACCCTCAAAAGGCATGAAGCCTAATGAACGTAATTGGATCTATAAAGACAAACATGGATGTTTAACATCTTTGAAATAGTCGACACATCGTTAAAAGAGTTTACGATTGTGTTCAATGAGTTGACTATGACAAGATTTGATCTTTCATAGCGATATTTTGTCTGGAAGGATTACTGTAGCAACCACTACATATGCCAAGTTTGGTATATGTTAGTTGAACAAACAAGACAACATTCTTCTAATAGAATGGTTACCTAGGACATGTACATGACATGGTCCAATGGGTTTTGTAAATTCAAAGGATGCTAAAAGGCATGCAAACTTCAATGGTTGAAGTAAGCATCGCGGAGTTGGAATATTCACCGTGATGAAATAATTAAAAGGTTTAGTTTCATCAGATACGATGAATATGTTTGCATTTGTAAGAAATTAAGTGGGAGCGCTGAGACATATTTTTAGTATATTATGTAGAAGACGTATTGTTAATTGGAAATGATGTATCTTTTATTGGCATAGGTTAAGAATTTCATTAAAATTAGATTTCAATGAAAGACTTAGGCAAAACCAAAATATTGGGTCTCGATGTCTATATAGATAGATCGAGGTACCAATATGGTTGTGCCAAAGTACATAGATGAAATATTGAATGAAGTTCAATATGGAAACGACAAGAAAAGTTCTTGTCGCATGGAAGAGGTTGAAACAAGATTCAGGTGTTTTTGACACTTGATGAGTGAAGCCACATGAATGATTTGATCGATCATGTATACCATGATATGTACATATCCATATATGTCCTATACTCTAAATGTTATGAGCATATACCAGAGTGATAAAAGTCATAAGATGATCACTGGACAATAGTAGAGATATCCTTATGTGCTTTGGAATGACTAAGGATATATATTATGTATGACAAAGTGACACATAATTCATTGTAAAGTGTTACATTGATACTAAGTTTGTCACAAGATACAAATTAAGTTTATCTCAATTTTAGCTGTATGTTTAGGTGGCACAATGTAATGAAAGGAAGTTCCATGATGGATTTGGATGAGTTCCAAAGTTAAGACATTGTGATGGATTCTACAACAAAGGTTGAGTATATGGCTACTTTAGAAGTAGCAAAAGAGGGCATTTGTGTCAAAAAGTTTGTTATCAAACTAGGTGTAGTTCCAAGCTGGCTATTACTGTGAAGATCTATTGTGCGACAATAGTGACAACATGATTTTAGCTAAAGGAACTAAGGTCTCACCAAAGGACCAAATTTATACCCAACTATCTCATTTGAGAATGAGTGATGCGTAGAGACGCAAAGACATACAAATACACACATAACTGAAAGTGTCAGATCTGGAGATCAGATTAACCACTGCAACGCGTACGGATAACACGTGAAAGCCATAAGTGTTATATACGCAAGTATCAACTAGATTATTGACTCTAGTGCAAGTGGGAGACTGAAGGGAATATGCCCGAGAGGCAATAATAAAGTGGTTATTATCATATTCTATGTTTATGATAAATATTTATTTCTCATGCTAGAATTGTATTAATCGGAAACATTAATACTTGTGTGATTAATAAACTAAAAAGGTTCCTAGTAAAGCCTCTCTTTTATACTAGCTCGTTGATTAACTGATGATCAAGGTTTCCCGATCATGAACATTGGATGTTGTTAATAACGGGGTCATATCATTAGAAGACTGATATGATGAACACTCACACCCATAGTATGAATAGCAAAACGATCAAGTCATCAAGTTCATTGCTATATCAAACTCATACGAAATAGTTCTAATCCTCAGACCATGAGATCATGTTAATCACTGATACCGGAAGAGTGCTTTGATGATATCAAACGTCACACCGTCACAGGGTGATTATAAAGGTTGATTTGGGTATTCTAAAAGTATTAGTTGAGGCTCATGGATCAAGAGTGGAATTTGTCCAACCCGATGACGGGAAGATATTCTCTGGGCCCTTCTCGGTGATATTGCATTAGAATTGCTCGCAAGCATGTGACTAGGTCACAGGAATGCATTATCACGGAACGAGTAAAGAGACTTGTCAGGAACGAGATCGAACTAGGTATGGTTGATACCAAATGATCGGATCTCAGACAAGTAATAATATCGCGAGACAAAAGGAATTAACTATGTTCGTTAAAGGTTCACATGATCACTAGATTCATCGTTGAGTAAGTGGTAGTCATCATGGATTTCCAGATCCTGCTGTTGATTATTGATCAGAGAGGAGTCTCGATCATGTCCACTTTATTCACGAACCGTAGGGTGACACACTTAAGGTTCGCTGACACGTTTTGAGTGGATTTGGAACTCCGGCTGAATTATTGGACAACACAGGGGTTGTTTCAGAAAAGCACCGAAACTGTTTCGATATATTGAAATGACTCAAGGGGGTAAATGTTAATGTTTGTTAATTGATTGAATTAACAAATATTAAAGAAATAAAAATGTTTTATTAATTCAATAAGTGTGGATTTTAATTAACATGAATGTCATGCAAAATTAAAATGGGGGTTGCTCATTTGATGAGGGGGGTTACCTTTCCATGAAGGAGGGGGTTACCACCACCATGAAGAGGAGAAAAGGGGGAGGGGCTGGCCGCACCCCTCATGGGTGGCTGCCCCCTCTCTCTTATATATATGTTGGACATGCTCCTCTTCTCTACACACTTAGTTGCTTCCATCCCCTGCCTTGTTGCTCCACACCATGGCTGTTGCTTAAGCGAAGCGCTGCCAAAATTGTTAGCCACCAACACTTGGAGAAGTGGAGGAGGAGGAGTTCCGGCGGATCCCTACTTCCGCTGCCCCGCTGGACCGAGGGCATGGAGGTCGTCACCGAACCGTACGTGTATCCGAGTATGGGGGCGCTGCCACTTGTGGCGCCGTGTACACGATCTTGTGATCGTCAAGTGAACCACTACGTCGACTACGTCAAGTGAACAACTACGTCGACTACGTGCGTCTTCATCGACTCTCCATCATCAATGTTTGTGCGGGAACGTAATCCCCACTTACGGTCATCGAGGGTTAGTTAATCGTTGCTACCATCTCGTAGAGTTTTCTTGGCTAGTTTATGTGTTCATGCGTAGGAAAATTTTTGTTTTCTATGCTACGAACCCATCACGGCCGACCGATCGGTCAAACCGACCGATGACCGCCCCCTTCTTCCTCCACTCGACCCCGATCTCGACCCGACGCCCCCGCCGCCGCCTGCTCTGGCTCCGGCGAGCCCCGGCCACTCCGACCGCCGCCGTTGGTCGCAGGGGACCAGCGCCCCTTGATCTACACCGCTACCGCCCCGATTTGGCCGCCTCCCGCTCTGATGGCCGTGTCGAGCACCTCCTGCGGCTAGGGTTTTGACCCCCTTCGCCGCCGTGCTCCGACGCTCCTCCAATGCCGCCCGTCCGACCACCTCTAGATGCTGACGCCGGTGGCCTCCCGGCCCTCGAGCTGGCGTGGCCAGGTGCGGAGGTGCCGTGGCACCCTCGTGCCGCCACTGCCGCCGCCACCTCCTCGACGCTGACCCTACTTCTGTGAGCTGCTCCCCTCTCTCTTACCCTCTAGCTCGATGCAAATCTTGATGCAGTTATTGGCCTATGCTGGTGATGCTTTGCTTGTGGTATCTATGTTAATTCACCTGTGAAGCTGTGATGCCATGTGATGGTACTGTGATGGTGCTAAATTGATTGTGGTGTGCTATTGGCTATTACCATGCTGTAGTTGATTTCATGCAAGGTTTCAGTTTGGCCATTAGCATGTTACTGAATGATATTCAGTTATATCACTTGATTGATCTGTGGTTTTAGTGACCACCCTTTATATGTTGCTTAATTGCATTGATATATGTTATGAACTGAAGCAAATGTTTCAGTGATGATGACATTAGGAGTTTCCTTGATGTAATCTCTAGACTAGAGATTGAAGTTGATGGCTTGGAAATACAGTGATATCTCTGTATAATGCAACACCAGTAAAGCCTTTATGCTTTACTAACTTGTCTGATGGTTGTTTACTAGATTTAGTTAGACTTATCTAGCTTAGTAACTCAGTGCCACAAGCTAGAAGAAATAAATCTTGCTCTGTGATACTTCCAGTTGAAGATACACAGAGGAGTGGTTATTAAAGTTAGTCTAAGGTACTGGAGATGGCTAAGCTAGTTTGAGCTCCTGCTAGATTTGGTTCTTGACCAAATGATGAGAACAAACATCACTCCACCCCAACAGTTATGGTTATGGGGTCATTTGGCAGTGAGGTTTTCCTGGGTTAGCTTTCTGTGAATTTGATTCAGTAAGATGCTATTATCTTTTTATCTTGCTCCTGTGGTGCCTCCAGGAGAGTATGCATAGAAGCTATGTGAATGTTTGGCTGGCTGTTTTGGTCTGCTGTGCACATCTGTTGCCGGTGATGACCTTGGTGGCTGTGGTGTGTAGAAAATAAGCTTCAGCTTAATGATATACTGATAAGAACAGATATGTGCTGGTTTGCCTAATTTGGCCAATGATGCAAAGGCTGAGGCCCCTATTCATGATAAGAACAGATACTGATTTAACTTTCATTAACCTATGATGACATAGCATAGCATCTCTATGCCAGCCTGAGGTTAATCCTATTGCCCCCCTTATTTTCTTTGATGGATGGTAAGAACAGATATTTATGCTTGTTCTAGCTTGTTCACCTTGTTGCTGAGATTTTGGAGAAAAGTAGTTGGTATCAGGCTTGGTTCTGGTGCCCTTCTACTCCTTGATCTGGATCTTGTGGTAGCCTTGTCCTGCTTGCCCTGGTTCGGATGACCACCTTGCTCCTACTTCCTGGCAGCCCTGCTCCTCCTCTTGATCAGCTCCTGGTGATCTTCTAAGTGACCATGGTCACTTGTGTCTTAAGCTGGGATCTTTGTGGTGATGTTTTCTTGAGTGTTCTTGAGACAAGATGAGGAGAGAAGTGTTGCTTGTGTGTATGCGGCTGCCCCTGTGATGTTTATCTAGTCCTGGTGCACAACTTGTGTTTGCCTTGCTTACCTTCAGAAGCAAGCCACGGCTATGATGTTTATCTCTGTTTGGGTTATTATTTGTGACTGCCACTTGTAATTCTGGCTGTGCAATTATTACTAATTTTGCTAAATGGATTTTTGGTGGCCTCCTAATTCTGCTTAACAATACCATGTTAAGTATGAATTTGATATAATCTGATTTGGACTTATTTCTTTAAGCTTAGCTAGAATTAGAGGGTGTCATAATCTGCTTGTTTTATTTGATTTGGTTGCCTGCCTTTAAGATGCCTATCAATTCAAGTGTATGAATTATGGACCCTTTTTCCAGAGTTGGTTATTTATTTAAATGATGTCCTCTAGTTCTAGGACATAGAATTTAGGAGTTCTTCCTAAATTCTTTTTCTGAGTTTAATAAATTAAATTGCCTCCAAAAATATGGGGGCAAACATTTTAATCATAACCACCAATTTTCTTTTGTCTTTGTTGCTTCTTATTTGCAGGGATGAAGATGATGACAAGATTAAAGATTAGTTAGGATTTTTATTATTCCTTTTGTAATTTCTAATCCCTTAATGTAATTAATCTCATTATTGAGATTTGTAATATAATATCCTATTCAATTGTAATAAAGGCATTATTCCTAAACTATTTTCTATATTCAGTTTGTGTGATGTTTATTATTCAATTGTTTATTTCAAAATTATTTGAATTATTATCTAGTTCAAATTTAAATGTTGAATTTCAAATTCCTTCCCCCCAAATCAATGATTCAACAAAGGTCATGCCGAAATTCATCGCACTCACCCCGATGCACTAAACTTAAACATCAGAGCAAGAGGAACTTTAGTCGCTTTGTGTTTTAAATAATTTGCGTGAATTTTTTTCAGGTTTTCAGATGCATGAATGCAATACACAAACCCTGTTTCTACCCCCGTTTGGTCCTAAACGCTGGGATGTTACACATGGACGGCACACCACAATTATCTATCACTTACTCGGGGTTTTGAACTCGGGACCTCAGTTTGCAAAACTGTACGACCTAACTGATTGCGATGGATAGGGACCCTCAGCTCCTTCCGTTTCGATGTCAAACTGATTTTGATGCATGAATCAACCCACTTTCATCATTTTCTAAAACCAATGTAAAAAAGAAAAGAAAAGCGCGCAATACATCCTCTATCGCACGTCCTTTTTACAATGATGATTGTAACGCCTCCTTTCCTCCCGAACAAGGTGATGTTCCCGTGGAAAGCAACTCCATCGCCATTCTTCTCTCTCTTTCTTCTCTAAAAAAAGAACAACTATGTATACATATCATTTGAGTGGCAAGGCGCGCGTGCTGACCAACAGTAGAAACACACGGTCGTCGGTCGGTCTCCGAGATGTTCCCGTCGAGAAAACGCAGGTGCGGCGAATGTGGAGAGGACGGAATAAAACGCGATCGAGTAGGTGTCGATGTGAATTGTGATGATCAGCCGCTGCGTGCATATGTTCCTCGCCCTCCGCTTTCCAACAGTCAGTATAGATAATTAGGAAGGGGAAACTATGATGAGAAGCCAAGGCCTAACTCGTGCGCGTAGCTTTCAGTCAGCATGTGATTAGCATGTATGCTTGCCCGGTCGAGTTTCTACTAATGATGACCACCACTAATAACATGGAGAAAAATGCTTGCTTAATCTTAAGACAGAAGCGATTCCCCGTCCACAGGATCCCTCTTGATTAACACGGCACCGCGGAGATCGTGCCATCCGCGCCGTCCGTTCCCGATCCGACGGACGGGGGAGTGACACGTGGCCTCTCTCCGGGAATATAAATCGCGAGGACCCCAAAAATCGACGGGTCTACGTAGACTCGTGCCGTTGATCGGCAAAAGCAGGGAGGGAAATAAAGGGAGAATTCGAATTCGCGACAGCGGAAAACGTACGCGTGAAACGGCCAAAAAGAATGCCGCGCGCATCGGTACGCAGTCAAGTCTCCTTCCTCCCCAGGCCGCCACGGCGTTGCGCTGCTGCGCGCACGCGTCGCCGTCGCCGTCGCCGGACCCTTTCCTGTTTCTTCTACTTCTCCTCCTTCTCCTCCACCGGTGCCGCCGGTGCGGTGTGCGCATCACGGGACAGCATCTGCACCAACGCACACTACCCTCCGGGAGCATCACGCTTTCTTCAGGGTTTTCGTTTTTGTCGAGAGAGTCTATGAATAAATATCATCGCCACCTGCTCCTCGTCCCAGTCGTTCATCGGGAAAGCATATACTGTCGTCGTCGTAGTAGCATTTGGGTGTGGTGTCCACAATCAAGGTGCATGAGATTCCATTACGTCTTTAATTACGCTGGTGGTTCTGTTGTTGTTTCTGCACTTTTTTTTTTGAAGAAAATATTTGTCTCTGTACATGCTAGCTAGCAAGAATGGTGACCTCTTTGTCCTAAACGATCCTTAGCTAAACTTTCAACCAATCTGTCAGGTAGTATAACTTAAAACTTATTAAATCTAAAAAAAAAAACTTAAAACTTATTATGACCCCTTGGGTTGCGTCCCTTTTATCGACTTAATTAAACTGATAACTCTTTTTTTTAATTAATATAAAAATGCAAAGCTTTTGGAAGAAAGCTAAAGCTTTGGTTGACTACTTTTTACTATCTCTATTCAGTAAAATATGGCGTATAATTTTTTTCAAATGTAAACCGATGTAAACTTTGACCAATTTTTTTTTGAAACAGAGGCAGAAGACTTGCCTCAATCTATAAATTAAGGAGAAGAGAATTGTCTAGTTAATTAACGGAAAATCGGGCAAAAACCGTCACAATAAAACAACACTCAGACCACTCCCGATGCATGAAACTCCTGACCCTCTAGGCATACCAACAAACTCTCTAAACCCGCTACAACCGCAGACTCTCAACACAAATAGATCACCACAAACGAAAGGAACACCCAGTGAAAGCATAAGAACAAAGACCTTGGACACGAAAACAAGAAAAGTTGAGCACTAATCCATCAAGCAGTTGCGTGCTCCTTTCCTATGCCACCACTCTTGTTGTCTTTGCACCTGAGTAACTTCTCCTTCCGCATGCCAGTCCGAGGGCAATCACCCACCTTCTTGCTTTTTCCCTTGATTGGCGTCTCCGTTAGGAGGCAAGCAATCGCTCTTCCAAGTCTAGGAATAGCAGTGTCTAAGCTGCTAAGCAGGTCACAAACCTCTTTTGCTAAGAGAGCATCAGGATTATGTATCGCCAGGGGAGGGATGGGCGAGGAAGTCACAACTGATCGCTCAGGCAAGCTCAAGGTCAGCTGAAAAGAGCGTGGTAGGCACACCTGATCGCTTGGGCGAGCTCATAGTCAGCGGCAAGTGCACCTTCATATGCTCCACCAACAGAGGAAAATCTGGGCTCACACGAAGCTCCCGAAGCTCGGGCATGATCTGCAGCACAGGAGCCACCATTGCGTCCCAGACATCGCTCGTAGCGGTAGACAGAACAGAGGTCGAGGCGGACAACGACGACGGACAACCCCCAACACGAGGAAAGAAACAACCAAAGAGCTCCACTGCACTACCATCCACAGAGGCAACAACGACCTCGCCAGGAGGATTCAACATAGGAGTGGTCTTCAACACATCTGATAAATGAGAGAGCTTGCTCAAAATAGCCTCCGCCCAATCTAGAACAGCCTCTGCCCGCTCTAGGAAAGAGAGAACCATATCGTGCGAAGGTACCGAGTCTTTAGGAGCATAAACGACTGACGCCCAACGGGGCGCCATGGAGGGGGGAGCGGATCCCATCAGATCCACACATGAACCATGACGATGCTCACCATCTGGACACTGGTGAGTCGGCAAGGCATGCCAGGAAAAACTGTCAACATATATCATGTCAAATAAATGTCATTAGTATATCATGACATACTATATCTATATAATATCATAGTTCTCAATAGTTTTTCCTATAAGGTTGGTGAACCTCTGCATTTTATGTTATCATAAAATATGTATAGGTCTTATTTAACAGAATGGAGGTATTAAGAATTTTGGACCCTCTAATAATAATCTCTGATCTTCTGGATCAGAATCAAAAACTGGCTAAGTTAAACGTCGGCTCCTGTACTTCATATAAGCCAACTGAAATGGCGTGCTCAAAAGGGCTATAAATAACTGAAAGTTTACCCAAATGGTCGAGATGATTGACAGTTTGCTAAAGAGACACTGGACAGAAAGAGGTCTAAAATACTATATACGGATAATTTGGTAGCAAGTACAATTTTTCAGATTATCAAAATAGCGTGTTTTCTTCTTCTTGGCCTAAGACCATTCATCACGCCCACTACATTTCCTGAAAGGTTATGTATACACATCATCTCACATCCAGACAGATTGTTTTTCCCTCTCTTTTTTGGGCAGCCTGATTTGACACTACATAGTTTTATTTATGCCTGTGGTCCAGCATGGAGGGCACACCAACGGACAGGAAAGGAAAGGTGGTATTATGATGTGTGCTCCTCCTCCTCCATCTCTGATATGAAAAGGTCACGGTTTTGATTGGTTGCATCGCCATTGTTTAATGGTTCTCTCTACCTTGCATAAAACTGGCACTGAGCTTTAATATGTTGATCAGGTTGGAGGACGGCCTTTTTCAGTACTTAGCTGTTCGCAGAACCATCTTATTTGTTTTAGCAATTCCTAATATTCTCACTTCTTCGGTTGCATTGGCGTGCAAGCTGCCTAAGAAAAAGAACTCCTTTTTATGTGGTCTAGAGTAGCATAAACATAGTATCTCTTGAAGCATATAGTACTAATTAAGAAGATTTTGTGTCTACATAGACCATCGATCTAGTATTAGGTGGCTTTTATTCCCACCACATGAACCTTGTAAAGAAAAAAACCGTACTGCAAAAAAAATAGCTTCATGCTAGTTCATTTGTAAAAAGTATGGTATGGTGTGCACAACGGAAACCACAAGTGTTGGCCGAGACTCATGAGCGGCTCAAGATCGACTCATTTTCTAGCTCGACTTGAGATCGACTTGAAAAAAATGAGTCAGAGTATGAGTGCCATATAGCTTGATCGGAACACAAGTTGATCTTGAGTCAACACTAGCTCGCTTGAGAGCTCGAAAAAAACATAATCATGTACAATAATTTGTTATATATTAAAGAAAATATAAAAAATTACTTTATATGTTGTGGGTAAAATTCATTCCTTCTAATTTGGATGAGATTTTTATTAAGCAAATATGGAAGGTTAATTCATTCCTTCTATATGTTCTAGAAAGTATTTTTGTTCATTGTATATGCAAACAAAACTGAAAGTTTCATTATATTTCTTAGCTCAAGATCGACTGGAGATTGTTACAAGCTGAGGTTGAACAAACTTTTACAGCTTGATCATTAACTCGACTCAGTATAAGCTAGCTCGAATTTTAGTATGAGCTAAGCTAAGCCAAATCTAACCCGCTCGAGCTCGACTCGTTTGCAGCCCTACCTAACACACTTTTTTGAAATAATAATAAAAAACATTTTATGAGTTTAGATAATGAAGAGTTCTATCACCATGTAAAATAATCTAGCATCTAAAAGTATGAATAGTGGAAAATTTCAAAGCCTAGATTTGGAGTTTATTTTTGCATGTTGATAAAACACATCATTAACTACAACTGGGATTTTTTTAAATTCTTTTAGAACTTCAAAATGTCATTTTTGAAGTTTGAAAAAAATGAGCCATGTGTCGGTCAGGCTACAAAAATCAACACACGTGCAATCAAGATTTGCTTAGTTTGACTGCTGGTATTTTTTTTTTGTCTTAAGAGAGGCAGCGTGAAAATAGTATCGTTAAAAACTAGGAAATGCCATGAACAATATTTTTTTGGAACCATGGAGGAGGGCCATGCATGCCTGTGGTATCACTAGAGAAGGAGAAGCTAAGGTACAAGCACAAAATCCAAGCTCGAAAGGAGGGTAAGAAGAACAATAAATAGTATTCCAACAACGTGTAGCCAAAACGACCGACTTAAGACAAAGAGCAGGTGGAGGAGGGTGTGAAGGGTGAAGGCATTTGGCAGCGTCGCATTTGATCTGCTCAATAACTAGTGGAGCGGAGCGGGGCACACGCTTAAATCTGTCGAGCACCCTCGCATTTACTCCCTCCGTTTAGAAATATAAGATGTTTTAGCTTTATAAAGTGAGTGTATCTAGACATCTTTTAGTATATAGATTCAAATGAACCTATACACTAAAACATATCTAAATACACTCACTTCACAAAGCTAAAACATCTTATATTTCTAAACGGAGGGAGTACGTTCTTTCTGAGATTACAAGGCAGTTCAACACATCCTTTTCAGCAGGACATGGAAAATATCTCTAAACAGAGAATTCCACAATTGTCCAGTACTGACTAACACATATACGCACAAATTTTCACTGACTAGCACATATGCATACAGAAAAAGGTCAAAGACACGTATTAGTGATCGTATCGA
Organism: Dactylis glomerata; assembly: GCA_007115705.1. Taxonomy (NCBI): domain Eukaryota; kingdom Viridiplantae; phylum Streptophyta; class Magnoliopsida; order Poales; family Poaceae; genus Dactylis; species Dactylis glomerata. Next base: position 4,916,587 of record QXEO01001118.1, on the reverse strand, counting down.
TATCTAGAAGACTAGAACGTCATCTTTATATATTAACAGGGCTAAGGAGATGAAGAGTACATGATATTTTCATTACATGTCTGCATCAGTCACAGTCCCTTGCCCTGCACATGTCACATAGAGAATCAGAAGATCTCGTTTGCTTGGAGATTATGCCATTGCCGAGATATGCAACCCGCGGCGGAACGATCGGCCGGGGCCGGATTTTCTCCCACCATTCCTTGTTCAAACTGTACAAGCTAAGCTAGCGAACGAGCTTCCTCCGCGACCAAGTACACGCGCAAACAGTTTGACCACACATGCTAAACCTAAACCAAACCTGGATCGATCGCAAGGCTCGATCGAGTAGTTGGGTCGTCACCTAACCATAAAAAAAACAGAGTGATTGGAGAAAGCTCAGAACCTTCATGGCCAGAAGATAAATTAGTACTGTTGCGACCCAGCTTAGGTTCTTGGAACACGCGTGAGAGAGACCCGTACCATCCACCCCACCCCGCCCGGCCCTCTCCCAATTCTATACCCTTTCCCGTCGATTTATATGCCTCGCCTTTGCGGGGCAACAAAGATCAGGGGGGATCGCTTTGGGCCAAACACGGGCGCCATTAACTAATTGGCATGCGCGTCACGTTCTTCCTCCTCCTCTGCGTCCCATGATTAGGATGACGAGTTACAAGTAGTGGGAGGATTGCTTGGGGTAGTGGTGGTGGTGGTAGCTGGGCTCCTGGCGACTGCGGAATTGTTGGCGCCCGTGAGGTCAATCAAGAGGGCGTGACCTTTTTCTTTCTTCTACCGGCATTATCCACTGGGGCTTTTGGGGGATTATTGGAGGGCGCTAGATTGATTGATTGATTGATCGAGCGACACGCGGGTAATTTAGAGTTCTTTGATTTGTCCCTTCAGTATATATCCATCCCTGAGTTCTGTGTGCTAACTCTGCGAGGTGCAACTTGGCTTTTCTTCGTTTCCAGGTGGTGGTGGTGATCAGAGCGGCGGCCATGGGTTCTTGCGTGTCGACGACGAAGCGGCGGCAGAGGTCGAGGAAGCTCTCGGCCACGGCGAGGAAGCTCCGCCAGAGGGTCATCCGTGGCTCCGGCTTCGCGGCGCGCCACGCGGTCGTCCATGTCGACGCGCCGGCGCCGGCGTCGCCGTCGGCATCGGGCGTGACGCTCCACCTGACGCAGCTGCAGTGGCAGCACAGCCAGATGGACGCAGGAAATGGTGAGAGAGGAAACCAACCGCCTCCTCGTGTTCTTCGGTCGATGCCGGATTTGCTCCAACAGAACCCTGAAACTTCTTTTTTTCCGCAGTGATCTGCGACGAAGCGTGGTACGATTCCGTCAGCATGCTGGAGGACTCGGCGGACCCCGACTTCGACGACGACGACGACGATCCCGACAACGATTACGCCAGCGTCAGCGGAGGTAATGCGCTCGCCCTATCTTTCCTTGGTCAGCGCCACAGCGCGCGGTGCAGTTTCAGAATTCAGACGCGCAGTACTCAGATGCTCCCCTGCTTGCAAATTCAGACCCTCTCCCGGATGTCGCCGGCGTCACGAGCGGATCGCCGTGCGACGACGCGGCGTGCTTGGCGCACACCGTGCGCCGCCTCGGGAGCATCGCGGACGCGGAGGCGTGGCAGGGTGATCCTCCGGGGAAAACCGACGATTCGGATGCTGCTGGTGGTGGCATGAGAGAACCGCAGAGCGCGACGTCGTACTCGCCCAGGCCTTTCCCGGGCTCGGTCCCGAGCAACAAGGTCCAGCCGATGCCGGTCGCCGGGTTCAGCCCGCACCACCAGAGGAAGAAATCGGCCGTCGTCAAGCTGTCGTACAGGAGGAGGTCCTACGAGGGCGACGAAATGACCGAGATGAGTGGATCGGCCAAGTACCTGTACCGGCCGAGAGCAGGCTTGACGCTGCCCTGTTCCACCGGCGAGAAGCTCTCGGAAGGCTGCTGGTCGGACCTCGAGCCGTCGGTGTTCAGAGTCAGAGGAGAGAGCTTCTTCAAGTAAGAACCAACGACACTGATATACGTTCGTTCAGTGTGTGTTCTGTCTATCAGTACGCCTGACTGAAGCTTATGAAATTGCTTGCAGGGACAAGAGGAAATCCCCAGCTCCAGACTGCTCCCCCTACACTCCTATCGGAGCAGACATGTTTGCCTGCACAAGGAAGGTTCACCACATCGCGCAGCACATCGCGCTTCCGTCGCTCAAGCCTCACGACGCCTTCCCTTCGCTTCTCATCGTGAACATTCAGGTAATTATATTCTGTATTTATTGTATTGGTTAGTTCTGAACTTGACAAGTTAACTGATGTATACATATGCCTACCATCCTACATTCCTACTGTTTGTGATTAATTGGTTAGTTATGAACTTGACAAGTTTAATCATTTCTTCAGTTGCCTACCTATCCTACTACCCTCTTCGGCGAGAATGACGGCGACGGTATAAGCCTAGTTCTGTATTTCAAGATATCCGACAGTTTCGACAAGGAGATTCCTCCTCAACTGAAGGACAGCATCACGGTAAGGCTCAAATGGATTGCATTTCCATCATGTTATCATAATCTAACCTTTTTCAGTACCCTTGGCCAAAATTCTGATGACTTATTGGTTTTGCAGAGGCTTATGAATGAGGAAATGGAAAGGGTCAAGGGCTTCCCAGTAGACAACAATGTGCCCTATACAGAGAGGCTGAAAATTCTGGCCGGTATTGTAAATCCTGACGACCTGCAGCTTAGCACAACTGAGAGGAAGCTTGTGCAAACCTACAACCAGAAGCCAGTGCTTTCAAGGCCCCAGCACAAATTCTACAAGGTACTTACTGACCAATTATGCTTCCTCACGTCTGCATCATTCCGGTCCCGACTCCCAAGTCTTGACTGAAACATGTGCCTGTGCTCATTATGATGTAGGGTTCAAACTACTTCGAGATCGATATCGATGTGCACCGGTTCAGCTACATATCGCGAAAAGGCCTCGAGACCTTCCGAGAGCGGCTGAAACATGGTGTCATTGATCTTGGGCTAACCATTCAGGTATTTTTCTTCTTTCCTATTGTTCTTGGCCTTAGGACTATATAAGTTTGCCTGTGGAATATTGTGTAACTGAAAGTCTGAACCTTTCCATCTTTGGTGCAGGCGCAGAAGGCTGAAGAGCTACCTGAGCATGTGCTGTGCTGCATGAGGCTGAACAAGATGGATTTTGCAGACAACGGACAAATCCCGACGCTTATCATGTCCAACGATGAATAAAACTGGAAAAAGTACTACTAATTTTGAGAGAGAGAGATACAAGTTGTATATATCGGGAGATAGTTGTAGGGACTAACACAATTTTATTCAGTAACAATGTACAGATCCTGCAAATAATTGATATTTGCCCCCCAATTTATTTTGCAATTGTGGCAATCTTCACTCTAAGGTTGTTCAATGGTCGAACACTCTTATGTCTTTCAGAACATGGAACTACAAAGATGAAAAAGTGACGATTAATTCCTCCTTTTTCTAAATTCCTCGAAAAAGTGACGATTCTATGTTGCCTGCTAGGGATGCAAGAGGAATCCTGCATATTCCGCTAAAATGACTTGCTACTTTGAAATTCATGCTTATAATTTGACTTACGATTTTGAAGTTGGCCTAACAGCAGGACTCCGCTTGCATCCATATTGTCTACGCTCCCAAAAAACGTTATGGCTGAAAGCTCACTACACTGGCGGAGCCAGGATTTTCATATTGGGTATTAGGAGTTAGAAAAAAAAAAAAACTTCCAACACACCGGTTTTATATATGTAGGTTTTCAATAACACAACAACACTACAAATTGTTCATAGTAGTGAGCTTCACTTCTAGCATGTGTCTAGTTTGGTTAAGATCCATGTAGTCACTATATGAAGCTCTCTCATTTTAGAAATTTTTGGTGCCCCAGAAATTCAAGAAAAAATCTATGCATTGTATACTAATATCTACTATATACTAAAAGCACAATACGGGGGTCTAAAATAGAGCCATCACGTTAATCCACATCATCTTAATTATTCTGATAGTTAGATCTAAAATGAGTGGCTAGGATTTAATTAAAAGTGTAGTTGCCGGTTGACACGACTAACATATAGTACATAGAAGATTGGCTTCTTGGAGAATCCAAACGTGTACGTGAATCTTCAAAGTCTTTTTTAAACTTCAAAACATGTACTCCCTCCGACCCATATTACCCTTCGCAAATACGAATGTATCTATCACTAAAATGTGTCTGGATACATCTATATTAGCGAAGAGTATTATGGGTCGGAGGGAGTACGTGTGTATTCTGGAGAAGTACCGATTGATCTTTGGTATTGGTCATAGAGTCATAGACGTGCACGGCTTTCAAACTTGTACGTGCATATCTCTAATTTTTTTTGAATTAAGCAGTATCTCGATCCTAGATAATCTAATCTGATGATATAAAAATGGAAAATCAAGTCGCCTGATGGCTATAGCAATGGAAACTTCAGGCTAAAATTAGAGAGTCACAACACAATGTTTTGACGTCGGCAGAACGCACCGCTCGGTAGCTGAGCAGGAGACGCACCATGCCATTGGAGGCTTGGACAAATATGCATGGTTCATGCGGTGCTTACAGAAAAGAAACAGATGCAGCAACGAAGATTGATTTGTGTTGCTTTGTCCAGATCGATCAGCCCTTGGCAACAATACCAGCCAACACGATTGTACGTTGTGCACGTCATAGATCTTGATGGTTGATTTCTCTGGCTTCCCAACAATGGCAGCAGAACGTGTCGACGGCTACAATGGTTGTTGATCAATTTGGATACGAAAATATCCCCTATGAATGCCATGCGTAAACAACGACGAGCCTTGAGATGATGACTGTGAGATCTTTGGTAGATCTAATGCACATTGTATTGTAGGTAACAAAGTCTATGACATGTATATGAATCTGATGAGAAGTGATGCATTGACAGTCTTGGCGGTGCCTAGGTTTTTTTTTATAAAGTGGAGGTGCCTATGTGGATATAATAGATCGCAACCAACCTATGTCGGCATTGACAGCGGCACGGTGAAACCTTTTGTAGATCTTGTTAGAATACATATCCTACACGTGTTTGTATAGATGTAGGACACGTATGCTTGTGTATTCCTTGTGTATAGTCCGTGTTGTATGCAACCGGGACTCCTTGTAATCCTCTTATATAATAAGCAATACAAGTCCACCTAACGTGTGGTTTCCCCTATCTTACATGGTATCAGACGCAAAACCCTAAACTGGACCTGCGCCTCCTCCCGCTTCCGCCGCCGCAGCCGATCTCGGCGCTGCGCCCGGCCTCTGCAAACCACCCACCTCTCCCCTTCTAGCCTCGCTGCCCCTCTGCCATGAGTACCGACGCCGATCGGATCGCGCAAGCCGCGAAGGAAAAACAAGACCGCGAGGCCCAAGAAGCTCTCGACGCCCAGTCCAAGCTCGCCCTCGCCACCGCCCCCTCCTCCAGCATGGGGGCCTTCTCGCTCACCTCGCTGCATGCCCAAGCCGTCGGCCTCCACTCCATCAAAGGGCACGTCCCCGTCGAGCTGGCCCTCGACACCGGCGTTCATCGCCAATGGCGCACTTTCTTCCGTGCCGCCCTCCGCAAGTACGCGCTGCTCGACCACGTCGACGCCCCTGCTCCGTCCGATCCGACTCCGGAGTGGGCCCTCTTGGATGCCACTGTCGTCTCCTGGCTCTACGGGTCCGTGTCCCTCGGCCTCCTCGACGCCGTCATGACACCGGGCGACGACCCTCTTGCCGTCGAGCTGTGGACAAGCATCAACGGGCTTTTCAACGATCACAAGATCAACCGCCAGCTCCACCTCTCCACCGAGCTCGGCGAGATCAAGATGGGTGACATGACCATGACCGATTACTTGAAGAAGATCAAGGCTCTCGCTGACGGTCTCGCGGATCTCGGCTCCCCGGAAGACGACGCCAAGCTGGTGATCCACTGCCTCAACGGGCTCTCCGAGCAATACGAGAGCGCCGCTGATCTCATCTCCCTCATGCCCGGCATCACGTTCGAGAAGTGTCGTTCTCTTCTCGCGCTCCAAGACATGAAGCGCAAGAATCGTCGCTCGCGCAATGGCAACGACGACACGGCCCTCTACTCCAACGCCGCCACCGCCCCCAACTCCGGATGGGGCAACGGCGGCAAGGGCAAGAAGAAGAAGAAGGCCACAACGGAGGCTGCTAAGGACACCGCCATCATCCAGGCCGACCCCGTCGTCACGCCTCCGGCCGCCGCTCCTCCGACCTGGCCCACACCGCTCCTGCCCTGGAACGGCGCGATCCAGATGTGGCCATACGGCCCTGGCATGCAGGCTCGGCCTCCCAGCTACATGCATCGCCCCTCGCCCCCGCAGCACGCCTTCTATGCGCAAGGGCCCTATACCATGCCGCCCAACTATGGCTACGGCTACGGCGGCTATGCTCCTCAGGCTCCTGCATATGGGCTCGGCGCTGCACCTCCGTCATCACCGGCTTCATCGACCGCTTCATGGGACCAGTCCGCGCTGATGAATCAGTTCCAGACGATGGGCCTCCAAGCGCCCACCTCCGATTGGGTCTTCGACACTGGCGCCACCTCCCACTTCGCATCGAACCCCGGTATGCTTACCTCCGTGTCTCCTCCTCCTTCTTCCTCTCGTGCTGTCATTGTCGGTAACGGTTCCACCCTTCCGATCACCGCTACCGGGCATGCACGTTTTCCTATTTCTACTCCATCGCATCCTCTGCATCTTCGCAATGTCTTAGTAGCTCCCGATATAGTCAAAAACCTCTTGTCCGTTCGTAAATTCACCATTGATAATCGTGTTTCCGTCGAATTTGACCCTATTGGTTTTTCTGTGAAGGATCTTCTAACCAGGACCAAGATTCTCAGATGCAATAGTCCCGGACCCCTCTACCCTGTCAGCACCTCCTCCCCTAGCTGCCCACAAGCCTTCCTCGTCGTCGACCCTGCTATGTGGCATCGGCGCCTTGGACACCCTGGACGGCCGGTTATGGAGTCACTAGCTCGCTCCTGCATTATTCCTAGGGATAAAAATAAATCTAGTTTGTGTCATGCTTGTCAATTAGGTCGCCATGTTCGTCTACCTTTTTCTTCTACCAATCGTGTAACACATTCTCCGTTTCAACTCATACATTGTGATTTGTGGACATCTCCCGTTGAGAGTATTTCTGGCTTTAAGTATTATCTCGTTTGTCTCGATGATTTCACTCAATACGCTTGGGTGTATCCTTTACGTGCCAAGTCAGAAGCCTTCTCACACTTGTCGTCCCTCCACGCCTTAGCCCAAACTCAGTTTCATGCACCCTTGAAAGCCATCCAGTGTGACAATGGCCGTGAGTTCGATAATTCCTCCCTACAATCGTTTGCCCAACGCCATGGGATAGCACTCCGCTTCTCATGTCCCTATACTTCACAACAAAACGGTAAAGCCGAGAGAATTATTCGCACTCTTAATGACATCACTCGCACTCTTCTCATTCAAGCTAGCATGCCACCTCGTTTCTGGGCCGAGGCTCTCCATACAGCCGTGTTGTTGCACAATCGGCTACCTTCCAAGGCCATCGCGGATCGCGTGCCTTTTCGAGCTCTTCATGGTGTAGATCCTGCATATGCCGGTCTTCGGGTCTTCGGATGCTTATGCTACCCCAACACCACCGCCGTTGCCCCGCATAAACTTGCGCCACGCTCCGTGCCATGCGTGTTCCTCGGGTATCCATCTCAACATCATGGCTATCGCTGCCTTGATCGTTCCACCCAAAAGATCATCATCTCTCGCCATGTTGTGTTTGACGAGTCTGTCTTTCCATTTGCCTCTAACGCATCACCACCATCCTCTACTCCTACTTTGCAAAGTTATGACTTTCTGTAGGTTGAGCAGCCGATGTTGTCGATGCCATTCACCGCGCCGATCGCGGGAACCTCTGCCGCGGGCGCTCGGCAGCCTGCCGCGGCTGCTCGGCAGCCTGCCGCGGGCACTTCTCCTGCCGTGGCAGGATCTCCCGCCCCACGCACGCCGTCTCGAGCCACTTCGCCTGGCTCGTCCCCGGCCGGATCATCGCCACTCGGATCGACCTCGTCAGCTCCCTCGCCCACTGCGTCTACGGATGATGGTGGCCTGGAGTCTTCTACGAGCTCGCCCTCCACGGTTTCGACCCCGCCTCCCGCTACGGATGCTCCTCGGGCTCGCCGTCCTCGAGCACCACCGCCGCCACCGTCTCACCCCATGCTCACGCGTGCCAAGCACGGCATTCTGCAGCCCAAGACGATTTTTGATCTTCATGTTGAAGGATTATCTCCGATACCGAAGACTTATCGTGGTGCTCTCAAAGACCCCAACTGGCATGCTGCAATGGTTGAAGAGTACAGTGCGCTCCTCTCCAACAACACTTGGGACTTGGTTGATCCTCCTCGCCGTGCCAATATTGTCACCGGTAAGTGGATCTTTCATCACAAGATGAAGTCTGATGGTTCATTGGAACGATACAAAGCTCATTGGGTCCTCCGGGGTTTTACTCAGCGCGAAGGTATTGATTTTGATGAGACTTTCAGCCCTGTGGTCAAGCCAGCCACTATACGCACGGTGTTATCTCTTGCGCTCTCTAGTGACTGGCCGATTCATCAGCTTGATGTCAAGAACGCCTTCCTCAATGGCACACTCATCGAGACCGTGTATGCTCGATAGCCTTCCGGGTTTACTGATCCTAGATTTCCTGACAAGGTGTGTCGCCTCAACAAATCTCTCTACGGTTTGAAGCAGGCGCCTCGAGCATGGTTTCAGCGGTTTGCTTCGTTCATTGCTACTGTTGGTTTTGTTGGCTCCAAGTCCGATAGCTCCCTGTTTGTCTACCGGCGTGGCACTGACATGGCCTATCTCCTGCTCTATGTGGATGACATTATCCTGACAGCGTCTTCTCCGACTTTGTTGCATAGTTTGATTGCTTCTCTTCGTAAAGAGTTCAGCATGACAGATATGGGTGAGCTTCACTATTTTCTGGGCATCTCAGTCAGACGCACTAAGGACAGTTTGTTCCTCTCATAGGAGAAGTATGCATTGGAGCTTCTTGACAAAGCTGGTATGTTACAGTGTAAATCTATCTCCACTCCAGTTGATACAGCTTCTAAGCTTGCAGCTCAGTCTAGTGATCCTGTGGCTGATCCTACAGAATATCGCAGTATTGCAGGAGGTCTCCAATACCTCACTTTCACTCGGCCAGATATCTCCTATGCAGTACAGCAGATATATCTTCATATGCATGATCCACGGGTTAATCACTTGCTCCTTGTGAAGCGTGTTCTACGCTACATCCGCGGCACCACCGACTATGGTCTCACTTTGTATCGACGCACATCGAACAAATTGCTGGCCTACTCTGACGCTGATTGGGCAGGTTGTCCAGACACTCGACGGTCTACTTCAGGCTACTGTGTGTTCCTCGGCGCGAATTTGGTGTCTTGGTCGGCTAAGCGGCAGCACACTGTTTCCCGATCGAGTGCGGAGGCTGAGTATCGGGCGGTAGCAAATGTGGTGGCCGAGTCTTGTTGGCTTCAACAGCTACTTTTGGAGCTTCATCGACCGGTACATGATGCTTCTGTGGTCTTCTGTGACAATGTGAGTTCTGTTTACAGGACACAAAATCCAGTGCATCACCAGCGAACCAAACATGTGGAGATTGATCTACACTTCGTCAGAGATCGCGTTACCACTGGCGAGGTTAAGGTGCTACACGTTCCTAGTGCATCACAGTTCGCAGACATCTTCACCAAAGGATTACCATCGCCTCTCTTCTTGGACTTTCGGGACAGTCTCAACATTCGTCGGCTGCCCAGTTTCGACTGAGGGAGGGTGTTAGAATACATATCCTACACGTGTTTGTATAGATGTAGGATACGTATGCTTGTGTATTCCTTATGTATAGTCCGTGTTGTATGCAACCGGGACTCCTTGTAATCCTCTTATATAATGAGCAATACAAGGCCACCTAACGTGTGGTTTCCCCTATCTTACAGATCTAATGCACACGGGGTTTCTAGGAAACAAAGTCTTCAACACCAATCTGGCGAGAAGCGATGCATCGACTGACTTGGAGGTGCTAAGGTGGGTATGATATAGATGGCAACCTGGTTATGCCTGCATATATAGATAGCGACATGATAGTAGATTTAGTGATTCGCCATTACACTAAGTTATCCAGTTTTTCTATCACACCCAGAAGTTCAAGGTCCAACTAGACACTTCATAGTTGAATTCCTGTCGAACTGCCCAATTCATCAAGTCGAACGAAATAGGTTAGTCTACTCTTTTTGAACCATCATTGTGCATCAATATAATTTCATGAAGGTATATGAAGAAGTATATGCAACTGCAAGAGCCTCTAGATACATGATTCATGATTGCATCATATGGAAGAGAGAGAGAGAGAGAGAGAGAGAGAGAGAGAGAGAGAGTAAACACTCGAGAGCGTGCGGATCAGAGAAAATCCTGGGTATCGCTGATGGTGTCCAACAACTAAGTACGCAACATGGTTGAATCGGATGTAAAGGAAAAGAAATACTCCCTCCAATCAGAAATAAGTGTCACTGACAGAGTATGAACTTTGTACTAAGTTAGTACAAAATCACCGACACTTATTTCCGATTGGAGTGTATTTCGGAATAAAAGAGGTAAATCAAAAGACTTATGTCACTAAATTTTATTATGTACGAATTTTGGAATAAAAAATAAATTAACAAATTGATTTTTGGTATCAACTAAATTTGAAGTGCATAAAAAGCTTGGTATTTCTCTATTATTTGTCTATGAAACTAATAGGTGGGTTAAGTTTTTTTTTCATATACCAAATTTAAAATATAAATTTATCAATGAGACTATCTACATACCACAAGTGAAATGCACCATTAGCTAAATATAAATAATATTTACATCAAAATTCAATGTCTGATTTCAAAATTATTGTGTTACATATAGACAATTTTGAATGAGAAGCAAAAGAATATCCAAAAATATAGGCAATACATATAATGTCTCTAGAATATAAACAAATTTTATATGAAAAATAGTTGAAATAATAAGGCAGAGACTAAAATTTGAAAGAAACTTTGTAAATTTATTTACATACATACTCAAATCTATGATATATTAAAAGCATAATACGGGGTTCTAAAATAGAGACACCATATTAATCCATATCATTAGAATTATTTTAGCAACTAGATCTGTAGCTTTAGTGATCATCAAGATTTAAAGATTTAACGTAACATGCAGGCACAAAAAGAAAAAAAAAAGAGCCCAGAGGAATCACGTGAGGCATTACATAGTCTCCAACTCTACTTTTATTTATTTATTCACAGTCGGACATAGCCACACGAAATATATTTAAGAGAACATGCAAATCACCTCATTAGGATTCAGATTAAGATTAAGATTAAGAGTAGCAAAATATAAATTCATACGTTCAACTGGCTAGCACCATAATACGTATTGTACTTTTACGTGGAAGGAAAAATACAATTACTCACCACCGACTAAAATGATTTACTATATTTCACACACATGTCATATTTAACCTAACAAAATGCCCGAACAAGCTATATAATCCTATTATTAGAATTCCATGTTTTCTATATGTTACATAGTAACTTTACTTCAAAAAGTAGATTCAGAAAGCTAGAGACAACGCCCTCGCATTTCGAGGGCCACCTTGCTAGTTATGGTGAATAATAAAATACAATGAAAGAAACAAAAAGAGAGATTTATACAAAGGTGAATATAGTAAGCACAGATGCGCTCTTGGATCTCAACAAAACTGGACGGCTGAGATAGCGAGTGCAGGTCTATGCAGGCTAAATAAATCCACTAACGCTCGGAAAAACATCCTCCTTTACCGAGGAAAACAATTACACAAATCTATAGAGTCTGACCTAGTGATACGTCTCAAACGTATCTATAATTTTTGATGCTCTATGCTTGTTTATACACCATTTGTTTTGTGTTTTGTTATACTTCGTGGCGTTTTTATGCATTTTCTAGAACTAACCTATTAACGAGATGCCACAGTGTCAGTCCCTGTTTTCTGCTGTTTTTATTTTTCAGAAAAGCTACACAGGAAATATTCTCTAAATTGGACGAGACAAAAGCCAGAGTTCCTATTTTTCCGACACGAGACGAAGTCCAAAGATGAGACGGAGGGGGACTAGGGGACAGGCGCATCATAGGGTGGCGCGGCACAGCCCCTGGCCGCGCCACCAGGTGGTGTGGCCCCCTGGCCCACCTTCTGACGCCGCTCTTCCGCCTATATATTTCCCTCGACGGGAAAACCTAAAAGCCCTGATCAATTTTCTATGAAACCTACTGTAAGCCACCGCCATCATCGACGCGAGATCGGGAGGGTCCAGAAGCTCTTCCCGGCACCCTGTCGGAGAGGGGAATCACCGCTGAAGGCCTTCTTCATCACCATGGCTGCCTCCGGAGTGATGTGTGAGTAGTCTACCTTGGACTACGGGTCCATAGCAGTAGCTAGATGGTTGTCATCTCCACCTTGTGCTTCATGTTTAGATCTTGTGAGCTGGGTATCATGATCAAGATCATCGTTGTGTAATTCTACATGTTGTGTTTGTTGGGATCCGATGAATATTGGTACTATGTCAAGTTCAATTGTTGATTTATGATCTTTATGTTGTCTCTATGTTGTCTATGATCTTGCATGCTCTCCGTTGCTAGTAGATATCTTGGCCGAGTAGATGCTAGTGACTCCAAGAGGGGTTATTTATGCTCGATAGTGGGTTCATGCCTCTAGTAATCTAGAGGAGTGACATAAACCTCTAAGGTTGTAGATGTGCTATTGCTACTAAGGAGAAAACAACAATCTTGTGTTCAAGGATATTCGTATTGTTTACATTACACACTTTGCTTAAGGCGATAATCTGTTGCTTGCAACTTAATACCCAATGGTTGCTCGGATGACATCCGGAGGGTGGATTATTAGTCATAGATGCAGTTGGATTATGGTCTATGTATTATGTTGTAATGCCCAAGTGAATCTCATAGTGATCCTCATGACATTTGTATGCTTGCTTTATTCTATCAATTGCCCAACTGTAATTTATTTACCCAACATGTTGTTATTTATCTTACGGAGAGACACCACTAGTGAACTGTGGACCCCGGTCCATTCTTTTACATTGCTATTACCGTTTACCTTTTACTTGTTTTATTTACATTCTTGCAAACTACTATCTTTTACCACTCGATACGCTTAATCCTTTGTTTACAGCAAACCAGTGAGATTGACAACCTCACTGTAAGTTGGGACAAAGTGCTTGGTTGTGTTGTGTGCAGGTTCCACATTGCTGCTGGTGCAAAGCTACGCCCTGGACAAGGCGCCATACAAATTGTTCGGAGCTGACGCGAAGCTAGCAGGCATCAACCTTCTGAAATTTGGTTCTTTCTCCTACTGGTTCGATAAACCTTGGTTTCATACTGAGGGAAGACATGCTGTTGTGCTCATCATAACCTTCTCTTGGGGTTTCCAACTAGGCGGTCATATATAAAACTCCTACATCAACACCGCACAACCAACAAGTTTTCTGGTGCCGTTGCCGGGGAGAAAGAAGATTTCTGCAAGGGGAGTCTCTCGCGTCCAACCTTTTACTTTGTTATTGTTTTGCTTTATTTTATTTTTGCTTGCATCTTTTTCTCAAAAATACAAAAAAATTAGTTCCTTTGATAGCTTGCATTCCGTTACTTTTACTTTTAGTTCATTATGTTGTTCCCTAAGTATGCTTTGGAGGATTTTACAATAGGTAGTGGTTCTATAATGGGGAAAGGTAACATCAAGGAGTTCTTTAATCATGTTAGTATGCATAAAGATTTTGAGGATAGATATTTAGTTGAGCTTGCTCCTAGTTATGAAGTTGCTGCTGCTTATTTAGTTCACATGTTGGAGGCTAGGTTTCATATCCTTAATCCTTTTATGCAACAAATGTTTCTTAAGCTTCATGATATAGAAGACTCTGAAAAGAAAGACTTTATTTTGGAGACCTTGCGTAGAGAATTTAGAGATGTTGTTATTGAAGCTAGGAAAGTTTTTGAGCGTTTTAATATGCTTGGCTCATGTGTAAATGTTGTTGGTACAACCAAAGAAGACATCAAAGTACCAATACCTTGCAAACTTGTAGGATTGCATGAAGCTTTGGAAAAGAATTTTGGTTGAATTGTTCCTAAAAACCCTTTTGATGAAAGTAGTGAACTCAAGAGTGTTCACAAGGGATCTTCAAAAACTCATTTGGATACAATACAATTTATTGTTGAAAAGACTTCTGCAATTGATCTTAATGCATCACTTGATATTACTTGATTTGTACTTTCTGCGCCTAGCTCAAAGGCGTTAAAGAAAAGCACTCTTGGGAGATAACTTAATGTTTTCTTTTCAGTACTTTTTATTTTTGTAGAGTCTTGGAAGTTATTACTACTGTAATGGCCTCTCCTTATCATTTTTATTTTGTGTTTGTGCCAAGAAGAACATCTAATGGGAGAAAGGTAAGATTTGGGGAAGTTGTTGTCCTGAAACAGATTTCTGCGCTGCACCGTAAAAATTCGTGAAAATTCTCAGAATATTTTTTTGATCTGCGATTTCTTGTGCGCATACCCCTGGTTATTTCCAAACTTTTATTAGTTTTGTACTTTTCGATTTGAGCAACATAAGGTCCTCAAAAAAATCGATCTTTGTCAGCTGTTCTGTTTTGATAGATTCTTCCACTATTTGTGTTTGCCTCTCGATCGCTTTCTTTTTTAGTTCTTTTGATCACAAAACTTTTGAGAAATTTGATACAGTAGCTTATGCTTTAATGGATGGTATATTTGTGTTTGAAACTGAACCAAAAGGTTAGATTTACTATTATGCTTATACTAATGTTGCTAATAAAATTGTGTGAAGTTTTGTATGAAGGAAGTTTTCAAGTGTAGGGAAAGGAGAGTGATGAGATGAGATGAAGTATAGACAAAAGCTCAAGCTTGGGGATGCCCATATCACCCCAAGAAATATCCAAGAGGTACAAGCGTCAACGCTTGGGGATGCCCCCGAGGCACCCCTTCTTCATCGGCAAAAATTAGGTCACCTTTCAAGACACTATATTTTTATTGCTTCATGTACTATGCGTTTTTCTTAGAGCATCTTTACTTTCACTTTCAGTTTTCTTTTGTTTTGTTTGCTGCAATAAATGGTTGGACCCCAACAAATTTCTTTTGGAGATGACACACTCCATTTTTCATTGCCAAGAACACTCTAGTTTTCACTCTTATCGGTCAACGAATGTTCTCTTTTTCTAGAACTGCATTTAGCTTTCATTTTTTGCCTTGATTTTTGTTCAGATCTTGTTATATCTTTGTATCAAGGTGTATTTATACCACTGGTCTATATTGGTTTTCATCTTAAAGAGTGGTTTCAAAAAGATTGAATGGTGTTGGAAAAGAGAAAAAGTTGCATGCCTATAGTGGTACAAATGGGAGCTTGTTTAGACTGTGGCTTAGAATTTTGCATGTCATGCTTGATGTTATTTTGATAGTATGCTTAGTAGTTTTTGCTGTATTGCATGACTTGTCTCAAATGATTGAGATTGCTTAATGTGCCTTTGAAAGAATCATGCGTTGTTTTTGTTATATGAGAGCATATTATTGTGGTTTTCTCCTTTGATGCTTTATTTGGGTTGACTTGGCGCATGCTTACAACATGTTTGACTCTAACAAGTCGCCATAAGCCTCTATGATCATTTGGTTTTTGACTTGTGATACCACTTTATGCTTCGGTTAATGATGTTTTGTCACTATGCATGATTATGGCCGTTATTGCTCTCTTAGTTGGTCGCTCCCAGTCTTTTGCTAGCCTTCATTTTGTACTGAGAGGGAATAATTCTCATGCATCCAACTCCCAAAAACCAAGTTTCCCAAAGAGTCCACTATAAGTTCCTATGCATGGTATTTGCAAGCCATTCCAAGTAAATTTCCATGTGCTACCTTTCAAAAAAAACCTTCAAAATATTTCTCATTTTGTGACACTGTTTTCAGCTCATGGGGACATAGTGGTCGGATTTGCTATCTTCCATATTGTTTTATTCCAAAAATAAAAAAAGGGAAAAAAGGGGAAAAAGAAGAAAAAAAGGCACTCCTGCATGGTATGTGAAAGTTGGTGGGCACCCGATGGAATCGGTTAGCCATGGTTTGTGAAAGGAAAAGTGGGGATGAGTGCCAAGCTTTATAAAAGAGCACTAAAGTGCCAATCTCTCTCTCAAAAACTTGCCTTGTGTGGAAGATAGTAAGAACTCCATTGCCAGTCGTTGACAAGAACAACCACTTCTCAAAATAAGTTTTATCTCTCTGTTTTACAAATGAAAAGCTCTAGCACATGTTTAATCACTGCTTCCCTCTGTGAAGGGCCTTTCTTTTACTTTTATGTTGAGTCTCCACCTTCTACCTTTATGCACCATCTAAAAGAGCATAGTTGTCATTCTGAGTTTAATGTGCATAGTCCCAAAATTTATTATTGATTGATTCATGATTATGGTTTTTCTTGTTCTTAAATTATTTGTATCTAGTCGCCCTCTTAAACTTGAAGGTGTCCTATGCATTTATGTTTTGCTATTTCATGAGGGACAAGCTGAAAACCACTTTGCTATGTTTTTCTATATGGTTGAAATACACACTTGACTTTCAATGTTTCATTACTCATGATCTTTTGTTGGTGTTAGTTTTCATGTTATAGCATGGTTGCTAAGTTTTATTGTCAAGATTATGTCTTTTATGCCCATGTTTAGAGTACTTTGATCTCAGCACTCAATGCTTTACATCGTTGATCAAGATTGTGATGGTGCATGTCACCTCAAAAATTATTGTTTTATTATCACTTACCTACTCGAGGACGAGCAGGAGTTAAGCTTGGGGAAGCTTGATACGTCTCAAACGTATCTATAATTTTTTATGCTCTATGCTTGTTTATACACTATTTGCTTTGTGTTTTGTTACACTTCGTGGCGTTTTTATGCATTTTCTAGAACTAACCTATTAACGAGATGCTACAGTGCCAGTTCCCTATTTTCTGCTATTTTTGTGTTTCAGAAAAGCTACACAGGAAATATTCTCGGAATTGGACGAGACAAAAGCCAGAGTTCCTATTTTTCCCGACACGAGACGAAGTCCAAAGATGAGACGGAGGGGGACCAGGGGCCAGGCGTACCATAGGGTGGCGCGGCCCAGCCCCTGGCCGCGCCACCAGGTGGTGTGGCCCCCTGGCCCACCTTTTGACGCAGCCCTTCGCCTATATATTCCCCTCGACGGGAAAACCTAAAAGCCCCGATCAATTTTCCACGAAACCAATTATAAGCCACCGCCATCATCGACGCGAGATCGGGAGGGTCCAGAAGCTCTTCCCGGCACCCTGCCGGAGAGGGGAATCACCACCGGAGTCCTTCTTCATCACCATGGCTGCCTCCGGAGTGATGTGTGAGTAGTCTATCTTGGACTACGAGTCCATAGCAGTAGCTAGATGGTTGTCATCTCCACCTTGTGCTTCATGTTTAGATCTTGTGAGCTGCCTATCATGATCAAGATCATCGTTGTGTAATTTTATATGTTGTGTTTGTTAGGATCCGATAAATATTGGTACTATGTCAAGTTGAATTGTTGATTTATGATCTTTATGTTATCTCTATGTTGTTTATGATCTTGCATGCTCTCCATTGCTAGTAGATATGTTGGCCGAGTAGATGATAGTGACTCCAAGAGGGGGTATTTATGCTCGATAGTGGGTTCATGCCTCTAGTAATCTGGGGGAGTGACAGAAACCTCTAAGGTTGTAGATGTGTTGTTGCTACTAGGGAGAAAATAACAATTTTGTGTTCAAGGACATTCGTATTGTTTACATTACACACTTTGATTAAGGTGATAATCTGTTGCTTGCAACTTAATACCTAATGGTTGCTCGGATAACATCCAGAGGGTGGATTATTAGTCATAGATGCAGTTGGATTATAGTCTATGTATTATGTTGTAATACCCAAGTGAATCTCATAGTGATCCTCATGAAATTTGTACGCTTGCTTTATTCTATCAATTGCCCAACTATAATTTGTTTACCCAGCATGTTGTTATTTATCTTACGGAGAGACACCACTAGTGAACTGTGGACCCTGGTCCATTCTTTTATATTGCTATTACCGTTTACATTTTACTTGTTTTATTTACATTCTTGCAAACTACTATCTTTTACCACTCGATACGCTTAATCATTTGTTTACAGCAAACCGGTGAGATTGACAACCTCACTGTAAGTTGGGACAAAGTGCTTGGTTGTGTTGTGTGCAGATTGCATGTTGCTACTGGTGCAAAGCTACGCCCTGGAGGAGGCGCCATACAAATTGTCCGGAGCTGACGCGAAGCTAGCAGGCATCAACCTTCTGAAATTTGGTTCTTTCTCCTTCTGGTTCGATAAACCTTGGTTTCATACTGAGAGAAAACTTGCTGCTGTGCTCATCATAACCTTCTCTTGGGGTTTCCAACTGGACGGTCATATATAAAACTCCTGCATCAACACCGCACCACCAACACCTAGCAGAGGGCAAGAGGGCTACAAAGCGGTGATGAATCCAAAAATATGTTTACCCCTTTTTTAGTTCATTATATTGATTTATCTATTATTTTTCATGATTACTATCTTTAATTGAATGTTTTATGTGATTTTAGGGTTTCCCACCAAATCATGTTTATGTTTTATTTAATCCTAGAAGGCATAAAATCATTCTTTTCATTTTTTTCACATTTCATCTTTCTCGATCCCAATTAAATTGAGGAAAACTCTCATGGATGATTTTCTTGGAAACAAAGACGACACACACCAAAACTCAAGAGAGAGTGAAGCGGGGGACCAGGAGCATCCAAGGCATGACCCACCCCTGGCTATGCAGGGGGTACATATCTCCTAGAACGTCAATATGTGTCTCCCTTTGGACGATGACTATGTCTTGACCTAAAACCTTATATATGTACCCTTCGTAATTTTTCTCATGACGAACAAAGCCCAAAAGAAATAGAGAACGATATACAAGTGCCTTGTTGTTAGAAATGTAATATAGAAACTTCATAAAGCTAGAAAAAAATTACCTTCCATCTTCATGTAGACAGATGCATCCTCATTCTATGATGCCAAAAATAAATATAGTCATTTTAGTTGGGTTGCGCTACCTTGATTTTTTGGTTTAGATGAAATGAATTCCTCCAAAATTTCAATCTGTACATCATGGATTAAATATTTTAAGCTTGGGTGATAGACTAAGGGACTTCTATACAAAGATAGAGTTGGCATGTTGGTTGTTGACAGACAAGGTAAATAAAAAAATTGAGCTGCAAGTGGTAGGCACTAGGAAAACATAAATCATGGAAATAAAGGATAAGGTAATCAATCTTGCCAACATACATGATAATATATTTTGGTCTGTCCTAGGCCTTGTGAGTAAAAGAAAATGCATGCAGCTGAGTATATTAGTTTACATGTCCCCCCTTTGATCGTGTGTGGTATCATACACCATCTTTTGGATAATAGTTGTGTAAATATTATGAAAATAATTATTGTAATAACTCATAAAAAACTTTTGATCCATGTTGCGAACACAAGTTTCTAACAATATCTAGAGCTCGTCACATGCCTTTGTACACACAGAAATTTGAAACAATTGTTGTCTATAGGATAGTCCATCATTAATGTGTCTTAAATTTTCCTAAGAATGATGATTACTGAATAAGCCTTAAACAATCACATCTTGTTTTAATTTTTTGTGTTAAGAATGATAACAAAAAGAAAGAGTATGTTTACAATGCATATTGTTTAACAACTAACTTACTTGCCATAGTGGATCAACATGATTTATTTTTGAAGTTCGCTAGCTAAATCATGTGAGTCCGTGTACATGATGCAAAGGGAAGTGGATGTAGTGATGAATTATATTTGGTTCAATTAAT
Source organism: Dactylis glomerata (assembly GCA_007115705.1). Taxonomy (NCBI): domain Eukaryota; kingdom Viridiplantae; phylum Streptophyta; class Magnoliopsida; order Poales; family Poaceae; genus Dactylis; species Dactylis glomerata. The sequence goes on along the minus strand of QXEO01001118.1, from coordinate 4,896,541 downwards.
AGGTTTGATAACTCAATGCAACTTGTTACTAGGTATCTTCAAAACTCCATTTAAAGTATTTTAATTATTATTATAATGTTGTTTGACTCGAAACTAAACAAGATAAAATGAAACAAAAATGGCCATATTATTATAGGCTTATGCCTCCGTACACCCCATTCCCCAAAATCAACCTAAACTTAAACACATCAAGGGCTGAGATTGCTCCGTACCCCTTCGTAATTAAGTTATGAAGGGGTACACCACAATCTCAGTCCTTGATGTGTTTGCGTTTGGGGAAGGAGGGTGTACTGAAGCACACCATTGATAAGGAAAATATATTTGAACATGGATTTTTGTTGAGTCAACATAATACAAATCATTACTACATCTTCTTCTTCCTATTTGCATCATGCCCATGAACTCATGTGAGTATGTTAATTGGAAACTTGGAAAATATATCTCACCAGTTCATGAATTCGAGTATTTGGAGAACTTGTTGAATAATAGTATTTCATGTCAACATTCTTAATATACTTATTCTTTCACATGAAAGAATGGGTGTTAAGGACATATCTAAGTCTAACAAGAACAAAATTAGGACACACTCAAGATAAACCAACCAATATACTATGGTTATTTAAACATGAGCGTACATACATTAACTTGCAACAAGTTTCTGATGGAGAGAGAGAAAGAGACTCATTTTCACTACATGGAACTAACATTTTGTGTAAGCTATTAAAACAACATATCATTGTTTTCATCATGGGTGTGAACCTTTTTTAGAAAACAATGTATAATTCCACATGACATCGAAAGTGGTGGATAAATCCTGATCCTTAGGATAGATTGCAATATCTTATCACGCAAATTGGAATGATGGTTCCATTGTTGTTGTGATTTATGTTTTCATGTCTACCACTTGTAGGTTCTATTTCCATACTCATTTTTTGTCATGTCATCTCATGTTCTTCATCGACCGACCTTCCAACTATGTCTCTATATTGGATTTCTTTCGAGTATCGTCTAAGTTAAAAATATTCATTATATGATATGCATTACAAATTGAAAGGTATCCGTTTCACCTTAGTGATCACTTAAAATAGCTCAACCTTTCTGGATGACACTATTTGTTTTGGAATCTTGTATGACTTGTTGGTTTTTCAACGAACCACACTAGGTGGTTTCCTCTAAATATCGGTACATTTCACTTCATTTTCCCAATGCCCAAGATAATGATCGATAATGCATTCATCTATATGAATTTATCTAGATTTAATATTAGATTTGTGCACTCGTCAATGCTTAGAGTTTAACCAGTTGGTTTGCAAGGTGAGTATTCTATTGCATATATTATGTATTATCACATGACAGTATGATAGTGACATATAATGCATATGAAGGATCAATGTTTGTGAAACAAGAACAAAGAAAACAAAGTGTAAGGTCTCTGATATTATACGAGAGTTTCTAAGACGCAAAGAAAATATTTCTTTAATAAAAGATTAGTAGTTGCATGCTTAACTTTTACATACGATGTTGACAACAATTTGAACTCATTCGAAGTACAAGTTGATTTGTAACATTTTTAGTATCATCGGCAACGTGGCTATATATAGGTCTCAGGGATCGGGAGGGATCCGACACAGATTACAATATCGACATACGATATGAACTCGTATTTTGACTAGTATTACAATTGGGCCTAGCTTAACAGGCCTTAGGGGTAGCTAACTAATGGGCTCTATTATCTATATCCTTGTCACTAGTTGAAAGAAAATGCTCAAGAGTGCACATATCTACCATTTGAACAGTAAAATGGTACTCGGAAAACTTGCATTCATGTTTCTGGAACATGGGATATGGCATATTTTCCATTCAAAACATCAATGAAACAACACATGTACATCTCATACAATACGAAAAGCCAAATAGCCACCAACATATGTGGCCCCAAAACATCTGTTCAATTCCTATAAAAAAAATAACTGACGCCTAATTAGCCATGTTGAACAATAATTAGCCGGTTGAAACACTGCCCAAAAGAATCAATAGTGCAACTCTATTATTCACACGGAGGAAAAAACAAACTGCAATCCAAAAGAAAGAAGTGTTAATCCCGGCTCTCTTCTTTCAACCGATGGGTGCCACTTGACTGATGTAACGTGCCACCAGGTGGGTTCACGGTAGGATCAGAAGAGGAGCCGCCTCCTCCTGTTGTGGCTCCAGCGCCCCTTCCGGGCGGGTCGTGGCTGTGACGGCCAGTGTATGTTGTCAAGACACACCTGGGGTCCGTGGACGCCCTCTCAATTTGCTTCCGCACATTGCAGTTCTCGGCGGTGCATTTGTAGTAGCTCCTGCATGGATTTGAACACGTCATTTCATAATGCACACAACAACTAACCTATGAAATATTTTAATTCATAAGATCTTAAATTTCCAAATCTTATATGTATGACACAATACTTGTTATAGTCCGTTCTTAACCCTCAAACCCAAATCTTACTTGTGTTGGCGACCTATGAGATGATGTGTGCGTTTCGTGCCACATGCCATATGGTTGAAATTTCAACGAACTTTCCTTTGACAGCTTTATCTCCTTGTTAGAAGAAACGACTATGTGCTACTGCAACTAATTAAGGCGTCAATTAATGACTCACCACGAAGGAAGACGTGTGTCAATTCTAAGAGGGCGATTGTAGCTAGGAGCATAGAGTGAACATTATTATTAGAAAATGAGAAGTATATTGATGTTCATACACACCATTTTCAAATCTAATACACCCTCGGCCACCCAAAAGCTGATAAGGGGCTTATCGACCAAAGGTTGGGAAACTTGTTGGGAAGTGCAGGGTTCTAGTCCAACCAATTTACCAACAAGGTCATCCAGAACTATATTCATTCCTTTACTTTGAATAAAATACCCAAAACTTGTACCTTGGAGTATTAGTGTTTCTGAAAGAATCTCAACTTGTTTATGCAGAAACGAACAATGGTTTTATAAAAAATCTTCTCAGTTTTTGCTAGTAGGAGAAAAAAAAAGGAAAATTTTACACGATAAGTTGTATTGCTCCAAGTTAGTTGCTTTTTTTTACTTAATTTTCTTCCTTTTTATACCAAAATTTGTTCTCCATAAGTGAATGTCGCAATATATTATATTGTAGGTTACTCTTCAATCTTCAGCATCATCTCTGTCTCCAAAATTTACATGGTGATTAAAATTAATTTAAAAATGTGCAAACAAGGGATTATGTATGGTACAATGAAATAAAAATCTTCCTTAAGGTGCCAAGAGAAGATATCTTCTTTTCGTGAAGAGCATCTACAATGGTTTGGCGTTTTCCTTCTCATAGATGCATCACTTAGGATTTTATTGACATCGACAAAGAAAAAGGTGAAGATTGTTCAATCTCGATTAAGGCATGATCCTTTTTTAAGTTTAATAAGTTGTTATTTTCTCAATTGTACAAGAAGTCTTCCCATTCTCACATGTTTTCTACTCCCTGGTCCCATAATCTTTTATGTGAATATAGTTCAAATTTGAACTACGCGCACGTCAAGAATTATGGAGCCGAGGAAGTACTTTATTTTAATTACTGCATACTTTTGTATTTGTATTAGTGCAAACATTAATTATTAGACAGGATGGTAAGAGATAAACTATTATATATCAGATTTGTATTGTCAATTTGTCATTCTATTGATAGATAATGTGGGGCATAAGATATAGTTTTCTTATCTACGGAGTATTTGAGTTTGGGAGCTCAGTGACCTACTTCAGCATGTCAAACAAGTTCGATTACTCCTCAAAAATAAAATTTATGCTAGCTTGTCATATAAAAGATACTTCTGCGCTCGTCATCACAATCTCAACAGAAAATCGTAATAATCATGGACTAAGTAGCTAGCTATATATGCAAAGAAGTTAGAGGTGGGTTGACATTCATGTTATGTGAGGTTTATCGTGCGTGCAACTACCTGGGACGGGGGTTGCCCTTGACCACTTTCTGGCCGTACTTGCGCCACCGGTAGCCGTCGTCCAGGAGATCAACCTCGCTCGGCGTCTGCAGTATGATCTTGTGCTTCTTCACCACCCTCTGCCCCGCCGCACCGCCTGCACCCCTGACCACGAAACGCAAATCCATCGCCAACCCGTCATGCATATGTTTCGCTCAAGAACAATTGAAATTCCAAAGAGAACATACACGCATGCACGAGTGCATTGTAACCCACTTTCCAATGTCATGGCCCTCCTCGCCGTCATCATCATGCAGCATATCGTCGTCGCTGGCCTCGTCCTCCTCAGCCCCGGCGGCAGCGGCGGCGGCGGCGGCGAGGTCATCGCTACCTGCTTGGCCGCCGCGCCGGGGCTCCGGAGGGCGCGGGTGCGTGTGCCGGCCCTTGTAGGTGATCTCCTTGATGCAGCCGTCGAAGGAGCGCTCGACGATCTTCTTGACGGGGCAGCCTTCCCGGGTGCACTTGTAGTAGCTCCGCGGCGACTCGGCGTCCTTGAGCTGCTTCTGCCCGTACTTGCGCCAGTTGTACCCGTCCTTGGCCGGCTGCTCGATAGGAGGCGCCGCCGGCGCCGCCTGCTGCCCGCCGAGCGCCGCCGCGCGCAGCAGCTGCATGTGCTGCTCGTAGTGCGTGGGTGGCGCCGTGTGGTGGACCGAGAAGTTGCGGGGCAGCAGCAGGGAGGAGGAGGGCGGTTGCGTCGCTCGCGGAGGCCATTGCGGCGGTGGATCAGCGTGGAAGTATGACGACGACGACGAGTAGTGCTGGAGGTTGGCACCAAGCGGGGAGGCGAAGGAGGCGTTCTGTTGCTGGTAGGACGACGACGGTGCGTAGTTTGCCTGCATAAGAGCAAAGGGTGCAATTCTATTTCAGTGTGTCTTTTCACATGTGATGCTGAAAATCCAGATCAACTATATGATCATTACAGTTAGAGCTGATTATCAATCGCTACAACAAATCTCACAAGTTGGTGAAAAAACCCAAGAAACGGCATCCCGAGAATGTTTTCTAGAAAACACGAAACCGGCCTCTCTGCATTTCATTGACTTGCAATGAGCGAGGGCCCAACACCAAATGAAGAGCAGATCGATCGAGGCCAAGAATAAGTAAATTACCATGGAGAACTGAGGCGTCAGATTAATCGGAGTCGAGGCGGTGACCTCCTCGACAGCCCACGGCGGCGGCTGGGGGTTGCTCATGCTGGTGCCGAGGAGCGACATGTAGGATGATCCAGGATCGTAATCGCTCCCGTACGGCGCCGGGCCGCCGCCGTCGAAGACCCTCTCCTGATGACCAGACGAGAACGGGGGCTGCTGGCGCATGCCCTCGTCGCCTCGACGGTCGCCCATCGCCCCGTGTCCTCTCTTGCTTCTTCTTCTCAGGATGGGAGGGAGAAGAAGACTGTGCAACTCGACAGGGACGCCTTGGCACCGACCACAGAGCGAAAGAGAGAGGAGAAGACAGAAAAGATGGGGAAAACTATGCTGGACACCTGGACTACGTACTCCCTCTCCTAGCCCTGAGCCGCGTCTCTTCAGAAGCTTCAGAAATCACAGCTTATCTAGATCATAGCAGCAGAGACACCACGACATAATTCAGAATCCTTTAATTTGGTGGTATTTCTCGGCGATCTCTTCGGTGGTATAAAAGCCATTTTAATTTCTCTTAGTTTAAGAGACTTGGCTATCCAAATTTTGCCAAATGGCCATGCCTGCTGTCCACAACCAGGCGTCATTATTCTGGGAGAGACCCTGCTGGGAATGTGATCGTCACGGATTTGTGATCAGCTAATTGTGATTGTGGTGAGCATGACGCCAACAAACTGCGTTGCACATACGGCCACAACGTGGACCAATGTTCTAATTGACTGTCATTGGACGTTAGTTGTCCTGTATGCAAGTGCAGCCACTTAACTGTATAATTATACCAGAAAGCAGAAAACATTTCGCCTTCTTACTTGTTTACGCGCTATATATACGCCATCATCTACTTTTCAACCAGCAAAAACTGTTCATTTTTACCTGTAATTTATATCTAACAAGGCTGATCTCAAGTATTTTTAACTAATTTTGTAGGCCTCTTTCAAACTGTTGGCATAGCGTATTAGTTCTATTACAGCCATTATGCTAAAATTATATAACGATTTCTTTGACAAACAGCAGCTTTCTCCAGCTCGGTGCCAAATAAGCTCTTTTTTTGACGCGGCTAGCTGGTGCTGCAATTGGTGGTCAAGCAAGACTTACGCTTAATCTATTCATTAGTCCTATCAAGATCTAGTTCTTAATCAAATTTTAGCTGTCAATCCATGTTCACAAAATGGTGGTATTAATCTTGAGCAAAATCTTGCTGGATTTCTTTAACACCAAGATAGGTTTCCTTCCGTGTAAGTAAGTTGCTTTGGAGTAAGTTTCTTCAACTCAAATCAAATAAACAATGGTTCCTATGTAACATTATAAACTTCAATTTAAGATCGAATTGAAGTTCCTTATTTTGTCCTCGAAGAAAATAGTTCCTTATTTTGTACAAATTAATCATTCATGACAAATGTCCTACCTATGCATGAAAATAGATCATGCTCATTACCAGTTCAGATACATATCACAATCCGGTAGTTGGCAACAGCAATTCTATTTGGATAGGGCATTTGAAAGGATAGAGACAAATTTGCAAATATAAAGGTGGTACCAGCACAATACTTTAGTTTTCCATTTGTTTCAATGGAAACAGTATACAATCATTTATCGTGTAATGAACAATGTACCACAACACTAGTCAGTGAGAATACTGGAAAACTCACAAACTTGGTGAATTACATTTTGTACAAAGCAAGCAAAGTTGTGACTCACTGACTCATACTTTGGTCTCTATGAAGTAGGTCGATGAAACAGCCAGACCAGCCGCGTCGAAAGTCCGCACAAGCCGCTGCCTCTTTCCTGGCGATTCCATCCAACAAAACTCCAAATGAAAAGAATCTAACTTCTCAATGCACTTGCTGATGTCTGACGGATATCCCATGTACATCCCTCCAGGTAGCAAAGTAATTTCATACCCTCCATCAAACTGAAGCAAGTTGTTATTTGCTACTCCTGTCCAGTGGATTGTTGTTGTCGTGCTAGTTCCAGTTTTCGTCGAAATATTATCCTATGAACAAAATAAACCATATATGATGCACACTGTCTTTGAAGAAAATGTCGCAATACTTAAAACAAACATTTCTTCAGCAAGTACCTTTTGACACTAAATAAAAAACACTAGTGCACAAGATAGCGTCGTCAAACCAGGAATTGTTTTAGGGCTGGGCTTGCAAAAAAACTGTTACAAGTAAAATAAAGAACAAACACAAGGATGATGATGTTCGGATGGATAAAGGAAAACCACCAATCCACGCAAGGCATGCAACTCTTCAAATCCGTTAGCCACAAGTGCAGCAACAATTTTTCAGATCCATTTCTAACACATTGATGGAAATTCCTATATCATAGCAGCCAGTACGTCGAAACTGCAAAGTATGTCATATGAAAGCTCTGAAACCTACCTGTATCAGCTGACCATCATTGTCCATTTCAAGGAGAACAACCGTATCAGCCTCATCAAGCGTTGCTCCATACACCCCGCTCCTCTTTGTCACCGAATGGCCCTCCCACCGTCCAATCAGGGCATTTATCCTATCATTGCTGGGAATCTGGTGAGAAAGAGTAAGTATATCTTAGCATGATCCATCATAAGGTCATCAATATGAATATTTCAAAACTTGATCATGAGAACTCACCTCAGGATCATCAGTCAAAGAGTCCATAAGTGGTACTACAGAGCCCTGATTTTCATGAAAAACAATAAGCGTATCGAGCACTCCCTTTGGGTCACTTATGTGAAAAGCTCGTACTCGGCCATTGCCATCAAGGGAGTAAAGACAATTCTCGCATACAATAGATGGTTTACGAGAAGGTATCTTCAAGTTTCTGTTGAAGTCAAACAGATACAGCACATCTTACTATAAGGGCATCACAGTGCAGCAAACACCTAAGGTAGTGGATAACATTGTTTACTTGGGGGATTCTTCACCGGTATCATCTTCTCCAAGCACACCGGCTCGAAGAACAGTCTCCAGCATTCCAGCGGTCTGGTATCTCAGTGCAAATGCCTTCTGTTCAGGAAAGAACCCTATCTGTGCACTAAACGATACAACCCGTTAAAGAAGTTCAGATCCGCAACCGAAGGAAAAAATAACCAGGAACTTCAGTGCACCTGCTGGTATTTGTCTACAGTGAACATGTTCGTCTCTTTGATCTTGTATTCTGCCCACTCTGGTTCAGACTCCTCCTCACCTACAAATGTTATCTCAGATGAAGCCTGCTTGATATACAGCCTACAGATCACAATTGTAAATACATAGTTCAGAAATCAGGGTCTGAGAATAGAATCCAGAAACAACAATGTACGGCATAGATGGTCAAAATCTGACATGAACAATCTTACCATTTCACTAAATTCAAATGGAGAGGAGTAAACAAGGTGACTGAAAATTACTGAGTTGAAACAAGCAGGATTTGACACGAGGGGAAAACGTGACTGGGAGCCTTACGATTGCATGAGGCTGATGAGGTCGCCCTCCCCGTATGTACGGACGGACAGCCGCGTACTGATTTCCTGCTGAACCCTCCCGTGCGCATCGAATTGCTGAACAGAGACAAAAATTAACGAAATCGCGAACCCAGAAACAGCAAGGGTTACGAGATTACGAGGCGGAGGTGAACGTACGTAGAAGATGCCGTTCCACTTGCCGACGTTGAGGTCGAAGAAGCGGCAGAGGTTGTCGATGCTCATCGCCTCGTCCTCGTCCACCTCTGGCGGGCCCGCGACAGCCGCGCGGGCGCACAGCCGGCCGTGCCGGAAAGGGGCGAGGCGGTGGTGAGCGGGCGCTGCGCAGGAGCTTCGGCGGCTTCGAGGATGCGGGACGGCGGAAGCCGCCAGCCGGAGGCCGGCGAGGGTTTCTGCCATGGCCACTGGAGCGGGAGGAGTGCTGCTAGTGTTTTTGTGTTCAGTTGATCTCCAGCTCCAAAGCCTTATCGATTCTGACCCTCACAGTCAGGTGGAAGACGTATTTCGGATCTTCGTATTCTCCTTGGCAAAGCGTGTTTCTCAGTTCACTAGTATTATAGAGGCGATAAGCAAAATAACGCCACGGTCTGGAACAATTCCACATGCTAAACAACATCAAGATGTCTCCAGAACATGGTACTCCAATAACAATCCTATTTTTCCCATCTTGCGTTCATAGGAGAAAAGAAAATATTTTTCAATTCTAAACGATTGCATGAGAGTTCAGTGTACAAATATATATATAAATAAATATAATCATAATCATGTGCTCGAGTCAAGTTTCTATTAAGAAGCTAGGGCACTCAAATGGCGCTGTCCTATGTAACAACAACAATGCCTAGACATACAAGAAATTACAACACTCTGTATCCAGCTCAATAAGGTTAGTGGGAAAGAATAGCATCTAATGCTAGGGGCATGTCTAGTTTGATTAGTTGTACAAGATGTCGGCTGGATCAGTTTTGGTAGAAGAGTAGCTTCTAATGGGCAGACTTTCCTTCAGAGTTCCGCGGTGTTTCAATACATATCTGGTGCCCCTCCACCTCTATCCTGAAAAATGGAAACATGCAAGGAAGTGAACTGATTAGCAAAAGGGACTTGATACACCTTTGATCGAACAATGAAACATAACCATATTAGAGAGAAGCGAAAAGAATAAAGCTTCTCCTCACTTGTATAAATTGTGTTCATTGCAAGTGCACATGTAATCCACCGTAAACACACCATCAATGAATAACAAAAGGCACACTCTCGCTTAGCTACAATGCTGATCCAACAAATAACAATACCAAGAACCAAGAATAATTATGTAACAAAGAGCAGTCCCAAGATAGATACATACCAATCGTAACTTATAAGCATAGATTGAGCAAAGTGCATTGAACCCACAGTGGAACGATATAGCAAGAACAGAAAATGTTTAGTTAACAGGGTAGCAAGAATTATGTTTAGCATAAATATTCAGGTTGCAAAAGCAACAATTTTTGCAAGACCAAATCGACAAGTGCACACTGCACATGAAACCTGAAAGTGCAGACATTTCTATATCTCGTCAATGCAAATTTCATGGGTGTGGTGTCTTCCCATGCATATTCGGATATAAGCAAGGCATGTGAATGTGTCAATTATTTCAGCAGCAGTATTTCAATGGTAGTTGTCATGCTTGACAAAATTCAAGATGAATCTAATGCTACTGACGATAAAAAGCAATAAGAAAATTTGTGATTTAGGAACCACTCACACTCTATCTGCTCCTTGATGAGTACAATTTGAAGCAACTGCTAAGAGTTGACCACTATGGTTATACGCCATAGACACCACACTGCCCGGATAGCAAGGAAACTGCAGGGGTAAAATGATTATACTTTCAAGTTACAAAGACAGAAAAAAGTACAGAATGTGAGTAAAATCACAGTGGAAAAAAGAAACTATGGCAAACAGGGCCCAAAAGTCTGCTTTTGTGTTTAGTTGTTCATGGCAGCAGCAATAATGTAGCACGTACAATCTGAAGTCTATAAGTTTATGAAGTTATCGATACTTCAGATACCTTTTGAAAAACTAATGAATAAGTGAGAAACGACCCATCTCCTTCAGTTTGCAGAACATTGTGTTCTTCTAATGGTAGTTTTACATTTGTGTAACATATGTTCGATGTGTATGTCACATGTGAAATAGTCTCTAACAACTGTTCTGTCAGAAATATATGAACTAGATGGATATCCCACGCATTGGAGCGGAAATTTCTTTAAGAACTTATTGTATATGTGAAATGGTACAAAGCCATGAAACATGGTTTTTTCTAGAGGAATATGCAAAATTTAATTGGTCAAAATAGTCAACTGGACAAATTAAATCGATGTGAAATGGTTATGTATTTGACAGCTAAAAATTGACAATGTGCACAGTTGGATGGCTGAAAGAATGGGTGATGTGTATAGTTTGCATGTAGAGACAGACCACCATTAATGAATATTAGAGAGGTGACATGGACAATTGGATGGCTAAAGGGATGTATGATGTGGATAGCATGCATATGAGATAGACTATCGTTAATGAAAGTTCGTGGGGTTTTGCTTTACAAGAGATATAGATAGGCATGGTACTCCTACCATGATGCTCATATTTTCCTATCCATCCACGACCGTAACTTATCTAGCAGACAAATTTAGCAGGAGGACCTATGATAAGATATCCCACTCTCAAGGGACATGACACGTTTAGTGATTTCACCGCCCCATGTTCCTTTCAGATCAAGAGATCTATAATCAAGATGTATTTTTTAGGAAGAAGCAGATATTACCTCAAGCAGCTTCTTTTTTGAAAGAGCATCCCATACAATGGCATATCCTTCATTATCTCCAGTAACAAAATTTTCCTTGCTGCCAACCAGAGCATATAAATTCAGTTTCACTTTTACAAGCATTGTAGTAGAAAAAGGTACAATTTACAGAACATACAATGGATGAACTGCTATACTGTTTATGGGAACCAAACTGGATGTTCCATCTTCTGATCTTGGGTGACATCGAAAAGTATATCTGCAAAAGCGCAAGTATCTGAATAAGTTACAGAGATCATTGGCACCTTAGGTGCATCTACTTTCTTCTAGGACACAGACTTGGTTCCTCTACCTTAAATATGCAAATTTTGCTCCACAGTTGGCCCTTTACTAACTAATCTACTTTATATAGAGATTAGACATAACATAATTAACAATTTTGGCATATATTATAGTCTAGTTGATTAGGATTTAATAACATTTCACATGAACACAAAATAGATACTTTTCAAGTAACAAGAGAAGCTTATAATATCAACTATGAATTTGTACATCAACTCCGTGCAAATAAGCTGGACAAAGAAGAGCAGAAAGGAAGTACCAAAACTAACCCCTTTTCATTGTCTACTTCATGGTCAAAATACTTCAATGCAACAGTTCCATCCATAGATCCAGCCGCATAACCTAAGAAAAAGTGTGTATCCATTAATCAGAAATCAGAATATATTTAGTTCAAAAAAGCTAGTCTAGATCAGCAAATAGCACTCATTCATGTCTTTGAGAATTCATTAATGTATCGATCAATAGGCAGTCACCTTGCAAGTATATTAAAGTAAACTGGAGGAATTAACTCAAACATTGCCTCCTTTTAGGATTCTGCTTTGAAAAGATATAACTAGCAAGTCCTAAAGAGAAGTGAAATGTACATACCCTTCCACTGTTCAGAAGCATGAAGACATCGTATATGATGCTTCAAAGGGGAATCTTTTGCCTTAATCGGTCCTGTTAGATTTCTCATGTCATACCAGTGAACATCTCTCTCAACAGTGACTAATATATACATGCCACAGACTGAAAGTGATCCCACTACTGAATCTAACATTAAAGTGCTGTTAGGGTTTACACTTCTGGTGTTTGTGTCCCAGAAAAATAACTTCTTGTCAAGGCTAGAAGTAATGAGTTGACCTGAAAAGAGCGTAGCACATACTATTAGTAAATGCAAGCCTCAATAGTTGGACTAAATACATTAAGAAGCAATGCCGGTTGTTTCGATTTATGAAAAAAACAGTACATAGATGTTTGTTATCAGCCAGTGATACTATAGTATAAAACAACAAACTATGATATCAAACAAACCCATCCCCTCGCTCCCATCCCAGTGCTGCAGTTGAATTGGGTTAAGAAAGCTTATGTTTGTGCTAGAATAATTTCTTATTCAGTTAATGATGATACAATACGCACTGTTTACAAAAGGTATCTGATGCTCCAGGGAAAACATCCAGGAAATCAGACAGGAGATCATTAAAATTGTCATTTTAACTTACCAGTAGTCTGGGAGAACTCAGTGCTAGCAACCACATCGTCATGCAGGCCCACAGTATCTTGAGCCCCTGAATGCAAATCATACCTGGGAATATTCCCCAGAGCGTAAATACTAAGGCATGAAGCTCCCATATAAGATAGAGAAGACCAGGAATGAGACATAATTTGTTAGTGTAACATGTAGAACAGCAGTGACAGAGGGACTCCAACTTACTTACTTTAGTTTTGATGCATACTTAATAATGTTAATGCAGGAAAATTGTAAAAGCCAAAGCAATTTATTTGTTTGGGCTTGTTGTCTTGTAAAGTTTACTTCTGAATTTCCTGTAAGTGGGGGGTATTGGAGTCGAAGTTGGTGGTTTTGAGATATAGACTGGGGAAAGGTGGGTTGTTTTGAACTCTGTTGTTTATCAGTTCGTGTTGATAAAACTAGTCACCAACCCGTGCATCTGCTTGATTTGCATGGGCTAGTTTTGGAGGACAAACATAGTAAAAACAAGGATTTTGGTAACAACGTGAACATGTAACTCCACGTACACGCAGGAAAAGCATGCTACTAACACATCCACAACATATTACTATTAGAACATAGAATCTTAAAAAAAACATGCATTCTTTGTAAGTAGCGTAAACATCATGTACAGTAGATGATTCTTACAGATGGATATTGTCAGCTAGTAAGTTCTGATGATTAAGAATATTGATTGTGATAACTAAATTTATCCAAACGATAAAGTGGGCATGCTAGATGCATAAAATAAAATAGGAGTACAGCAATTTATTTATCTTGTAGTATTTCATATTTTTATGTCCGTAAATAATTTTCGCACTTGCACAAATTATAAACACATCAACTAGGAGGACGATTTTGAGTTTTAAGTTATATACCACACTATCACAGTTTGGGGATATTACAGACTTTTTCATACAACTGGTAAAATATATCAGACAACAGAAAGCTGAAAAGAACTGGGCTGCAGTTTCTCCAGCCGGAGGAGGACCGCCCGGCCATGGATTTTGGGTGCAACCGCATGTATATGGTTGCGCGGGATTTATACAGCCAGTTCAGATGGCATGCTACTAGAGTAAATAATTTGTAAAACTCGTTAATAAAGTAATAAAAAGGGTTGTATGCATCTATTTATGCAGAGGCTGGAGCTGCCCATTTTCGAAAAAAAAGTTTCTCTGGGACTTATTTCCACTGCAGTTTCTCTGGAGCAGCTAAGTTTAAGCCATTTCTGCACAAGCTTCAGCCAGAAAGAACTGGGCCCAAGCCTGGTTTTGACAAACAAGATTGCATTGATTGTTTCTATATTGGTCAAGACACAATTTTGAAGTTTATTCTGCCGAATATTACCCAAAACAGATACTCTAGATAAAAATAAAAGCACATAAAAGCAACTCAAACAAGCGTTCTTACCATACTGCCGTGTTCTGTTAACTATGTTTCAAAGTAATTCTAGTTTCAAATGCAGTAGACAGATATAGTTCAAACTAATTCTAATAACATAACTGTGTTAGATAAAAATTCATTAGAAAGGCAAATAAGACAATTTTCGCTGTGATGCCCTGTTTGGCATGTTTCAAAGTCTGTAGCAATGTAGATTCCTCATGCCCAGTTGTGGTTATGTAGATTCTACATGCCTAATTTTACCTTACTATGGATCCATCCGAAGCGCCAGCGAACGCTACAAACTCATCCTTGAAGCAGCAGTCCAGAAGTGCCGCCTCCGAATTTGCTTCCAGCCGGAGTCTGGAGGCGTTCGCGTCATATAGCCGCAGTCCCTGCAGAGCAAAATGCAGTGAGGGGACCCTATGAGGCATCTCCTTGGCGAAGATAAACTGCCATAATTTCAAATCAACTAAATGCATCCAAAGGGAAGCCAAGCTGAGATAAACTGCGCATGAGTCACAGCGAATCTCCCCTAGAATTGTTCGAGAAAGCACACGCTAAGCAAATTGCACTGTCCTCGAACCCAGACAAACCACATGTACACAAAAATGACGAATTTGACGGAGATAACGACGGGGGAGAGAGAGATCTAACCGAGTCCCAGGAGGAGACTATGAGGTTGTTAGAGGAAGGCGCGAACCGAACCCTGGAGACGGCGCCGGCGCCACCCGCCAGCCCCCGCCTCCCCATCGAGCGGTCTTAGCAATTAGGAGGGAGGGTCTGGGGCTTTTGTAGCTTTGAATTCTCCGGTGCCGCTCCCGAGAAGCTGGCGGCGCCGCCCTCGTGCGGCGTCCCGCGCCCAACAACCGGAGAGGCGACGGGTGCCACAGGGCGTGGCCGAAGGCTAATAGGCGCGGCGGAGGACGCGGAGAGGCTGCGCCGCCGCCGGAGTCCGGACCCGGCGCGTCCCTCGAGAAGCGGTGGAAGTGACGGAGCAGGCGGAGGCGGAGCTAGGTTTACCTCGGCGGTTGGGGTGAACGCGGCGGACAAAGGGGATACGCGTCGCGAAGGCGGGCGGCCGCCGGCGCGTCTGGGGAATTTGGAATTTGGGCGCGGGCGCGGGGTGAGCTTCTTTTTTCCTTTGGAAATTGCTCGATTTGATGCATTGCTGCCAGGGCGATGAGGTTCTTTGCGCTTCAGTTGGAAATTGGGCCTGCAAACTGCATACCGACCACCTACATGACTAAATTCCTCTTTCCCGCCTAGTACATTTTAACTTTCTGTGGAAATTAGCACATTTTAAATTGGATTCGGCTAAGCTTATCAACTTTTAGGACCAGCAATCTTACCTGATCTCATTCCACTTCAAAGCCGCCCCATGGCACTGCCTCATGTAAGGAGTGAAATACATCGACAGTCCCGCAACTCACCGGCAATGTCTAAAATGGTCCTGAAACACAAAAAATGTATCAAAACTGTCCTAAAACTTGTCATTAGTGTCCACATACCATCCTAGATACGTATAAAGATGACCTGACAATATGATTAGATCCACTGAGACTCTCGGGTGGCCCACACTGACACTAGCTACGCACGATGCTAAACTGTTCCGTTGAAGTTTTGTTTCAAACCTGTGCGTACTCCTTCTACAACCTAGCTGAGAAGCAGGGGCGGATCCACCCTTAGCTACCCGGGTGCACAGGACACCGGTTAGCAAAAAAATTCTTTGTAATTTTTTGTAATCTGGCATTTTTTCACCATGTATGCACCCCGTAAAATTATGTTTTATCTGTTTGGGACCCCTGTGTGCACCCTGGTTTCAAATACTCTAGCTCCGCCACTGCTGAGAAGTGTACATACAAAATGTACAACTACAAAAGGTGGTAGCACAAACTGGATGTATGGTTAGTTGAGTAATCAAAACAATATCTAGCCGAGCTGAATAAAAATATTTAAGCTGGAACACCTATATCCAAAGCACATGTAAAACAAGTGTATAAGCGAAAACTCATAGATGCACCTGGGCGTACTAGTGCTTGTTTAAAAAAAAATCAAAATCAAAACTCATACTTCTAGGTCTCTGAAAAAAAGGCTAAAAATATTTAGCTAGATATATACATCAAGATGGTACGCTATTTTTTTCAAAATACCTTGTATTTTGGGAGATACAAGAAGACAAATTTTGATGGAAAAATAATTATTTTAGTACTATACAGTTAGAAATTGTTTTCTTGTAGCCCAAAACAAAATGAGTTTTCTATCAAAAATTCGCACAGATATACGGACTATGCATACATATTCCTGAAATATTTTTTGATTTTTTGAAACTCAATAGTATAATTTTCAAAAATTTCAAAAAAACGACACCAGTGTGCTCAGGTGCTGCAAATCCATGTCCATGTATACTGTAAAGATGTCAGCGTAAACTAGTAGTACAAGTAGCCTTTTAGAGCCAGCCAATCTACATCAGTACGTACTTATAGAATAAACTGTAAAGTTAGTTCTGGTTATCTAAAATGAACAAAGAACGATAAAAAATGAACACAAAACGTTCATCTGCTTTTGTGGAACATATTCTATAAAAAAAGAGACCAACATTAGTAATTATAAATATTCCCTCCGTTTAGAAATATAAGATGTTTTAGCATTGTAAAGCGAATGTATCTAGACATCTTTTAGTGTATATGTTCGTTCAAATCTATACACTAAAAGATGTCTAGATACATTAGCTTCACAAAGCTAAAACATCTTATATTTCTAAACGGAGAGAGTAGATCAGAAATTTGAGACTATAGATACTATAGCTCGTTATGGCAAATAAGCATCATCATCGGAAGAATCCATTAGTGGATCATGTTCCAAATATCTTTGTATCAAATAATCTTCCCTAAAGCGGAAGTGTCTGAGTGGGTCCAATCACATTGCCAGCTCTATACGTATCTAGGACCATACATGGACATTCAGGACAAGTTCTAGGGCTATTTTAATGTATTTTCTAAGTTCTAGGACCATTTTAGATATAGCCGATAAATTCTGGGGTTGTTGATGCATTTCACTCTCATGTAAGCAATAAGCTAAAAAGTAGATGAAGTAAGTGGTATAGAGAATATTGGCTCAACCCATAATACTTTTTTTCTCCCTCAAAAGCTGCTTTTCTTTCTTTCTCTCTTATATTTTTTCCTCTATCTTTTCCTGCTCAAGAGACCGCCTCCCTAAATAGATATCATCCAAAACTAGGTTGGATCATCTAAACCTAGCTAAAGCCGCGAAGCAGCACAACGCTGGCTACTGCTGACGTAGACCGCGCACAACGCTGGCGAGGCGACAACTAGCATAAAGCACTGACGGCAGAAGCTCTTTGCAAATGGGAGGAGCTCCCACCCCACGACAACACAGTCCAACCCCCACTTGCCACCCATGACCCACCGACGGAGAGTCTCAACACTCAGTCTACAAAGAGAGGAGGTGAGAAGACCGAGAAGAAGTTGTGTGTCTCTCTCATTCTTTGTTTATGTCCTATGGTCAACAGGCTAATGGCAACGATTGATGGGATGATGGGCTGCAGGCCAGCATAGTATTAGGGGTAGTAGTAAAATGTAATTTTGTTGGGGAGGCCACGTCCTAGGTCAGCCCACGTGAAGGTCAGTCTTTCAATGTTGGGGTCGTGTTCACAGAAGACACAACCTATGTTCAAGCACCACGGGATTATGCATGTTCGACGGGTGTTGACCGCAAGACTGAGCAATATCTTCCTTGCATCGCTCGGAAGGGTTCACAACACAAGGCATACTCTATTTCATGATGGTTGCCACCGCTTCTTTGGCTCAAGGGCCAGGTGGGGATCTGAATCTATATATTTGAGGCAATGAACTTGGTACTAAATCTGCTCTATTGTATGTGAAATAAACCAGTCGTGTTCAGATATGGTCATGCAACATATATGTGCTAGTAAATTAAACTAATTTGTGTCATGAGGACTTTGTGCATGTTAATTAAATAAGTGCATATTGTAATATGCTAGTGTATAACTGGTTGTAGAGTGTGTAAACTGAATGTACTAAGTCTATTAGGTCGGTAAACCTTTTGCATGATGAAAATGGATGTGTTAATTTTAATTTATATTTTTGACCAAAGTTGTTGGGATCCAGCAGATTGAACTAAGGACATGATTTGACTAGAATGATTACATGTTGAGTACACCGAGCCACACACCTTGGCGCTAATGTGGGCATTATTTGAACTGCACTTCATATATCTAGTTATATTGTTATTATGTGCTTGTGTCAGTGATACGTCCAAAACGTATCTACTTTTCCGAACACTTTTGCTATTGTTTTTCCTCTAATTTGTGTATTTTGAATACAACTAACACGAACTAACGCTGTTTTCAGCAGAATTGCTCTGGTGTCTCGTTTTTATGCAGAAATCCGACTTTCAGGAAAAATCCCGGAAAATATTGCAAAAATTCTATTTTGCCAGGTGACCCACGGAGCCAGAAGGAGAGACGAAGGGGGGCAGCGGCCTAGGTTCACCACCAGGGGGCGCGGCCCAGCCCTGGCCGCGCCCACCTGTGGTGAGGCCGCCTCGGCCGTCGCCTCGACCCCTCCTTCCGCCTACATATACCCTCTGACCTGAAAACAGCGGGGGTTCGGCGTTTTTTCCAGATAGACTTCCGCTACGCCGCCGCCATTAGAAACCGCGATTCAGAACCAGAAACTCTGTTCTGGCACCCTGCCGGGACGAGGATTTGGAGGAGATCTTCATCACCATCATCACCGACGTCTCCCCATCAACCATCCATGACTCCCCCATCCATGTGTGAGTAATTCCCGTTATAGGCGAAGGGGATGGTAGGGATTGGATGAGATCATTCATGTAATTTGCTATGAGATTGTTAGGGCATAGTGCCTAGTATCTTCTATTAGTGCTTATGACATTGTTGCAACTTGTTGTGCTTAATGCTTGTCACTTTGGGCCCGAGTGCCATGATTTTAGATCTGAACATGTTATTATTTCTATGATGATACTTGTTGTTTATGGTCTTACCTACAAGTTATATACACATATTGTTGTCCAGAACCCGAGGCCCCAAAGTGACAGAAATTGGGATAACCGGAGGGGATGGCTATGATGTGAGGATCACATGTGTTCACCGAGTGTTAATGCTTTGCTTCGGTACTTTATTAAAAGGAGTACCTTAATTACCAGTAGTTTCCCTTGAGGCCCTGCTGCAACAGGCTGGTAGGACAAAAGATGTCGTGCAAGTTTCTCATTGCGAGCATGTACGACTATATACGGAACACATGCCTATGATTGTTAGTACTAGGATGCTTTATTATTATTTATCTGCAATGCCTATGTCTTACTGATTTCATGAATTATCTTATCCATGCAACACCCGTACATCCATCCTTATGCCTACAGTATTTCATCCTACTATTTACTATTGCTACTATTACTGATTTTATTCTACTACTGTTGTTACTGTTTCACTACTATCACCACTATAAAACTGTTGCTACTGATAAACCGCTGCGAGTAAGACTGTTTCCAGGTGCAGCTGAATTGACAACTCATCTGTTAAGGCTTACATATATTCTTTGGCTCCCCTTGTGTCGAATCAATAAATTTGGATTTTACTTCTCTCAAAAACTGTTGTGATCCCCTATACTTGTGGGTCATCAAGACTATTTTCTGGCGCCGTTGCCGGGGAGCATAGCTTTATTTGTAAGTTCACTTGGGATTCATATTGTTCGCTGCAATCCTTTCATCATGGGTAAACCTCGTGATGAAAAAGTTCCTATATTGCCATCCACTACAAGAAGAGGTACGACTTTGAACACCTCTGTTGCTCTTGATTCACCATCTGTTATGAGTAAGTTGCTTACACCACCACACGCACACGCTACTGCTACTACTTCTGCTGAGTTTGAAAATGCCACTGATAATTTAGATGATGCTTCTACTGTGCTTGATGAGAGTGGTCCACTAGGTTCCTTTTTAGATGCTACTATTGCTAGAGCTAAGATGGGAAACACCACTGTTACACCTGTTAGTTCACCTGAGTCTAGGGAATGTCCTAGTGATGATTTTGATGATGCTTATATTGAGCTTGACGATGATTTTATTGCTGAAGCTCGTGCTACTCGTGATGCTAAAGCTGTTAAGGAACTTCTAGCGAGACGTGTTGTTAGATATAAATTGTCTCTTGATCCTAAGTTTGTTGCTTCTCCCATAGATATTAGAGACAAGGATTATGATTTCTCTTTAGATTTATCTTACATATCTATTGTTGAGAAAGAGCCTTTTGTGGTACTGAGAATGAAAGTGCTATGGAGCACATGAATGAGCTTTCTACTTTGAGTAATTTGTTTTCTGATGATATTAAGCTTCGCACTTACTTTGTTGCTAAGATTTTTCCTTTCTCGTTGAAAGATGCAGCTAAAACTTGGTTTAATAGCTTGTCTCCTGGATCTCTTAATAGTCCTATTGCTTTGGTTAATGCTTTCTTTCAGAAATATTTTCCTGCTAGTGCTCAACATGCTGCTGTGCAGAAAATCTTTGATTTTGAACAGGGAAAAGGAGAGATATTGCCTGAATCTTGGACAAGGTTTTATTATTTAATTAGGGCTTTGCCTAAAGAGCCATTGCCTAAAAATGAACTCCTTGATATATTTTATAATGGACTAACTGATGAATCTAAGTCATATCTGGATAGTTGTGCTGGTTGTGTTTTCAGGGAAAGAACTCTGGCTGAGGCTGAAGAATTAATGGCTAAAATAAGCCGAAATCATGATGATTGGACTCTAGTTGAGCCAACACCAGCACCAACACCTGCACCATCTACAGAGCCTACACAGAAGAAGAGAGGAATGATTGAATTAAATAATGAAGTTATGACGGAAGCTAAGAAATCTCTTAAGGAGAAAAGTATTAAGGCCGAAGATGTGAAGAATTTACCTCCTATAGAAGAATTATGCAAGCCAATCCCTCACTCATCTACTATTGAGGTACACTCTCTCCAACGCTTTGATGATAGAGATATTCCTTACTCTAAACCTCCTTATCAATGCTTAGATGAGTTAGATAATTTTATTGTTAAGCAAGATAATTTTAATAGAATGATGCAGAATCATTTGTTGGAAAATTCTAGAGCTATTAACAAGTTGCAGGATATTGTGGAGAGAACCTCCAATGATGTGAAGATACTTGTTAAACATTTTCAAATGGTTCGGACTCAAATTGATCAGCTTACCAAGGTGCAAAAAGACTTGCTAGTTAATGTTGCAAGAGAAAAACAAGCATGTGAAATACGCACAAGAGGAGGTGCTACCACTCAAGACCCCTTATATCCTGAAGGACATCCTAAGAGGATCGAGCAAGATTCTCAACGCACTTCAAGAGATGATATTCCCTCCAAGAAGAAGAAGAAGAAGAAGAAGAAGAATAAAACAACTGCAGAATCCTCTGAAGCAGGTAAAGATCCTAACAGTGTTTCTATTTCTGATGCTGAAACTGAACCAGGTGATGCTTCCGATAAAGAAGAAGTTGAAGAGGAACCAGAAAAGATTGATAAGAATGCAAAGTACACCAAAGAAGACTTCATTGCCAATAAGCATGGTAATGAGAGAGAACCTTGGGTACAGAAACCAATGCCTTTTCCTGGTAAGAAACACAAGTCCAAGGAAGAAGAACACTACAACAGGTTTTGTGAATGGATGAAACCTTTATTTTTGCAAATTCCTTTGACTGATGCTATTAGAATGCCTCCTTATGCAAAGTATATGAAAGATATTGTCTTGGAGATCTAGGTATACGAACTATTCCTTGCTCCATTAAAAATAACTATGTTAGAACTGCTTTATGTGATTTGGGAGCTGGAGTTAGTGTCATGCCTTTTTCTCTTTACAAGAGACTTGATTTAGAAAAATTGGTATCGACTGATATATCTTTGCAGATGGCTGATAAGTCTACTACTATTCCTATTGGTATATGTGAAAATGTTCCTGTTCAAGTTGCTAACAGTTGTTTGATATTAACTGACTTTGTTGTGTTGGAAATGCCTGAAGATGATAATATGTCTATTATTCTTGGAAGACCTTTTCTAAACACTGCAGGTGCTGTTATTAATTGCAATCAAGGAAAAGTAACTTTTAATGTCAATGATAAAGAGTATACGGTCTATTTTCCCAAGAATATTGATAGAAAGAACGCTCTAAGTTCAATCAAGAATGTTGAGACCATTCGAGTTGGTCAAATTATTTGTTCAGAGCGAAAGCCCAAGGAAGAATATAAAATTGTTATGATTGGGACTATGCCTATCAAGGTCGAGGTAACATAAGTATATAGTGAAATACAAAGTTTTGCCTCATATAAAGTTAGTTTGGTAACAAGACTTGATCAACCTTGTTAACAAAGTGATTTTATATGAACGAAACTTCGTTTTCACCGCATTTACTCTACCTCACTTATATTTACTTGTTCATTTATTTTTGTTCCCTTTGTTAGTTAAATGATTAGAATATTTTAGAGCCGCTGCATACTTGGTTTTGATTTGCTTTCTATCGCTCCACCGTTGTTTTCTCGAGTTTTATTCTCCTATCGTTTTTCTGAAAAATCCTCGAAAATAAAGTTTCTCAAAAAATTCCAGAAAAATATATTTAAATTTTTATGTCAAAAATGGGGCAGAGAGGCACCTGGGAGACCTCGGGGGGACCTGCCATGCCACCTCACCACCAGGGGGCACGGCCCAAGCCCTGGTCGCGCCCACCTATGGTGAGGGGGGCCCCCCTGGCCTCTCACTTATCTCTTCCTCCCCAGCTCTTTCTCTCACCCGAAAACAACGACACACCAGCTCAAACTCGTATTCTTGCTGCTCTTCATCTCGATTTTTCGATCTCCTTGCTCAGCCCATCATTGTTGCTGAGATTTGGAGCATTTGTTCTTCGGTATGTGACTCCTCCGATTGTCCAAGTAGAATTTTATTTAGTGAAGTATTTCTTGAGTATTTTAGCTCTATAGGTGACAGGTGAAATGAGTTTGCATGCTTGTTCTATTGCTTAGAAATGTTATTTTGATGCATGTTAGCCCTCTAGTTACTCCCTATAGTAGTTCCCTTCATGTGTTTGTTTCAAAATCATATTTTATGAGGTTTGTTAAAAATTTCAGAAAAGGGACATGGACAACTACACCTATGGAGAAGTCTTTGAAAGAGAAGCACCAAGATCATCAAGGCCTTCAAGATCCACTGCTCAATATAGGACATCTTACAATGAAGATCTTATGTCACCAAACCTTGAGGGAGACGATGGAGATGCGCATCCATCCACCTTCCCTTGTGCTAACTTTTTGCGTGATGCAGGGATTCTTGATGATTTCTTGCTCCTTATTAACAGGGTTGGATTGACTACATACATGATGGATGAGAGTAATCAATATGCTATTCTCACAAAGATTTTTGTTGAAAGCTTTAAATTCGCTAACTCTCATTTCAATCCTTCCATTGCATTTAAGATTTATGACAAGTCTATCACCATGTCTTTGGAGAGGTTTTATGATATTCTAGGTGTACCCATGTTTGGGACGGCAAAGAAGATGCTACATCAGCCCACTGATTTGCTGGAGCTTTACCGAGGAGTGACTAATGATGATGACCGCACAGCACAGCGTGGCAAGATAAGAAACATTCAACTTTCAGCTATTAGATATTTTACTTACTATCTTGCCACTAGTGTACTTGGTAGAGGAAACACCAGCAATATCTCCAACTATCATTTAGCTTTTCTAGCTACCGCTCTTGATGTTAGTAGGAAGTATAACCTCGGTGCTATTATTGCTCGTCGCCTAGCCGCTAGGGGACCTATTTATGGAGGTATTATTGCTGCCCGCATTGTTGCTGCTCTTGAACTTCCTATTGCTCCTCATGATATATTGTTGACTCCACAGAGGCTTTATCTTGCTGCCATGAAGCTCCATCACTTTGTTACTGCTAACTCTTGTGCAGGGAAATTAGTTTATAGAATGTTATTTACAGATGGAGAGGAAAGGGAAGTGTCCTTGCCACAACCCAGTTTGTTCAGTATTGATAACAGGCCATGGTCGCGCACGAAGGAGGAGTTGGACGAGCGGCTTAGGGTGCTCGGCTTCAACATACGGCATGGCGTCGTGGACCAGGAGGAAGAGGGGGAGCAGGCCTATCACTACACCACGTACCACTCCGGGGCGCCCTCGAGCTCATATCAGGACGAAGGTGCTTCTTCGTCATATTTTGGGGACGCCACTTCATGGCCGAGCTGGGATTGATCTCCACTTAGGCCAAAAGCCTAAGCTTGGGGGGAGGTACGCCGACTACTCACTCATCTACATATCATATTTAGTTGGTCCTATGTATATCCATGTTTCGCTTTCTTTATTGTTCTTGTTCTTATTTCTACTTTCCCAAAACACAAAAAGACCAAAAATATTTCCGTATTTCTCTTTATTTGCCTTTTTAGTTTGCTAGCTTTGGTTTGCTTTACTTGCTATTTTCGGTTTGATATTTGAAAAATCCAAAAATATTTTGCTTTGTTTGCTATTTCCTTCTGTTCTTGTTTCAAAAATCGAAAACCCAAAAATATTTGTTGTTCTTCTTCGGTTTTGTAAAGTTTATTGCAAAGTTCAGTCTCCCATGACTCCATTGGAGCTTGGTATTCACTTCATATTATTCAAGCCACACGAGTGAAAGGCAATAATGATGACATACGACAATCCGAGATGTGGTAAGAGGCTGGTATGAACTCTATTTGTTTTCATTTTTGTACATATACTCATCTATGTGGACATGCTTAGTCAGTTCATGTAAGGTATATGTTATCTAATGGACGCTTTGTAGTTCTTGCTCTCATATGATTAGTTCCAATTTACTAATAGTTTGTAGCATGTCATGTAGACGCTTGCATGCATTGTTTTATTCATAATATGGTATGTTATTGTGGTATCCACCTCTGAAAGTTTCATTTGAATCCACTTGGCACATGCTCAAGCATGCATATGACTGAACAAAAAGTCAATTAAGCCTCGATGATTTACTTTGCCTCAGAGTTCTTGTATCATTTTTATGCCTATATTAATTTTGTTTTGTCGCAAGCATGATTATGACAGCTATTGCTCTCTCGGTTGTCGCTTCCCAGTATTTTGCTAGCCTTCACTTGTACTGAGAGGGAATACTTCTCATGCATCCAATCACCAAAAACCAAGTCTACCAAAGAGTCCACTATAAATTCCTATGCATGGTATTTCAAAGCCATTTCAAGTAAATTTTCATGTGCTACCTTTCAAAACTTTCAACTACTTCTCGTTTTGTGCCACTGTTTTTAGCTCATGGGGACGTAGTGGTCGGAATTGCTATCTTCCATATTAAATTAAGTACCCCTCGACTAGGCAGCTTCATCTGCTCATCATTAATTTCGCATGAGAGCTGGTCAGACCATTGCAATCTAATTTTAAAAGAAAAGAAAAACGGCACTCCTCCATGGTATGTGAATGTTGGTGGGCACCCGATGGAATCGGTTAGCCATGGTTTGAGAAAGGAAAAAAGGTGGGGAGGAGTGCCAAAGCTTTATAAAAGAGTACCAATGTGCCAAATTTTCAAAGAACTCGGAACCGCTCTCACTTGTTTATTATGGAAGATAGCAAGTCCCCATTGCCAGTCGTTGACATGAAACAACCACCTCTCAAAATAAATTTTTATCTCTGTTTTACAAATGAAAAGCTCTAGCACATGTTAAATCACTGCTTCCCTCTGTGAAGGGCCTTTCTTTTACTTTTATGTTGAGTCTTCATCTTCTAACTTTAAGTACCTTCTTGAGAGCATAGCTGTTATTCTTAGTGTAATGTGCTTGTCCCAGAACACGGTTAATTGTGGTATAACTTTGATGCTTGTATCTTTGATATTTTTTACTTCTAGACTTCCTTTGGACTTCAGAGGTGCCTCAGCATTTATGTTTTGCTCCACAAATAAGGGCAAGCGGGATACCACTCTTCCATATCATTTATGAACATTACAATCTTGTAGCTTCTTATGTTCATGTTACTTGTTATTAGTGCATTGGCACTCTTTCATAGCTTGCTTGACTATGAGGTAACATTAGTTGCAGATTTCTTATTATGA
The DNA here is from genome assembly GCA_007115705.1 of Dactylis glomerata. Taxonomy (NCBI): domain Eukaryota; kingdom Viridiplantae; phylum Streptophyta; class Magnoliopsida; order Poales; family Poaceae; genus Dactylis; species Dactylis glomerata. Next base: position 4,870,087 of record QXEO01001118.1, on the reverse strand, counting down.
ATTGCCTGAGTACTTGATCATATAGTTAGTATATATACATCATATGAAGCAAATGTGTTCGTGAAAGTTTCTTTTATCGCTCTCAGTTGTTAACTGAATTGCTTGAGGACAAGCAAATAGCTAAGCTTGGGGGAGTTGATACGTCCAAAACGTATCTAATTCCCGAACACTTTTGCTATTGTTTCTCCTCTAATTTGTGTGTTTTGAATACAACTAACACGGACTAACGATGTTTTCAGCAGAATTGCTCTGGTGTCTCGTTTTTGTGCAGAAATCCGACTTTTAGGAAAAATCCCGGAAAATATTGCAAAAAATCTATTTTGCCAGAAGACCCACGGAGCCAGAAGGAGAGACGAAGGGGGGCATCGGCCTGGGCTCACCACTAGGGGGCGCGGCCCAGCCCTGGCCGCGCCCACCTGTGGTGAGGCCGCCTCGGCCGTCGCCTCGACCCCTCCTTCCGCCTACATATACCCTCTGACCTGAAAACAACGGGGGTTCGGCGTTTTTCCCAGATAGACTTCCGCTACGCCGCCGCCATCAGAAACCGCGATTCGAAACCAGAAACTCCGTTCTGGCATTCTACCAGGACGGGGATTTGTAGGAGATCTTCATCACCATCATCACCGACGTCTCCCCATCAACCATCCATGACTCCCCCATCCATGTGTGAGTAATTCCCGTTGTAGGCAAAGGGGATGGTAGGGATTGGATGAGATCATTCATGTAATTTGCTATGAGATTGTTAGGGCATAGTGCCTAGTATCTTCTATTAGTGCTTATGACATTGTTGCAACTTGTTGTGCTTAATGCTTGTCACTTTGGGCCTGAGTGCCATGATTTCAGATTTGAACATGTTATTATTTCTATGATGATACTTGTTGTTTATGGTCTTACCTACAAGTTGTATACACATATTGTTGTCCGGAACCCGAGGCCCCAAAGTGACAGAAATTGGGATAATCGGAGGGGATGGCTATGATGTGAGGATCACATGTGTTCACCGAGTGTTAATGCTTTGCTCCGGTACTTTATTAAAAAGAGTACCTTAATTACCAGTAGTTTCCCTTGAGGCCCTGCTGCAACAGGCAGGTAGGACAAAAGATGTCGTGCAAGTTTCTCATTGCGAGCACGTATGACTATATACGGAACACGTGCCTATGATTGTTAGTACTAGGATGCTTTATCATTATTTATCTGCAATGCCCATGTCTCACTGATTTCATGAATTATCTTATCCATGCAACGCCCGTACATCCATCCCTATGCCTACAATATTTTATCCTACTGTTTACTATTGCTACTATTACCGCTTTTATTCTACAACTGCTATTACTGTTTCACTACTATCACCATTATAAAACTATTGTTACTGATAAACCGCTGCGAGCAAGACTGTTTCCAGGTGCAGCTGAATTGACAACTCATCTATTAAGGCTTACATATATTCTTTGACTCCCCTTGTGTCGAATTAATAAATTTGGGTTTTACTTCCCTCGAAGACTGTTGCGATCCCCTATACTTGTGGGTCATCAGTCGGTCATATTGTGATCGATGTCACGCCATTTAACCCCAGTCCCAGTACGCCTTGGGGTGTTGAGATTGTGGAGAGGGCAAAGCGTGTGTCTCCTTCTCTGATCGATGCTCCTGCTCGTGGATTGAACTAAGGACATGATTTGACTAGAATGATTACATGTTGAGTACATCGAGCCACACACCTTGGCGCTAATGTGGGCATTATTTGAACTGCACTTCATATATCTAGTTATATTGTTATTATGTGCTTGTGTTGGTCATATTGTGATCGATGTCACGCCATTTAACCCTAGTCACAGTACGCCTTGGGGTGTTGAGATTGTGGAAAAGGCAAAGTGTGTGTCTCCTTCTCTGATCGCTGCTCTTGCTCGTGTTCCTCCGGCCGACCCGGTACCTACAGTGTCTTAACTTCATTCTGAAGTATCGCTCCAGCATGTGCTGATCAGGGGAAGGTTGGGCCGCGTTCTCCTTGGACGGTGTCTCCAGCCCTCTATGCCTCTTGAAAGATCTGGCTCCTCGTAATATATCTTCTCTTCAACTTGTTGGTTATTTTTGTGGTCCTAGGTGTTGTACAATTCAAAGTCTATCAATGGTTTAAGAAGATAGATTGAGTACGAGCATACTCAGCAAGTTCTATATTAACTAATTGATTTTCGAAATCAGTTTTTAAAATGACTTTTATTTTAGAAAAACTATGTCCGACTGTCTTCATGGGTTGTTAGAACTTTTATTTAGTTTCTTTTCACGTTGTGTTTTGCTATTCTTTCCCAGGATAGGGGAGTAACATGTCATATTTTATACACTCTTGAGAGGTGTGCTACTTTTTCCAAGTCATGTTGAGCCCTACCTAATTTCTACTTTATCCATTGCGTTGACCCGATGGACAACTGCGCCTAAAATGTCATCTCTGCTGAGGCACTAAGGTCGTCAACTTATGCTGAACATTCGCAAAAAAAGTCAACTTATAGCAGAAGATGTGGACGTTACGGCCTCCCACTCGTTCCCATTCCTCGCTGGGAATACAGCCAGACCTAATTGCCAGAAGATATACAAACTAAAAAGAAACTTCTGACTCAGCTCATCCCACTTCAAGATCTGTGGCCAGCACGGTATATATGGCATCTAGGATAACTAACTACCTTTGTTGTTATATCCTAAGGTAACTTTTTTGGTACAATAAAATCTCAATCCCATGATTTCATTATGTAATCCAACCATGATTTCATTGCCCATCCAATGTGAATTATTTCATTTTAAAAAATATTTTATTTTGTCTTTCGTGGGTGATTCCTTTGAAAAACCTTTTATACAAAATATAAGGATGTGCAAGATTGAACTTGCCTATCAAATATGAGATAATGCAGTTCAAAGTTTCTACTTGACCGTTGACAGCGGGTGCTGGAAATAACAATCACTGCCTCATAAAGACAATGTTTTGAGAAAAAAAATGATGTTTTAATGCAACTAGATGAGATGCAATTTATTCAATTGTTGTTTCAAAAATTCACGTTGATTTAATTTTCTTGTTCTTAAGTAAATTTCTATTGTTCAATTTTATTCAATAACTGCTATAGCACTATCATTTATTGTTGATCCCTATTCATATGTATGTTCTTTGTCACGCAGTGAAACAACCAACCAACTGTATAACGTATTCTTGATTTGTCAACCAGCATACTCAAGACTAGCATGGAAGGATGCCGAAAGTTCAGAATGTTGTAACAAATCATGTTCATACAACAAGATTTCAGTAAAGTGCAAAATATGATACTAATATTCTTGGGTTGTATATAAATTTCACTTTTAGAATTTTCATATGTCTATGAAAATTGAGTTTACATATTAACTAACAATTTTGCTTTGTGCTTCATGGTTTATTGAGTGAAGGAAATATGCCTTAGAGGAAAATAATAAATGTTTTATTTGCATATTTTATTTAGTTCATGATAAGTTTAATACTGTGATATTACCTTGTTAGTCAGAAAACACCGATACATGTGTGGTATTAAACAAACCAAAGTCCCTAGTAAACCTCTATACTAGCTCATTGGTCAACTGATGATCAGTTTCCGGATCATGTGACAAATACGTCAATTGATAATGAGCTGCATGCCATTGTGTAAATGCCATGATGGACATACCCAATATTATTATGCAACACGATCGTGTCACGATGTTCATGTTGCAATAATAAGAAACGTTGTAACCGAATCCTTAGATCGTGAGATCATATTTAATCACTGCTTCCATATGAGGCTTTGATTGCGTCAACCGTCATTATAGTAATAGGATTGACTGAAAAGATGTCTCTTGGGTTTCCAATGGAGTATGTTGAGGCGTATGCATCAAGAACGGGATTTGTTCATCCGCGTGACGGAAAGATACTCTGGCCCACTCGGTGAGATTTCATCCGATGTTGTAACATGTGACTAGGCCACGGGTATGGAATATCACGGAATGAGTAAATGGCAATGTCGGTAACGAGATTGAACTAGGTATAGAGATACCGACGATCAAGTCTCAGATATTGCAAGTATCGCATAAACAAAAGGAATAGGGCATCGGCATTTACGGTAACGACAAAATTCCTTCATGGGAATACACAGGGATCATCACGGATATCTAGATCCGATTGATGATCATTTACCGGAGAGAAGTCTTGGTAATGTCTGGAGTATTCCCAAACCGCAGGGTAACACACTTAAGGGTATGATGACATTAAGATGTATCTGGAATTATCAAAGTGTTGACAGGAGGAAGTTGGAAAAGTTCCGCGAAGATCCAAAAGTTGTTCGGAGGGTTCCAAAAGGAGTTTCAGAGCTACAGGGAATTAAATAATAAGTAATTAATGTGAATTAATTGAATTAATATTAAAAATACTTATTTATTTATTTAATAAAGGCATCCCACCTTATTGGGCTCCTCCCAGAGGGGAGCCTACTAAGGCCTAGCCGCCCCCTTATTGGATAAGGGTGTGGGGGTGCCTAGGGCTTGGGATGCGCCAAATGGGGCCCAAAGGGGTGGCCGGCTGGACCAGCCATGCTCTAAGGCGCCCTAGGGTTTCCCTCTCCCTCCCTTGGCCGCCGGCTAGGTCCCTTGGGGGAGGGGCAAGCCTGCCCCCCATCCGCCTATATAACCCTCCCCATTGAGGAGAGTTGGACACTCGTGGATTGAGGGAGCTCCTTGGAAGAGCTCTCCTCTCCCCACCATGCGCCTCCCCTCTCCCCTCTCTCTCTCTCTCGTATGGCTCCCCAGAGGGCTGCGTCGAAGCGAGGGCGACTCCAACACTGCACGACGAACTGCTGCGGGAATTACGGATCGGATCCAAACCGATATACTTCTGCAATCTTGGATGGATCCGAATCACGAGGTACTGCACGTGCGGTACTACATCGTTGCACCGGTCCTGTCACACTGGCGTCGTGGCGTTGTGGCGTCGAGATCTTCACGACCTTGAGGTTGGCTACGTCGTCTTCATCGTCAACGCTTGTGTGGGAGCGTAATCCCCGCGTTTGGTCTACGAGGGTATGTCTCCGCATCTTCGGTTAATCGTTACAACATTATTCTATAAATAGATCTTGGGCAATTTGGGGTTTGCGTAGGCAATTTTTTTTGTTATTTGCACCGAACCCCAACACCGAGGATTATCAAATATTTTAAATTTATTCCTTAGTTTTCATAATTTCACTCCAAAGAAAATGTTTTAATTAATTCCAGAAAAAAATAGTTTTAGATTCCTTTTATTCTCCTCTATTCAGAACTATTTCTATTTTATTTTTATAAGCTCCTAAGGGCTTAGTTCTTAATGGGCATTTCTAGTAATTATGAAATCACTATTTTTCCCCTAGCCCCATTGGTCAGACCAAAAGGTCAAACCCAGCTGAATCGGTTTGGTCGAACAGAACGGGTCTACTCTCTCTCTCACTCGTCTTTATTGTCCCCACTTGCTCCCATGACTCCTCATTGTAGATGTCGTCGCTTGGCCGCTGGCCACCTCCGTTCTTCTCCGCCATCGCACTGAGGCTTGAACTGCTCCCCTCTTTCTGATATATTTTTATATCCAACTAGTTGTTGGAATTATGCCATAGAGCTAATAATAAATGGAGTTATTACTATAATTCTTATTCATTATAATGCTTATATTCCATGCTAGCACTTTATTAAGCAGAAACATTAATACTTGTGTGGTTTATGAACAACACCGTGTCCTTAGTACGCCTGTGTGGACTAGCTCATTGATTAATGATGATTAAGGTTTCCTAACCATAGATATGAGTTGTCAATTAATATGGTCATGTAATGGCAGCAACTCTATTCTTCAAAGTCACTCGGCTGGGACTCCAAGCGCACAGTGATGCAGTGAGAGAAGTTATCCCCACAAGGGTGACTTGGTGTAATTATCAAACTCTCGGGGAAGCCTGAGATTGGTCACTTTCCTTCACTCTTCAAACAACCTGCAACATCGAACAGTTTTGCGCCCCCAACTAACTATGGTGATTGTCAGGCACCAACAGCTCGCAAGTCTATAAAACCAAAGTAAACAAAGTAAGTAACAAAGTTTTTGATTTTTTTGTTTAAAGAACTGAAAGTAAAATAGTCCAAAAGTAACTAGAGAACTTCTTATGATTAAAAAGCTAAACTAAGGATCATGATTTCACCTGATCTCCCTCTCTCATAAACATGGTGGTAATAAAGCACAACAACAAATTAAGAGCATGCAACACATAATATATTATTGATAAGCATAAATATGGGCACCATGTTCAAACATATAATTGATACAAATCAACTCAGTAATACTCCTTTGACAAGGGAGTCCATCTCAAGTCAAATTTAAGACTTAACAGAGTATTGCATAAAGAATTGTAACACGATGTTGAAAACACAAATGCATCCTTCCAGCAAGGGGTCCTTTCTGTCGGTGGACTTTTATGCACGGTAATCTATTCTCCCTAGTGAGGCAACCATAGAAAGGTAAAAACCATAGCACCTCAGTGATTTCTGTCACTTCTCCAAACCAACTACAAGATTGCTCCAACTAACGCACATATCCACCACACATGCCCTAGCATACTAGTTTGATCAGGACCAGCACACAAGAACGGGGCAACATATACATCTACTCATAGATCAAGAACATAAACACTTCGCATCTCTTAAATAATATAACAAACATAAGATCCACCATAGCGGTAATACAAATATGGTCACAATCATGATATAGGCAGCTCATGTGACTCTAATCTATGAAGCACAAGAGAGAGTTTGATACAAGTTACTTTCACAACCCCGTAGTCCAGGGATGAACCACTTCCTCTTCATCATGTTGCTGAATAAGATGGTGTCAATTGAGTCGAAAGGGCAACCGGTAGTGAATCTGGCAGAGTCTCCCCTCCTATCCTCACATTCTTCATATTTATTTTGTGTATTATGTGTTTTTCCGCCACCCTATCGCGAAATCACCCAAGGGGTACTTTATATAGTCAGTTTTAGGTAAAGAAAAATCCATTGAGTCCAAGATTGCGTGGAAAGGGCGCATGAGGGGTAAAGTGGGCCCCACCATGCAACCAAGGTTGTGGATCACGTGGTAGGCCCTACTCCTGCCTTGTCGGGTCCCCCATTGACTTCTTCTTCTCACGATCTTTTAATTCCCAAAAAATGACGTGGCAAAAATATTAGGTCCGTTTGACGTCCGAAAGGTCCCTTAAAGTCAAAAACATGCAAAACCAAGCAAATATGCTTCGTAGTGTTAAAACCAAATAAAATAGGATCATTTAGAAAATCCCCGAAATCAATGAAAAACAACTCCAGGTTCTCATAAAACTATCAAATAACTAAGAATATGAATTAATAAACTACAAAGATCATGTATGTATCATCAGAGGTTGACATCAAGGACCCACATCTGCACCGTCTCTGAACCTTATCAAGTTTGAATTTAATGGGTAGGTTTGAAAATAAAAATCAATCAAGAAGTAGGGGAACAAAATAAACCAAAATAATAAATGTCTCTTGTATAGAGAGACTGACTTCAAGGACGCACCCGTCTGCAGCGTCCTTCAGCATTAACAAGGTGGGCAGGTTCAAAAATGAAAGTCAAGTAGATAACAATCAGGTGGAACATATAATAGAACAGAGGGGTTGACATTATGGATCCATGATCCAAACCACAAACGGATGCATCGAGCAATATGAGCTAAGTCATGGAAAGAAAAAGAATAAATCCGCTAGATACACTGATATCGTGGCCCCACAACATTGAAAGTTCAATCAGAGTCAAAAATCTGATGCGACATCAAAAAAATAGTGTCCACCACCCACCAGACGACCATATATCATGTTTTTTTCCGAGTTCATGCCAGTAGAGGGCGGCCAAAACGAGATTTCTTTATCATCTACCACGAACCAATCTCGTGGTAAAGGGAAGGTCTTCTGCAATGGTCGGCGATACATGACATGGTAGATGTACACTTTTTTCTAGTGTGCACCACCAGAGGCGGGCGGGACTATTCCACCACCATCACCGGAGGTGCCTGCTCAACATGGCAACATTGTGCCGTGGGGTGTACTATCACACGCAAGAGAGCCGAGCAAACTTCTTGTTGTGAGGCATATTTTGTCTACCATAGAGATGTTGTGTGCTGAGAGGAAGCGACGCAGAGTTTCTAATAGCGCCCATTGATGTGGCGAGGAAGTCACGTCATCGCCAACGCTCAACAATAGTGGAGGAGATGAACATGCTAGCTACACGGGAGTCAAACGAAAGCTGAGAAGGCAACTTGGCAAACTCAATACAAACGTCCATCATTTCGCGCCTGTCACAGATGGTTCCAAGAACAAAAATGGACGGAAATAAAAACGTAGCTACACTTTTTCACACATTTCTTGAAAGGAAATCGTGTGGGAAGATGATCTGTAATACAGGTGGTTCCTTTCGAGCCAGCCGTATGCCCTTAATTTACACACCTTCTTTTTCCGCCTTTCGTTTGCGATGTCTCTATAAAAAGGCATGTTTTGCAGATGTTGGATGTAATTGGTATCATTTTTATATCTCTATTAATAAGATTGCTAGAGGACTTGATGGTTCAAAAACTGTGGTATGCAAAAAAAACCATCTATTAGACTTCGTACGTAAAAAAAGCCGATAGTCCGTTTCCTCCATCGCTAAAAAACCCTAGTCCGGCCCATGCACGCAGGCATGCGACCAGAACGCTCACCCCGTCAAACATACGCGTGATCCATCGGGTATCCCATCTTGATACATGTGCAGGCCAGCAGAATCCTCATATAGTACTCCTGACTTCTTCCTCACGCACCAACACGCGTGGCCTCTCACGACTCCTTCCTCACGCACGATCAGCCGCCCGCCTAGGAACTCGACACCGCAAGCATATCGTCGGAGCAGAGGAAGCCCTGGGATTGGCTAGGAGACCACGGCCGCCATGTTTGTATATATACTGGCCCAGCCGTCCACGATAAAATCGATGAATTAATAGGCGGCAGCATCTGAGTCGAGCTCTCGCGAGAAGCCGACGGCAAGGCGGCAGCGACGGGTGCCTGCACGACGAAGGGGCGTTGTAGTCGTGGGCACTATCCTCATCGCCCATGGCCGCTGCCATCGATTCCGCCGTGTTCGGCCGTCGTCCCAGACTTCCTTGAGACCTCGACAACGTCAAGGTGCACGTAGGGACTTCCTCGAGGCCATCGTCCCGGACTTGTCTCGGTCGATGGTTCTTGTCTAGCCGCCGCTCATGCCGGCTGTTTGCCGCTGCCGCCGCTGCTCCGCAGTGTCATGCCGTGCTCACCCGGCGATGATGCAGGCCAAGGATCAAAGCTGAAAGAGCACGTGCCCCCATGTGTGGTTTTGGTAATTAATGACAATCCCTATGGACTAATGTTTGCATCGAGTTATATTTGTAGGACTTGTCCGTAGACAACTCTTGAGCCATATGTTGGTTTCAAGGTTGTAAGAAGATGCATATAAAGAAGATTCTGTGATGACCAAGGTGTTATTCAAGGAGTGATCCGAAGATTGGTCATAAGGGAGTTGAGCCTAGAGTGTGTCTTGAGGAATAAGATGGAGTGAACTCTCATGTGCATTCTCAAGACATCATCATTATGAAAGAAGAAGATGAAGTGCAATGTTGATCAAGTCAAAGCGCAAGATCAAGATAGGTTTCTAGAAGATATCATTTGCTTGAAGCTCGGTGTCCATTTGGTGGGAATGGACATGTGAAGATACTTCTCTAGTGTCTCTCCCATAGTGAAGTATGGGGGAGCAATCCGCAAGACTTCACCGAGCAAGCGCAATCAAGAAAGGTAGTCCAACTTGAGAAGATCAAGATCGTCACCATCTAGTTCAAGTGGAATGCTCAAGGCAAAGGTATATTCTTGTTAGGGTTTCTTTCTTACCGATCTCATAGTGTGGGAGACCGGGTTTAGGATCGTTAGCCGTACTATCAAGAAGGGGCTCTCGAGTGAGTAACTTATTCGTATCATTCGGAGAGAGCTCAAACCTTTGCATACTTGGCATTATCTTTCTTGGTTCTTATTTGGATTTTATCCATGTGAGGTTCTAGAGCTTGTGGTTGTTTCCATGACAAGCTCTAGCTCATCAAAAACAGATTTCGTATGGAATTCTTATTGCGTTTTTGGTGTTTGGAGAATTTACCGGTTCCTCATATAGAGACTCTTATTACCTCTAAATTCATAGTAAATTCTCCCTTGCTGGTTCTTATTATTTCCACTCTTTGTGAGGTTCTCCTTATTGTTAGCTTTCCAACAAAATTGGTTTCATCTCATTCGGAGTTCCCTTGCAAAAGTTATTTGGTTTTTGGGCTGTTCTGGTTGCATTTTCTGTCCACCGCCGGATCCGTCCGGCGACGGACCAAAAATTTTTGGCGGCCTGCCGAACCGCACTACTGAAGGGCTTTCTGGCGACCGCCGGACTGTCCGCCGGACCGTCCGGCGAAAAGTCCGGCGGTGTCGGACTTTCCGCCGAACTTTGGCGGGATTTGCTTCCAACGGCCAGCTTTTCCCCACCTATAAATACCCTTCTTCTTCCTTGAACCAACCACGTTTTTTGGGCTTCTCTCTCCTCCATTGTTGACCTTCAAAGCTTGCCCTCCCTCCTGATTGCCTAGTTGACAATCGGTCCTTGTGCGTGGTGAATGACCAGCCCGTTGGGAACCCGAAGAGGAAGGTGTGATGAGTATATCAACTGGTTTTCCCTCAGTTAAGAAACCAAGGTTTATCGTTCTTGGAGAGGAGAGACAAATGACTGAAGGTGATGCAGACTGGCTTAATAGCACTCCAACAAGGGCGCCGTTTAACGATACTTGTTGACTCGTCTTCAGCCAATAGCAACGCGGAACCTGCACACAACACAACCAAGTACTTTGTTCCCAACTTGCGATGAGGTTGTCAATCTCACCGGTTTGCTTGAAACAAAGGTTATGAGTGTATCGAGTGGAAAACAATAGAGTGTGCGAGTAAAGTAAACAGTGCGAGTAAAGTAAACAGGTGATAGCAATATGATGGAAATAGGACCGGGGTCCACAGTTCACTAGTGGTGTCTCTCCATAAGATAAATAACACATGCTGGGTAAACAAATTACAGTTGGGCAATTGATAGAATAAAGATAAACGTGATATGTCAATAAGATCACTATGAGATTTACTCTGGGCATTACAACAAAATACATAGACCGCCATCCAACTGCATCTATGACTAATAATCCACTTGTGGCGAATCAATCCGAGAACTCCACAAGTATTAAGTTGCGAACAATAGATAATTGCATTAAGCAAAGTGTGTAATGTAAACAAAGCATATGCCCTTGAGCATATGAATGTTGTTTTCTCCCTAGTAGCAACATCACATCTACAACCTTAGAGGTTTCTGTCACTCCCCCAGGTTAAATAGAGGCATGAACCCACTATCGAGCATAAATACCCCCTCTTGGAGTCACTAGCAACTACTCGGCCAAGATAGCTACTAACAACGGAGAGCATGCAAGATCATAAACAACATAGAGATAACAAAAGATAATATTCAGCACAACAACTCAATCATAACACCAATATTCATCGGATCCCAACAAACCAAACATGTAGAATTACATAACGGCGATCTCAATCATGTAGGGCAGCTCATGAGATCTAAACATGAAGCACATGGTGGAGAAGACAACCATCTAGCTACTGCTATGGACCCATAGTCCAAGGTAGACTACTCACTCATCGCTCCGGAGGCAAGGATGGCGATGAAGAAGACCTCCGGTGGCGATTCCCCTCTCCGGCAGGGTGTCGGGAAGAGCTTCTGGACCCTCCCGATCTTCGGGTCGACGGCGGCGGCGGATCGCGATGTGTTCTGGAAAAGTGATCGGGTACTTAGGTTTTTCCCGTCGGGGGGTCTTTATAGGCGAAGGGGCGATGTCAGAGGTGGGGCCAGGTGCCCTCACACCATGGCTGCGCGGCCAGGGGCTGGGCTGCGCCAGCCACGTGTGAGGGGGCCTGGTGGCCCCTCTCCTACTCTCCTTCGGATGACTGGAAGCTCCCGGACAAAATAAGACTTCGGAAACTTGTTTCGTCCAATTCCGAGAATATTTCCTGTGTATCACTTCTGAAACACAAAAACAGCAGAAAACAGGGAACTGGCACTGTGGTGACTTGTTAATAGGTTAGTTCCGGAAAATGTATAAAAGTGCCACGAAGTGTAGCGAAACATTAGGCAAATGGTGTAAAAACAAGCACGGAGCATCAAAAATTATTGATACGTTGGAGATGTATCAAGCATCCCCAAGCTTAACTCCTGCTCGTCCTCGAGTAGGTAAGTGATAACAAAAGAATAATTTTTGAGGTGACATGCACCTACACAATCTTGATCATATAAGTAAGCATTTGTGAGCTGGGATCATAAGAACTTAAAACATGGGCATGAAGATATAATCTTGACAATAAAAACTTAGCAACCATGTTGTCAACATGCAAATGAACACAAACAAAAGATCATGAAAATGAAACAATGAAAGTCAAACGTGTGTTCAAATCATAAGGAAAAACATACAAATGGTTTTCAGCTTGTCCTTCAAAGAGAGCAAAACATAAATGCATAGGACACCTTCAAGTTTAAGAGGGCGACTAGATACAAATAATTTGAGAACAAGTGAAACCAACAATATGAATCAATCAATGAACTTTGGGACAATGCATATTATACTAAGAATGACAACTATGCTCTCTTAGACGGTGCATAAAGATAGAAGGTGGTGACTCAACATAAAAGTAAAAGAAAGGCCCTTCGCAGAAGGAAGCAGTGATTGCAAGTTTTATAACCTTCAAAAATTATGGTACTTACCGGCTTTGAGCTCTCATTGCCCCCATCATAAGCATCTTGAATGGTTAAAGTTAATGCGAGAACAATTATGATGCATATGCTTGACAAATCATAAGTTGAAAACCTCGTGTCCCGTGAATACGAGTACCCAAACCTCATGCTACTTTACTTAGAGTCTCAAGCAAGGCTCTTGTTATTGTAAATATATGCATATCATTGAGAACCGCCAACGGGGTACCTCCGTGCCTGATGATATGGAACAAGCCCACATCAAAATAACAGGGCAAGCAGACAATGAACACCTCGACATCTCTTTTATTTGCCATTTGTTTAGCTTTTTATTGTGAGATGCGTCATCGAATGTTCACCATGGGTATGCTGCAAATTTCCACCATGAATTATGCATGGCTTAGATTAGCGGCCCGGTGTTTCCCTAACACATATACAAACTCCATGATCCCCACAAGATTCCCAATTCATTTCACACCGCGGGCATCCATAAACAAAAGATCACGATATCAACTCAAATAAGAAGTGCAATGTTGAAAGCTTGCCCATGACTGCATGGCTGGGCTAGTCTCCAACTTACAACTTGCAAGCATAACAACTTCACACGTGCATAGATTGTGGGGGAGTTTGCTCTATATATGATGGTTCTACTAACATCACATACTTTTGTAGTATTTGATGTTAGTGTAATCATCTTAGTCCTTTAAATTCATTATATAAACCCTCTCAAAGAGATTGTCATCAATTACCAAAATGGGGGAGATTGAAAGAGCATGTGTCCCCATGTGTGGTTTTGGTAATTAATGACAATCCCTATGGACTAATGTTTGCATCGAGTTATATTTGTAGGACTTGTCCGTAGACAACTCTTGAGCCATATGTTGGTTTCAAGGTTGTAAGAAGATGCATATAAAGAAGATTATGTGATGACCAAGGTGTTATTCAAGGAGTGATCCGAAGATTGGTCATAAGGGAGTTGAGCCTAGAGTGTGTCTTGAGGAATAAGATGGAGTGAACTCTCATGTGCATTCTCAAGACATCATCATTATGAAAGAAGAAGATGAAGTGCAATGTTGATCAAGTCAAAGCGCAAGATCAAGATAGGTTTCTAGAAGATATCATTTGCTTGAAGCTCGGTGTCCATTTGGTGGGAATGGACATGTGAAGATACTTCTCTAGTGTCTCTCCCATAGTGAAGTATGGGGGAGCAATCCGCAAGACTTCACCGAGCAAGCGCAATCAAGAAAGGTAGTCCAACTTGAGAAGATCAAGATCGTCACCATCTAGTTCAAGTGGAATGCTCAAGGCAAAGGTATATTCTTGTTAGGGTTTCTTTCTTACTGGTCTCATAGTGTGGGAGACCGTGTTTAGGATCGTTAGCCGTACTATCAAGAAGGGGCTCTCAAGTGAGTAACTTATTCGTATCGTTCGGAGAGAGCTCAAATCTTTGCATACTTGGCATTATCTTTCTTGGTTCTTATTTGGATTTTATCCATGTGAGGTTCTAGAGCTTGTGGTTGTTTCCATGACAAGCTCTAGCTCATCAAAAACGGATTTCGTATGGAACTCTTATTGCGTTTTTGGTGTTTGGAGAATTTACCGGTTCCTCATATAGAGACTCTTATTACCTCTAAATTCATAGTAAATTCTCCCTTACTGGTTCTTATTATTTCCACTCTTTGTGAGGTTCTCCTTGTTGTTAGCTTTCCAACAAAATTGGTTTCATCTCATTCGGAGTTTCCTTGCAAAAGTTATTTGGTTTTTGGGCTGTTCTGGTTGCGTTTTCTGTCCACCGCCGGATCCGTCCGACGGCGGACCAGAAATTTTTGGCGGCCTGCCGAACCGCACTACTGAAGGGCTTTCTGGCGACCGCCGGACTGTCCGCCGGACTGTCCGCCGGACCGTCCGGCGAAAAGTCCGGCGGCGCCGGACTTTCCGCCGAACTTTGGCGGGATTTGCTTCCAACGGCCAGATTTTCCCCACCTATAAATACCCTTCTTCTTCCTTAAACCAACCACGTTTTTTGGGCTTCTCTCTCCTCCATTGTTGACCTTCAAAGCTTGCCCTCCCTCCTCACTTCCCTCCATGTTTCTTGCATCTTTTTAAGGGAAAAGAGAGAGGAGATCTAGATCTACATTTCCACCAATCACTTTCTCCTCTAAGTGAGGGGAACCTATTGGATCTAGATCTTGGAGTTCTTTGTGGATTTCCTCCTTGTTCTTCCTCTCATATCCTCCATAGCATTTGTTGTTTTGGTAGGATTTGGGAGAGAAGGATTTGAGCACTTCGTGTGTTCTTGCCATTGCATTTGGTGCATCGGTTTGAGTTCTCCTCGGAGATTCGGTGGTGAAAGCAAGAAGCTTATTTCCTCTTGGGTTCTTGGAACCCTAGACGGCTCAGTGGATTTCTTGGGGACCTCCAATTAAGTTGTGGAGATCTTCCCAAGCTTTGTGGTGCCCCCGTGGTGATTATTGGGAGCCTCCAATTGAGTTGTGGAGTGTGCCCCAATCTTAGTGGCTTTGTGGATTTGGGAGCCTCCAATTAAGTTGTGGAGTAGCCCCAAGCTTTGTGCGGGATCGGTGACCGCCCTCAAGGGTCCCATAGTGGATTAGGTCTTCCATCTTGGTGGGAGGGCTCGAGGAGATTACGGTGAGCCTCCGTGGCGTTTGGGGAGCCTTGTGCCTCCACACCGCTCCAACGGAGATTAGCACCCGCAAGGGTGTGAACTTCGGGATACATCGTTGTCTCCGCGTGCCTCAGTTATTTCTATACCCGAGCTCCTTTACTTATGCAATTTACTTTGTGATAGCCTTCGTGCTTGAAGTTATATATATCTTGCTATCACATAGTTGCTCATCTTGTTTAGCATAAGTTGTTGGTGCACATAGGTGAACCTAGTTTATTTAGGTTTTGTATGCTTGGCAAATTAAACGTTAGTTTTATTCCGCATTTGTCAAGCCGCTCGTAAAAGTTTTAAATCGCCTATTCACCCCCCTCTAGGCGACATCCGTGTCCTTTCAAAAGCCATGGGGCGTTTCACCATGATCTCTCCATATTAATTGGAACCAACGCACAGAGCCGGTCGGACACGATCTCTGTATGCTTTTCATGATCTTCCGGTGATCCGATACACAACGCGGTGCCGTGTGCCATCAATCCGTCGTCCTGCCATGCATAGGCGGATCCAGGCCCCTGGCAACCAGGGCCACGGCCCAGGGCGTGGTGGCAATGCTTATGCTTGATGATGCAATCTGGGAGGGCTATTAGAGGCATTGTAGCTACAGTTATTGAAGGTGGCCCGGGATGCAGTGAATTTCTAGACCCGCCACTGCCGCCATGTCGTACTGCGCCATCGTCGAGGCCATGTGATTCCCTTGCGTACTCTCGGACGCTGAGCACTCATGTTGCAGGAGTGGGATATCATTGGATGGAGCGTTAAGAGGGCCTAGCTAAGGGCCAGGTTTTCGGCAAGGAATAAGTTTTTTACTGTATGTGCTTTCTCTCATGCTCTCTGGAGAAAAAAAAGATTGATGTGCATGAAGCTCTTGGACATGAATTGGCGCCTCTGCTCCTTCCAACGAAAAGCGTGGATTTCCTTTTGCATTCGCAGTGGAATTTGTTTTCGTAGCATCAGCAGTAGATTAGGTTTCAGAAATTTTTGGGCGCTCATGTTTTTCTATTGTGTTGGCAACGGCAGGTTCAGAGATGGCAAGGAGTTCACGAAAAGCAATTTCGGTGTTGCTTTCTCTAGGGAAGGAGGCTCTGATGATTGGCCATCCGAACACCAACTCTGATACGGTCGGTACGCAGCCCAAAGATCAAAACCTGCATAACTAGATTTTTTCTTAGTGCAAATTTAAAGAACTCGAAAGGATAGAACATGCAGTGCCTACCCTCGGTGAAGCCTGACATACTGTCACCGGTGGCGAGGATTCTTGCAAGGTCTGGTACGACTCTGTGTGCATGTCGTTGATATGTCTCAAACATATCTATAATTTTTGATGCTCCATGCTTGTTTATACACCATTTGCTTTGTGTTTTGTTACACTTCATGGCATTTTTATGCATTTTCTAGAACTAACCTACTAATAAGATGCCACAGTGCCAGTTAATGGCTTGTAAGTAAAGCTCGTTGGGAACCCCAAGAGGAAGGTACGATGAACACAACAGCAAGTCTTCTCTCAGTTGTGAAACCAAAGTTTAATCGAACCAGTAGGAGAAAGCCAAACTTCAGAAGGTGATGCTTGCTAGCTTCGTGACACTCCGGACAAGGGCACGAGATAAACTGCTTGTCGGCATGTAGCTTTTCACCAGCAGCAATATGAAACCTGCACACAACACAACCAAGAACTTTTCTCCCAAATTACGATGAGGTTGTCAATCTCACCGGTTTGCTGTAAACAAAAGATTGAGCGTACCGAGTGGTAATAGGATAATAGTATGCAAGAAAGTAAACAGTGCGAGTAAAAGTAAAACAATATAGCAATGTAAAGGAAATTGGACTGGGGTCCACAATTCACTAGTGGTGTCTCTCCATAAGATAAATAACACATGCTGGGTAAACAAATTATATTTGGGCAATTGATAGAGTAAAGATAACGTACATATGTCATGAGGATCACTATGAGATTCACTCTGGGCATTACGACAAAATACATAGACCGCCATCCAACTGCATCTATGACTAAAAATTCACTCACGAGGAATCGTCCGAGGACCCCTTGAGTATTAAGTTGCGAACAACAGATAATTGCATTAAGCAAGGTGCGTAATGTAAATAAAGCAAATGTCCTTGGACACAAGAATGTTGTTTTCTCCCTAGTGGCAACAGGACATCTACAACCTTAGAGGTTTCTGTCACTCCCCCAGATTAAATAGAGGCATGAACCCAACTATCGAGCATAAATACTCCCTCTTGGAGTTACTAGCATCTACTCGGCCAAGATAGCTACTAGCAACGGAAAGCATGCAAGATCATAAATATCATAGAGATAACATAAGATATATATTCAGCACATCAACTTAACATAGTACCAATACTCATCGGATCCCAACAAACACAACATGTATGATTACATAAAGATGATCCTGATTATGTAGGACAGCTCACAAGATCTAAACATGAAGCACATGGTGGAGGAGACAACCATCTAGCCACTGCTATGGACCCGTAGTCCAAGGTAGACTACTCACACATCACTCCAGAGGTGACCATGGTGGTGTAGAAGGCCTCCGACAGGGATTCCCCTCTCCGGCAGGGTGCCGAGAAGAGCTCCTGGATCCTCCCGATCTCGCGACGGCGACGGCGGTGGCTTGCAGTATGTTTTGTGGAAAAGAGATCCGTCCCTTAGGTTTTTCCCGTCGAGGGAAACTTATAGGCGAAAGGGCATCATCAGAGGTGGGGCCAGTTGGCCTCACCATGGGGCGGCGCGGGCAGGGGCTGGGCCGCGCCCCGTGGTGGTGAGCCTGGCTCCTGCCCCCCCTCCGTCTCATCTTTGGTCTTCGTGAAGCTTCGGTAAAAATAGGAGGTTCGGCTTTTGTTTCATCCAATTCTGAGAATATTTCTTGTGTAACTTTTCTGAAACACAAAAATAGCAGAAAACAGGGAACTGGCACTGTGGCATCTTGTTAATAAGTTAGTTCTGGAAAATGCATAAAAACGCCACGAAGTGTAACAAAACTCAAAGTAAATGGTGTATAAACAAGCATGGAGCATAAAAAATTATAGATACGTTTGAGACGTATCAGCCAGTTCCCTGTTTTTGCTGTTTTTGTGTTTCAGAAAAGCTACACAGGAAATATTCTCAGAATTGGACAAAACAAAAGCCAAAATTCCTATTTTCCCCAAAGCGTCACAGAGTCCAAAGCTAAGACGGAGGAGGACCAAAGGCCAGGCACACCATAGGGTGGCGCGGCCCAGCCCCTGGCCGCGCCACCAGGTGGTGTGGCCGCCTGGCCCACCTTTTGACGCTGCTCTTCCGCCTATATATTCCCCTTGACGGGAAAACCTAAGGGGACCGATCAATTTTTCTCAAAACATACTGCAAGCCGCCGCCATCATCGACACGAGATCAGGAGGGTCCAGATGCTCTTCTCGGCACCCTGTCGGAGAGGGGAATCACCACCGGAGGCCTTCTTCATCACCATGCCTGCCTCTGGAGTGATGTGCGAGTAGTCTACCTTGGACTACGGGTCCATAGCAGTAGCTAGATGGTTGTCATATCCTCCATGTGCTTCATGTTTAGATCTTGTGAGCTGCCTATCATGATCAAGATCATCGTTGTGTAATTCTACATGTTGTGTTTGATGGGATCCGATGAGTATTGATACTATGTCGAGTTGATGTGCTGAATTATTATGTTTATGTGATCTCTATGTTGTTTATGATATTGCATGCTCTCCGTTGCTAGTAGATATCTTGGCCGAGTAGATGCTAGTGACTCCGAGAGGGAGTATTTATGCTCGATAGTGGGTTCATGCCTCTAGTAATCTGGGGGAGTGACAGAAACCTCTAAGGTTGTAGATGTGCTGTTGCTACTAGGGAGAAAACAACAATCTTATGTTCAAGGATATTTGTATTGTTTACATTACACACTTTGCTTAAGGCGATAATCTGTTGCTTGCAACTTAATACCCAATGGTTGCTCGGATGACATCCGGAGGGTGGATTATTAGGTATAGATGTAGTTGGATTATGGTCTATGTATTATGTTATAATGCCCATAGTGAATCTCATAGTGATCCTCATGACATTTGTATGCTAGCTTTATTCTATCAATTGCCCAACTGTAATTTGTTTACCCAACATATTATTTACTTTATGGAGAGACACCACTAGTGAACTGTGGACCCCGGTCCATTCCTTTACATTGTTATTACCGTTTACCATTTATTTGTTTTATTTACATTCTTGCAAACTACTATCTTTTACCACTTGATACGCTTAATTCTTTGTTTACAGCAAACCAGTGAGATTGACAACCTCATCGTAAGTTGGGACAAAGTGTTTGGTTGTATTGTGTGCAGGTTCCACATTGCTGCTGGTGCAAAGCTACACCCTGGACAAGTTTTCTGGCGCCATTGTCCGGAGCTGTCGCAAACCTAGCGGACATCAACCTTCGGAAGTTTGGTTCTTTCTCCTACTGGTTCGATAAAGCTTGGTTTCACAACTGAGGGAAGACTTGCTGCTGTGCTCATCATAACCTTCTTTTGGGGTTTCCAACTGGGCGATTATATATATATAAAACTTCTACATCAACACCGCACCGCCAGTCGTCCTTCTGGTTGCACTAACAAGATGAGAGGAAGAACCTTCTCATGTTGAAGCTCAAGACAATGCCGATCATAGTTGAAGAGGCAAGCTCTGACAAGACCACATAGGGAAATAAGGACATCAACTCAAAGAGGTAAATTTACACATAATTATTTCATATTTTCTCTTTTGCCAATTTTTGTTGTCATGATAATATTTTTTATGAGCTTTTCGCTGCCATAATAACATTTCAACAATGTATCACGTTGCAACACGTATTGGGCATAAAATTCCAATCGGTTGGTGGTTGATAGGTACAGTACGTCAGTACGCCCCCCTGTTCAAAAAATGCAGCGATCGTTCGTTGTCCTGGCCGAGTCGATCTCGCTGCAATCTACCGATGGAGTCAACACCAATATACATGTTCACGTCCAAGTCACGAGAACAGCCCTTGGCCCGACCCTCTGTCACGAAATGAATATATGTTTGTTTACAAGTATAAAGATGACGAGTTCTACATTTGATGGTTATACCCATAGCAACGCACATATATTGTGCTAATTAATATATATTCTTTCAGTTTTGCTAATTCTCAGTTAGCTGAGAATTATCTTAGTGCTCAGTTAGATTTGTAGCCATCAGATATGTTATTCGGAGATTGGTGCAACTGTACTCTTTTTTCTGGGCATGGAGCGTCCGAATGGGCTGAAGTAGGCTGGATCTATTTGGGCTGCTTTTCTTAGTCCGGCTGTTACGTGCCCACTAGGCCTAAAGCCTTTTTTCAGTTTTGAGTGCCCCATGTTGTTTTTATGTAACAAGCTGAGTTGTTTTTTTGTCTTGTGTGGGTTTTCACGTTTGTGTGTTTTCGTATATATCTATCCATTTTAAGTTGTTTAATTTTATCTTTGTGTCTATGTTGGTGGGGTTATAACTTAGATTATTTCTCAGTTGTAACTGGAGTTGCGAGTGAGATATTTTTTGGTTGTAAGTGGGATTGCAACCAAAAAAATTCTAGTTACAAGAGGGTTTTCAACTAAGATTTTCTAATTTGCATGTAGGGTTGCAACTAAGATTTAATTTTTTTTAGTTGCAAGCGGGTTTGCAACTGGGTTTTTTTAGTGATTTATCTAGTTAAGAGTAGGGTTGCAACTAAGATTTATGGTTTGAGGTCTCAACTGCAAGTGGGGTTGCAATTAAGATTTTCTCTACTTGCAAGTGGGGTTTTAAGTGAGATAGTTTTTCAGTTGTAAGTGGGGTTGCAACTAAAAATATTCTAGTTACGAACGGGTTTTCAACTGAAACTTTTTTAGTTGCATGTAGGGTTGCAACTAAGATTTAAATTTTCTAGTTGCAAATGGATTTGCAACTGAGTTTTTTTAGTGTTTTTCTAGTTGAAAGTGGGGTTGCAACTAAGATTTATGGTTTGAGGTCTCAGTTGCAAGTGGAGTTGCAATTAAGACTTTTTTCTAGTTACAAGTAGGGTCACAACTAAGATTTATGGTTCGAGGTCTCAGTTGCAAGTGGAGTAGCAATTAAGACTTTTTTTAGTTACAAGTGAGGTCGCAACTGAGATTTTTCTCAGTTACAAGTAAAGTTGTAACTAAGCTTTTCAGTTGCAAGTGATATTTTTTTTTGTTACACACCGGTGCACTTGACAAAAAAAATCGGCTGCATGTCTGCATGGTTTTATTGTACCGAATATGAGAGGTGATAAAAATAAACTTGGGTGTTGCCGCTATAAGCAACAAAGTGAAAGGATACATTCACTGGTTGACGAGGGTTAACTCGACAAATGTCCTAGATAAAGGACTTAGGATCGGGGAGATAGGGCGTCAGATGAACTCGAAGGTAAAGTTAGTCGAAATAGGTGTGTATCGAAAGTAAACTTGGGTGTTCAACCTGGCTTGCTTTCAATCTGCCCTACACCGTCCCCTCCTGGCCCCTATATATAGGTGGCCAGGTCTCGAGGATCGGGTAGGGTCCGATACAGATTACAAACATCGACATACAGTAATAACTCGTATTCGACTATCATTACAATTGGGCCTAGCTATACGGGCCTCAGGGGTACTCAACTAACGGGCTCTATTAACTATGCCCTTGTCAGTAGCCCCTGAGATTCTACCAGAATTGCAGATTCAGGTTGAATCTCTAATCTTTAAATCTTCGACTTGATCAATTCTTCGACTTCTTCTTATCTTCAAATCTTCGACTTGGTCTTTGCGACTTATTTTCATGATATTCTTTCGCAAGGGGTTTTGATGAACAAGCCTAACAACTCTGACAGATCAAGAGGTCAGTTAACTGCCGGAATAGATACTTGTCACCTACTTCAAATTCAATCCCCTTGGACTTGAATTCGGGATACCGGTCAAACCCACTCTTTTGCCGCATTTAGGACTTACAAAGAATGAATCCCAGTGGTTCTCAGGGTACCCAGTGCGTCCACCAGGATTTTCTTCGCATCGTAGACACGGATACATACCAGTAGAGCGCATCCATGTGCGTATACCAGGCCACACAGGACGGATCCCAGGGTCTTACCTTCGTGACAAGTCACGGCATTCGAGTCGTGTTGCGATAACATAACTCGAGAATTTTATGTCGCAGTCAAATTTTGACTGAAAATATTCAGGTTTCTTCAACCATAAAACTCGCTCCCGATGGGAGTAACACTCCTATACTTCTCCAATCTCTAATGCTTAATCAATAAATATCGTCGGGTGC
Organism: Dactylis glomerata; assembly: GCA_007115705.1. NCBI lineage: Eukaryota > Viridiplantae > Streptophyta > Magnoliopsida > Poales > Poaceae > Dactylis > Dactylis glomerata. The sequence goes on along the minus strand of QXEO01001118.1, from coordinate 4,847,228 downwards.
ACGCTCAGCGCTCCCGATGGGAGTAGCCCCCGAGGCTATAGTCGAAAGAAGAGTTTTTCGAGTATAGGCTCAAGAGATAATGTAGCTCGTCATACTTCAACTCGAAACACTTCAACTCCAAAGTTCTTCAATTCGAGATACTTTCAAGAATACCTTGTCGTCGAGTTCGAATTCACCTCTTCAATGAAGAACTCCATTCGATATGTTTGAAAATACCAGCCCCCAAGGCTATAACCAAAAATCCTTCATATATGATCTTTTTTGTAAGCTCGGCATTTGTCGGCGCCATCCTTTTACCTTTATATATATATTCAATGACATCAATGAAGACGTGGCTCTTCATCAGTGCAAACCGTTTTATGGGTAGTACTGTAACTTTTCATGATTTTTTGACCGTTAGTAGGCTGCACGATTTTTGACCGTTAGTGGGCTGGCGTTTCCGATCTTTTCGCCATGTCTCAGCCCACGATCCTTCTCCCAGAAGGTATATAAATGACGTAGTGGGGAATCGTACTATTTACCAGCTCGTTCCCTCCGCCGCCTCCATTGCCGATCTCCTCTGCCTCTTCCTCTCTTGCGGAGCCCCCAAGCGCACTGTTGTGCTGAATGCGCGTGAAGCATCTGGCCACTAAGAGCGATATGGCCAAGTCCTCTGCCACCAACTGGGTTCGCTCCACCATCACCAAGAAGGAGGTGGAGAAGGCCACGGCGGACGGCCTCATCGCTGCTGAAGATTCCATCAAATTTCCCAGTACCGAACGGATCCCGAAGCCCCCGAGCGGTTACCGGGTAATGTTCCTTGCTTTCCTCCTCCGCGGTTTGTCCCTTCCTGCCCACGAGTTTCTTCGCGGGCTTCTATTTGTTTACGGTGTGCAGCTCCATCAGCTCACACCAAATTCACTTCTGCACATTGCTTGCTTCGTGACTCTTTGCGAGTCATTTTTGGGCATTGAGCCCCATTTCACTCTCTGGAGATCAATCTTTCGACTCCGCCCCAATGTTTCTCTGGCAAGGAAACCCGAACTGGGCGGAGCCGTCGTTTCTGTGCGCCCTGAAGCGCAATACCTTGAATTTTCCATGGCCGCATCTGTCCAAGGGTGGAGGACCAAGTGGTTCTACATCAAGGATCGCAAATCCTCTCCCGAAGATGAATTCGGCTTGCCTCCCTTTGACGCTTCTCAGGAGGTGAAGAAATTGAAGTCATGGGACTCACTTCCCTCAGATGCAGAAATTGAACAAATTCTTCCTCTTCTATCCCGCATTCAAGCTCTGAAAACAGGCCTAGGAGGTGCCTTGTCGGGTATCCAACTCATGGCGTTTTTCATACAACGACGAGTTCAACCCCTACAGCACCGCCTCACCAAGCTTTGGACTTACTCTGGCTTAGAAGACCCTACTCGCATATCTGAGGATCTGATGTCGAAAGAAGATGTCGACAAGCGAGTCAGGAATCTCACCAAGCTCACCAAGGAACATTCAGTTGCTGATTTGACTGCAGATTTCTTCGACTCCGTGCACCCTCTTCCTGAGGTATGTATTTTTACGTCCACTTTTTCTCAAACTTTTGCTTGTTTTGACTTTGACTTTGCACTCTGCTTACTTATTTATATACAGGGTCACCAATTTCTTGTTTTGCGTCCTCCTCTTCCAGAGGAAGGGCCCCTTCCGGCTGATCTAGCCTCCCCTGCATCTGAAGCCCCCGAGGCTGACGAAAGTCAGGACGGAGATGATGTCGAAGATTCAGAAGAGGAAACCAGCTCATCGACATCGAATCCTCCTGTACTTGCTGAAGATGTTGGTGTCGACAAGAAAAGGAAATGTGTCGATGAAATTGCTTCATCGAGTTCTGCAGCGGCTGGAAAAATCCCCGCTCGTGCAGAAGATATGGAGTACTTCGACATGCTTGCATCGTAAGTGTTGTAGTCGAACTTTTCAATTGCCTTGTTCTTGCCTTGTTTCCATAACTTATACCTTCTATGTAGTGATGACGAAGAGCCACCAACAGATGCTACGACTGTTCCACCACCTTCTCCTGTGACGATTGATGAGCCTGTCGAACCAGATGTTGCGCCGAGGGTCACTAGGTCCGGCGTGAGGAAGGTTCCTCAAACTCGACAGTCGAAACGCTCAAAGAAGGCCAAAGAAGCCGAAGTTTCTCTGGAAGCTCACGCATCTACTGTTTCTTCTGATGATGTAAGTAATTCTTCTTTCCCTTCTTTCCTTTCATGCACTTCTACTCTTACACACTTCTTTTATCAGGCCTTGGTGAAGAGATTTATCGCCCTGGGCACGGAGTGCGCGGGGTACCTAAAGGTTGCGAAAGCTTCCGAAGGTACAATTTTAATGTCCAATCACCACTTGTCTTCTGCACTTCATCCTTTGTTATCTATCTGATTCTCTGTCTATTTCCCCTGCAGCTCCTTTAGCAGCCGCCAATGCTCGAATTGCTTCGCTGGAGGCAGAGCTCAAAGCTTCGCAAAAAGCTTATGACGTTGCGACCGCTGCTAAGGCCATTGCTGAGAAGTCGCAGAAATCTGCGCTTGCCAAGGCGAAGAAAGCGGAAAAGGCTTTAGCTGATGCCAACAAGGAGAATGCTCAGCGGGAGCAGGCCGTGGCAGAGCGTCTCCACACCATGTCTATTGCTGCCGAAAGTAAGTTCTTCGACTTGTCTTCTGTCTTCGTCTCCTGTTGCACTGGTGTATTTATTGACACTTGTCTCTTCTTTTTCTTTTCTATTGCTTAGAATTCACAGGGGTATCTCCGTCGTCCCTGCAAACGGACGATGATCCTCTTATGGATGCGGTTAACCTACTCGAAGAAAACTGGATATCTATCCAGGAAACTTTTGAGTTGGTTAGCCACGTCTTATCACGGCTGTTCACTGGTTTGTGGCCGAAGAAAAGGGTGACAGTTCCGAAGGACAGCTTGGCTGAACTCGCCAAGTCCTTCGATACTACTGAAGACCCCACTCTCCAGCTGAAGGGGCTATCCATTAAACGCGGCGCCGAGGGTGCTATTGCGCTTTCTCTTGCGCACGGTACGGACTTCGACTGGGAGAGGGTTAGCTCCCCTCATGGCCACACCCGTGACCAGATGAAGGTGTTTTTCGAGAAGGCGAAGAAGTTGGCACCTGCATTATTGACAACGATTTCTCCTTCGGTAGCCTCTGCGGTGCCTGCTGCACCACCTCCAGCGGCGAAAGATCCGGTGCCACCGTCGACTTCTAGCGAGGAAGCTGCCGCGCCCCCTTCTACCACGGATCAGAATGCTGAGGTGGCGTAGACTCAGCTTCTTTGTAGCTTTTTAGTTTTCTCCTTTTGAATGTAAAATGCAACCCGAGAACTTTAGCCATAGGGTTGTACTCTTATGTAAATATATCCTCTTCGTATGAAGTTTTATGCTGCCTCTCTGAAATTGTTTCTCTTTTCTTTTCTTTTGTAGTCGATACATGTTCCTGATCCTTTGACTCATGGTTCTGCTCCTTCCTCTGCCCGTGGATTCGATCCTCAGATTTCGTCGACTCCTAGTCGATGCAATCAATGCGCAGAATATTCTTCGAGGATATCGGACCTTGAAACTCGCCTATCCTTGGCCAAACGCCAAGCACAGATGGCTATTAAAAAGGCTAGCCAAGCCAGTGGCTATATGAAGAAAATCTCTTCCCTTGAAGAAAAGGTCTCCGGCTTAATGGCGAAGGTTGTTCATAATGAAGAGTGCGAGTCCTTTATTCTTGGTATTGTCGAGTCTGCTTGCGAGCTGTTGCGATGTGGGTTTTCTTTCGACTCCTTCTTTCATTGTTTGTGCGCCGCTGCTCCTGTGACCTCTTTGCCACTGTAGGTACTTGTTTGGATTTTGCTGCTGAAGAACGTCGAGTTGCTGAGCGAAATACTGCTTTGGAGAGAATGTTGATTGGCTGCGAGACTTTGTGGTCTGATCCTCGACGCCGGAGCGCCATTGTATTGCTTCAAGACCGTGCTCAGCATATTGGCGAATCAGTTGATGGTTGCCGACGAGCTCTCACAACTATGCACTCCGTCATGCTTCCTCGTAATCCTTTACTTGCAACTTTCCCTCTTCTTCTTGATACTTTCAGATCAAGTCATCGTATTCATAGGCTGATAGAGCTGAACTTAGTGGCAGGTGCCAATTTTGCTCTCGGGTGGATACGCAAGTGGCACCCGAGGTTGAATTATAGCACTATGTCCCTAAGTTTAGCTCCAGGTGGAGCTAACCTTCGAGTACATATGGAGAACACGTTGCAGCCTGCTCGGAGACTCGTGGCTAGGCTTCTGGAAGCGGATGCTGCGTTTTTTCGCGAGTACCATTATTTGGACCCTTTAGGCGTAGATGATTCTGATAACCCGTTGTTGTAATGTTTTGTGTATATGGAACGCGAGAGTATCTTATTTTGCGACTGTTGTGTCGAAAAATTTATTCTCAAAGCGTTATTGTGTAAGTCGTGCGTTTGCCGCATTTTCCCTTTGGAAAGATTCGTAAACTCGAATATGAGGAACGATTTATCTTTATTTATACTTGTAATATAAGATACATGGGGTGACCCAAGAGATCCGGCCAATGGCCTGTGTTCTAGATCTAGAGGGCATTGCCCCTGGTATAACTCGTGGCTCTTATAGCCTTTGTGTCCTTCTCTTCTCTATGTTTACGACGTTGCAGTTTTCCCTTCTTCTCCTTTGCCTTCTCCTGATGCTCCTACTCGTGGTTTCTTTGCTTCGGGCTCCGCGACGCATCCTTCGAGTAACTTGACGCCTTCTGCAGTCGCGCTTTTTGCCTTTTCTGCATGGTTGGCTATTATGCCAAAATTTTGTGCCATCTTGTGGAATTCTCTGTCGCAGAGATCTGAAACTTCAAAACTTCCTTTCACTGTAATGATTCCTTTTGGTCCTGGCATTTTGAGTACCAAATATGTGTAGTGAGGCACTGCCATGAATCGCGAAAACGCGGGTCGTCCGAGGATCGCGTGATATTGCGATGGCCAGTCCATGACTTCGAAGTCTAGCTTTTCTCTTCTATAGTTTTGTCGGTTGCCGAAGCAAACATTGAGTGCTATTCGACCCAGCGGGTAATTGGCACTTCCTGGTACGATTCCATGGAAGGAACAATCTGTTGGCTTCAGGAACTCTAGTGATATATGCATTGCTCGAAGTGTTTTCGCGTATATCAAGTTAATTCCACTCCCTGCATCCATGAATATTCTGTCGACATCGTACGCGCCGATTTGAGCTTTGAGTACCAAAGGCGCGTTTCCCGGCCGAGGTACTGTTATAGGGTGATCTTCTCTGTTGAACTCTATTGGTTGCTATGACCAATGCAGATATTCTGTTGTAGCTGGAGGCGACATGACTGCTAGATTGACTTGTCGAGTTATACTCTTTTCTTCTTTGTTCGACTTGGGCACAGGTTGTATCATTGCTGTGATGTGTCCTTTTGATGGGACGTACCCTTCGTCGTCGTCGTCGTGTCCCTTGTTTTGCTGGTCTTGTCCCTGAGGAACTCCGTTGTTTCCTTGCTGGCTTGTCGGGGGGTTGTTACTTCCTTCGAATCCTTGTCGCCTTGCTTCGGTTTGTTTGTTTATTGCTGCTTCTTGTAGTTTTAGGAATGTCGTGCAGTCTTTCATTGCATGCCTTGATACTCGCTTCCCGTCGACGAACGCTGAGTGTATATGACAAGGCCCATTGAGCATCTCTTCTGGTGATGGGTTGTACTCTCTGGATTCTCTTGGTGGGAACTTCTTATAGTCATCTTTTCCATAGCTTCGATATCCCGAGCTTCTGCGATCGTTTCCTTGATAACTGTTGTCTTTGTATCCTGCGGCGACTTGGCTATGAGAGCCGTAGGTATCGTAGTTTCGGGACCGTCTCCTTTGACTTCCATATCTGTTTCTTCTGTCGTCCTCTGGAGATCGTGTCCGTTTGTTGTTGCACGCATCTTCTCCATCTGCAAATCTGTTTGCTGTGTCCATGAGGTCTGACACTGTTTTCGGCTTGATTCTGCCCATCTCTTCGACTAGGTCTCTTCGCCTTAATCCAATGATGAATGCATCTATTGCTCTTTCGTCTGAAACTTCGACTGCTGAATTTTTGATGAGGCTCCATCTTTGGATGTATGCCCGCAGTGTTTCGTCGCGTTGCTGTACGCACGCTTTGACTTCTTCTATTGATGCTGGCCGTTTGTATGTCGACCTAAAATTGCTTGTAAATTGCTTTGTGAGGTCTTCCCAGCTTCCAATGGATTCTTTCTCTAGTTTGCTCAACCATGACCTTGCTGCGCCGGTGAGGTGTAGTTGCAAACTTTGCATTGCTGTTTCTTTGGTTCCTCCTAGTATTTGAACTGCTTGCAGGTAATCAGCGAGCCATGATTGTGGTTCCTGTGATCCGTCGTATTTTTGCTGATCATGAGGTAGCTTAAATCCCTTAGGAACTGGAGTGGTGCGAACCCTGCGGGTAAAGCACGATGCCCCCATCTCTTTTTCGTCGTCTTCATAGTCGCGCCTTTCGTTTGGGGATCGCGATCTTCGAGTTCCACCATGCTGTTTTGGTGACGGTGATCGAGATCGATGTTTGCTGCTTCTATGTCGAGGACTGTTGTGACGGCGAGGTGACCTTGCTTTGTGCACTTCCTTGTGGTGATGTGCTTCTTATCCTTTTGCTGATAGCTTGTGGCCCACCATGTTGAGTCCGTTCAGTGCTGCTCTATGCATGTGTTCTCTAGGATCTCCTGGACTTGGTCGAGTTGTAAGTAGGTATGCTTGTGCTGCCACTAGTGCTGCTTGAGGAGTTTTTGGTAGGATGTTTCCCTGCTCGTCGACCGATAGGAAGGACGAGTCGAGGTTTTTGGAAATACTTTGCCTGTCAGAATACTCGAGGTTATCGTACCTTGAACCGTGTCGACGATTTTTCCTTGCGTTGCTGTGTGATGCGTCGCTCCGTGCTTTTCGAGCAGCCTCGCTAGCTGCAATGGCTGAATCTTTTCTTCTTTGTATTTCTGCTTTCTCCTTTGCTAATTGCTTGGCCTGCTGCCTTAGGGCGTAGTGATACCCCAAAAGCATGTCTTTGCTGGAATTTGATGGTATTGGCGTGCCGTGTTCTACGGCTCCTTTTATTATTTTCCACTCGTCGACTGATAGTCGAATTTTTTCCCTGGCTGTGAGGGATTCCACTGTTTGACCTTCTGCTAGGTGATTTGCTCCTCTGTCGATATTTGCTGGGTTTATCACTGGGTTGTTATTTTCGTCGAATTCTTCTGAGTTGTCTCCCACAATGGCGAGCACCTGGCACTGTTTACCAGTGTTGTTATTGAAGCTTGAGAAGATCGAGTCGTCATCTTCAGAAAGCTCTAAACCTGTTTTCCATGTGTCTGTTGATTTATCTGAGATATCGTCGATACAGATCACGAGATCGTTGAGTTGGACTTCTGCGTTGAAGTTATCCTTCGCGTTGTTGTCTTCTGCGACTTTTCCTTTTTGTACTTCTTCTAGGCTGACCGGCGAGTTTACCTCGCTGGAGGAGCCGTCGGAATACTCCATTATTTCTGTTACTTCAGGCTCTCTTGCCGATGGATCTTGTTTCGTCGGGTCCGAAAGACGGGACGAATCCGACGGCCCGATGAGGATGCTCAGACTTCCGATGGTTAGTTCCACCTCTTGACTTCCGTCGACTTCTGCACTGCTGTTGGCTAAAAGCGAAAAAGCCGTCGAATTCATGATCCCAACGCCCAAAGTCCCCACGGTCGGCGCCAATTGACGAGGGTTAACTCGACAAATGTCCTAGATAAAGAACTTAGGATCGGGGAGATAGGGCGTCGGATGAACTCGAAGGTAAAGTTAGTCGAAATAGGTGTGTATCGAAAGTAAACTTGGGTGTTCAACCTGGCTTGCTTTTAATCTGCCCTACACCGTCCCCTCCTGGCCCCTATATATAGGTGGCCAGGTCTCGAGGATCGGGTAGGGTCCGATACAGATTACAAACATCGACATACGGTAATAACTCGTATTCGACTATCATTACAATTGGGCCTAGCTATACGGGCCTCAGGGGTACTCAACTAACGGGCTCTATTAACTATGCCCTTGTCACTGGTTGTACTCTACATCACTATTTTTTTTAGTCAGTATATCTATCTTTTTGAGAATTATCAACACAACATTAGAGAAGCAAAATAAGCCCATGTACTAACTGGTCGAATAGACGAAGCAAACATCAAAACAGGCCCGTAAATAATAACACTGGTACGGTCAATCTATCGACAGAGTTAAACGGAATCGTTCGAAAGCAGTGCGCGTGACGTCATCTAACTGAGATTAGGCTTAATTCTTAGTTAGTTGAGCGTTAAAGAGACCCATATTCTTTATCTAAAAATAAAAAGGCCTGGTTAAACCACGGGCACACGGTCGATTATTTTAAACCACTAGTAAGCGTGCACGTGCAACACACGTATTATAATCTATATTATAAATATATTTTGAACTTTAATTCTCTTTTAGTGGATTTTACTGAGCCACTTAAATAAATATGCATATGCCGAGCGCATGTATAATTCCCGAGATCAATGCACATGTCTTCACATAAAATCCACCATGGAAACAAATGCATTATAATTAGTTACAAAAATACTGTAAAACAAGAACTGAGCAACATACTAAAATAATAATAAGGAAATATTAGCAGTGTGAGGTAAAATGTAATATCTGATTATATTAACTTACACCGAATTTGATATACATGTAGTGAACTGGAAATATGTCTAACAAGGTGCATGTTGTGGCACGCTAGTAGCCGCACAACCATATTAAAACAATCAACACACATATATTCAACTATTTTTAATATGTTATTTTGTCTCAAATTTAAACTAAAAAGATATGGATTAGAGCTTTTCACCCAGTTGTTCCAATCAAATTTGAATTTTGTCAATTACAATGAGACAATGCGAAATATACACTCCATTTAGTCTAATATCAGAAAACGACATGATGACCTGCACGATTAGATGTATTTTACAATACAATTTTAACATATTTAATAAAAAGGGAAATACACTTTTGATCTCATGTGCATATGCTCCCTTTATCCGAAAAATGAATTTATGAAAAAAAAATTAGACACGCCTCTTACCTAATAAAATACAATTATAAAAAATACTTAATAGATTTGACCTCCTTCACAATCAGGAACATCCTAAGGCCTTTCACAATGCACGTCTCTTGACACTGTATCCTAGACAATTTGCTGATGTGGCATGGTGATTAAAGAAGAGAGAGAAGGAGGTTGTATCTTAGGGAAGAACCGGCTCTTAGCTCCTTTTTCGAGATTTGGTAATTAAGCCAGCGATCCGGTGAGCCGTGCAGCCCTTCTATTCCTCTATTCTTTCTCACCTTGTTCTTTTCTCTCCTCGCTGTGGGTAGTCACCGTGTATATGGATGCTTGCTGTACCATGATACCGATGGACACATGTGTGCACCTGAACTAAAATTCCGATGGATGCATGTGTGAACTTGGATCTGAATGCATATGTGTACTGGACACATGTGTGCACCTGAACTAGAATTCCAATGGATGGATGTGTGAGCTTGGATCTGAATACATGCATATGTGCACTTAGTCTTCAATCTGAATGGAGCTGTCTCCGTTGTCTGTCAAACATGTACATATGTTGCTTTATGCCACACGTAAGCTATAACGTTGACGTGCAATTAGGATCCCAATAACATTTAAATGAAGCACTTCTAAGATACAACACTAAGAAACAATGCATTGGAGTAGTTGTCTCTTAAGATTTTATATTTCTTATGATAACGTGCTAAGAAACAATGCATTGTGAAAGGCCTAACTGGACACAAGCTTTGATAGCTCTACTTTGACCAATTAGTTGATGTAAATCCCAAACCCAAGAAAGATTGTCTCCGGTCTAAATAGTACTCATGCAGTATTATCTGGCCCCTTCCCGTTTTTACTGGGTAGATATATCATTAGAAATGACAGCAGCAAAAATATAAGAGGACTCCCTGCCTACGCGGCTATGAAATCATCAGATCATTTATGAAAAAAAATTTAGACACGTCGCTCTCCCACTCAGTGTCTCACTCTTATCTCCGTCTCTAGTCTCGACCGCCATTCGCCTTGCTCCCCAACGCCGGCGGCCTGCAGCTCGCGCCCTACCTCCCCGCAGCTGACCTCGGTGGCTGCCCCCTCGCCGCTGCTGGCATATAAAGCTTCCCACTCGCCGGTGTTGCCGTCAATTAGCTTGCGCGGGCAGCACGCCCCTGCAGCTCTGCTGTTCCCCGCAGCTAATCCTCGATTTCGGTCACCGGAGAGACCGAGGAGGCACAGGATACCAGAAAGTAGGAGGAATCTCGCGGAATGCCTGGTGACCCGGAGCTAGGAGCCAATGGAGGCAGAAGGAGCAGACTTCATCTGCACCGGATCTGCAGCCACGACCACATCGCGTTCGTCGACTCCACAGGGTCGGCCACATGCTCCCGCCGGTCTAGACGGTTAATAGTAGAGACGTCCGAGGACGCCCCGCTCCGGCAGGTTGGAGCGAACCGGAGCAGCCCAAGTATGGCATGCTCCCGGAGTGGATGATCGATGCTCCTCCCAACCTCTTTTGGGACTGGTAATTACTCGCCCAACTTTGTCTTGACTCTGCTTGATTCCTCTAATAAATTTGTTTACTTTACAATAGTTATTGTTACTGAAGCAAAGGATTAACTAAATTCTACCATTCCGTTTTTAGTAGAATTTGATTCTCGAGAACCAAATTTCGGTGTTGTTTACAATTGCTTGATACAAAGAACAGGGCATACATCGATTCATTACAATATTCATGAGTAAACCGTGCAGGGCATGTGTTTCCCAGTTTGATATACATAGATTGGAGTCCTTATGCACTGTTTTCTTTTCATTTGCAAGTCTATAGTATCGCATTATGTTGTTACTAAAGAAAGGTGCTACATTATATGCTACTCATAGAAAACCATGATTCAGTGATGAAGATGTGAAATAAGCTAGAGGCAACAAACTATAATGTTGATTTAGTAAATTATCACCTACAGAGTGGGTGCAGGTGGTTGTAGCTGATGTAAAACTCAAAGATCCATTTTTGTTGTCATCTAAGATTCAGTACCAATTATGAATAAGTACATGTAGGCAGACAAATGATATAACCTTTGCTCTGCCTCTTTACATCTTTAGGATCTGCATAGATGGAAAAGCCCATTAGTACAAAAAAAATCAGGGTATGCAGTAGTTGATCTGCCATATTTTTCTATCTATATGTTTCACGTTGCCTCTGTAATATTTTAGGGTCTTTATATATAATAGTGTTCAGTATACCTGAAAACACAATAGTGCTCACCATGCACTGCGCGATTGAGAGATGACATACCAATAGTTTTGATCCTCTATCCTGCAAATATGCATGTCGTTAAGTTAAAAAGAACATAGATGTTGTGGCATATAAAGATGAACATCACTGTCAGATGCAAGGATACCGTTAGTACCGACAAGATTTCATATATTATAATGCATGTGGTACTTCTCCTTTGTTGCCAAGGAATCTTATATTGTGTTGCAAGCATATTGTTTTATCTGGCATATATTGTGGATGAATAAACACATATATCTTGCTGATCGGTGTAGCATCGAAGCAATAATAAACTTACTTGACTGCAATCACTTTTCACAGGATGGAAAAGGCTGTGTAGGGAGACGATGGTGAGGAGGTGACGGAGGAGAGGCCGCACACCCGACGATGAGATGCAGGATGACGCTGTCTAGGAAGGCCACGGTGCTGCCGAGCGGCAAGGCGCCCTACACTGAGGGGAATGTGCTGCCGGGCGGTGAGGGCATCGTAGTACTAAGGCGAATGTGTTGCCGGGCGGCGAATGTGTTGCCGGGCGGCGAGGGCTTCATCCAGGCGGCGAGGGCGTCTTCTATGGAGGCGGCGACGCAAGGCAGGAGGCCGGGATTGGTTAGGTGATTGTGGGGGGTGTGATCAGTTTCCTTTTTTTACGCCTGTTGAGGTAGGGGATGTGAACGTGGGGCGGGGTTTCACAATTTCCGCTGCGGGATGAGTATGTCCGTCGTTGTAAATTGCCAAGTGCACCCAACAGATTTGATTAGATGAGATTTGACTAATATGGACTGTTAGATTTGATTAGGTGGGACTGATCTGGTGGTGCAAATTCGCCCGTGTAAATTGGTTGGGTGGCTTTAGAAAAGAAAATGTTGGCTCTTTTATAAGTAGTATAGATATAGATATAGATGAGCGAACTTCCGCAACGCCCATGAAAAAAGTCTTCTGTGTACGATGAAAGGCCTTAAAAGGGCAGATATATACTAGTGTGTCTATATATAAGAAGGATAATATCAGTTTAAACGGAGGGAAAGTCTAGAGATTTTATTTTCGTTAAGCCAAGTAAAAACTATGCAGATTAATTTCGTGACACGAGAGTGTATGCTCCACTTACAAATATGATTCGATTACATGTGAAGAAAAAAAATTGATTTGAAAACTAAAAATAATCTAAATTTGTTTATATATGTATATATTCATATGTAGGGGTAATAAACAAAAAATTTGAAACTTGAAAATATATTTTGAAAATGTTGGGTTTGATTTAGGATGCATGCGATAGCACATCTCCAGCGACCGACGCAAACAAACAGCCCGCGTCCGTACGCGTGCGCGCGCGGACACGAAAGCGCAAAAAGGCCAACTCAGTGGTTCGATCTAAACAGACAGACGGGAGAGGATCGCCCCATCCCTGACCCATATGTGGGCAAAAACTGAGTCAGCGCGGAGAAGCGAGCGGTCCGCGTACGCGTCCGGGCACATACAACTATGGCCTCTCGGGGCCCGCCTGTCAGCGACCTAGTGACCAGTCATCTCCCACATGTGCACTAGGCCAGTCTGCTCGCCTGCTTCCGCCGCCTTCGGCCTCACTTCACGCGCCGTCAACGAGGCATTGATGCCAATGCGCATGCCCCTTTGCGCCGGCATCAATGCCCTCGCCACTTTGGTTTTCGCGCGACCCTCAATGCTGCCCTTTTAAGGCCGACCAGGCGCCATAGGCAGCACCAAACCACCACCCCGCAGTAGCAAACGCCATGGCCGGAGGACGCTGCCCTTTTGGAAAGAAGCCAAAGAATGACCACGAGGCTAGTGGCTCGGGGAGCCGCCGTCGCCACCTGCCATCTTCCTCCCTTTGGATGCCTCCTCCGCCACCACCACCACCTCGCCATGCCGCCACTCCACCATTGCGTTGCCACCACACGACCGTGTGTACGTGCTCGTGAAGCAGGCGCGGCGCCTGTACGCACGCAACCACCATGTTCCCTGGCCAGACGTGAACCGGTCGACGAGGTGGCACTTGAACTCCCGGCGCGTTCCCGTGCCGCTGATCCCGTGCTACGATCCCGACCAGACCGCGGAAATTCACCGCTGTTGGGCCCTCGTACCCATGGTGTTGCGCCGTGACCCGGCTTTTGACATGCATTCCTCGGCCCGGGACACCTTCTCGTTCTAGGAGTGGGATGCCGAGCGCCGGGCGTCGGGTGAGGTACCTCAGCGACCAAGACAAGGACCAAAACTGGGTCCCTCAGGCCAACGACAATGACGACGATTTCACCACTGATGAGGAGGAGGACTAGGGCGACTACGCAGGCACATACGAGAAGGAGGACAATGAAGAGGATGTCAAGCCTGTCGTCCAGATGGTTGTCCAGCTAGCATACGTGCCGGGCGAGGTTTCCGACGAGATCGCCGGAGGCAGGATGGTGCGCGATGACACTGACAACTTTGTCAGTCATGTCGTGTATCTCCTAGTACATGCTCAGGGTGACCCGAGGTACATGCCGCCCGAGCTCATTGAGGAGGAGCAACTGCAGGTGGTGTGCATCTTCAGCTTAGAGGAGGAGAAGTGCAAATACCCGAGGATCGAGGATGCCCTAGCCCTCTCCATGTCCCACCTGCACAGCCCGCCGCCTCCTCTGTGTGGGCCGCCACCATCGGAGATTCCACCGAGGCCACGCCGCTCGGCCTGGAGAAACGCCGAGGCCTGGTATCCCTGGCCAGCGCCCCAGCCTCTGATGCTCCAAGTGAATATGGCAACAGACAGTCCTTGTGCGTGGTGAATGACCAGCCCGTTGGGAACCCCAAGAGGAAGGTATGATGAGTGCAGCAACAAGTTTTCCCTCAGTTAAGAAACCAAGGTTTATCGAACAGGAGAAGGGAGACGATGACGACTGAAGGTGTTTATGGAACCTGCACACACACAAACAAATACTTTGTTCCCAACTTGCGATGAGGTTGTCAATCTCACCGGTTTGCTTGAAACAAAGGTTATGAGTGTATCGAGTGGAAAACAGTAGAGTATGCGAGTAAAGTAAATAGTGCGGGAAAAGTAAACAGGTGATTGCAATATGATTAAAATAGGACCGGGGTCCACCGTTCACTAGTGGTGTCTCTCCATAGATAAAATAACATGCTGGGTAAACAAATTACAGTTGGGCAATTAATAGAATAAAGATAACGTGATATGTCAAGAAGATCACTATGAGATTTACTCTGGGCATTACAACAAAATACATAGACCGCCATCCAACTGCATCTATGACTAATAATCCACCCCCGGGGATATCATCCGAACACCCTAGAAGTATTAAGTTGCGAACAACAGATAATTACATTAAGCAAAGTGTGTAATGTAAACAAAGCATATGCCCTTGAGCATATGAATGTTGTTTTCTCCCTAGTAGCAACAGCACATCTACCACCTTAGAGGTTTCTGTCACTCCCCCAGGTGAAATAGAGACATGAACCCACTATCGAGCATAAATACCCCCTCTTGGAGTCACTAGCAACTACTCGGCCAAGATAGCTACTAACAACGGAGAGCATGCAAGATTATAAACAACATAGAGATAACAAAAGATATAATTCAGTACAGCAACTTAATCATAAACACCAATATTCATCGGATCCCAACAAACCAACATCATAGAATTACATAACGGTGATCTCAATCATGTATGGCAGCTCATGAGATCTAAACATGAAGCACATGGTGGAGAAGACAACCATCTAGCTACTGCTATGGACCCATAGTCCAAGGTAGACTACTCACTCATCGCTCCGGAGGCAAGCATGGCGATGAAGAAGACCTCCGGTGGCGATTCCCCTCTCCGGCAGGGTGCCGGGAAGAGCTTCTGGACCCTCCCGATCTTCGGGTCGACGGCGGCGGCGGATCACGATGTATTCTGGAAAACTGATCGGGGCCTTAGGTTTTTCTCGTCGGGGGGGTACTTATAGGCGAAGGGGCGATGTCAGGAGAGGGACCAGGTGCTCTCACACAGGGGTGGCGCGGCCAGGGGCTGGGCCGCGCCGCCCCCTTGTGTGGGGCCCTGGTGGCCCCCCTCCGACACTTCTTCGGATGTCTGGAAGCTTCCGGGTAAAATATGACTTCAGGAACTTGTTTCGTCCAATTCCGAGAATATTTCCTGTGTATCACTTCTGAAACACAAAAACAGCAGAAAACAGGAAACTGGCACTGTGGCACTTGTTAATAGGTTAGTTCCGGAAAATGTATAAAAATGCCACTAAGTGTAACGAAACAATGAGCAAATGGTGTAAAAACAAGCATGGAGCATCAAAAATTATAGATACGTTTGAGACGTATCAAGCATCCCCAAGCTTAACTCCTGCTCGTCCTCGAGTAGGTAAGTGATAACAAAAGAATAATTTTTGAGGTGACATGCACCTACACAATCTTGATCATATATGTAAGCATTGGTGAGCTATGATCAATAGAACTTAAAACATGGGCATGAAGATATAATCATGACAATAAGAACTTAGCAACCATGTTGAAAACATGCAAATGAACACAAACAAAAGATCATGATAATGAAACAATGAAAGTCAAACGTGTGTTCAAATCATAAGGAAAAACATACAAATGGTTTTCAGCTTGTCCTTCAAAGAGAGCAAAACATAAATGCATAGGACACCTCAAAGTTTAAGAGGGCGACTAGATACAAATAATTTAAGAACAAGTGAAACCAACAATATGAGTCAATCAATGAACTTTGGGACAATGCATATCACACTAAGAATGACAACTATGCTCTCTTAATGGTGCATAAAGAAAGAAGGTGGTGACTCAACATAAAAGTAAAAGAAAGGCCCTTCGCAGAGGGAATCAGTGATTGCAAGTTTTATAACCTTCAAAAATTATGGTACTTACCGGCTTTGAGCTCTCATTGCCCCCATCATAAGCATCTTGAATGGTTAAAGTTAATGCGAGAACAGTTATGATGCATATGCTTGACAAATCATAAGTTGAAAACCTCGTGTCCCGTGAATACGAGTACCCAAACCATGCTAATTTTCTTAGAGTCCCAAGCAAGGCTCTTGTCATTGTAAGTATATGCAGATCATTGAGAACCGCCAATGGGGTACCTCCGTGCCCGATGACATGGAACAAGCCCACACCAAAATGACAGGACAAGCAGACAATGAACACCTCGACATCTCTTTTATTTGCCATATTGTTTAGCTTTTTATTGTGAGATGCGTCGTCGAATGTTCACCATGGGTATGCTGCAAATTTCCACCATGAATTATGCATGGCTTAGATTGGCGGCCCGGCGTTTCCCTAACACATATACAAACTCCATGATCCCTACAAGATTCCCAATTCATTTCACACAGCGGGCATCCATAAACAAAAGATCACGATATCAACTCAAAAAGAAGTGCAATGTTGAAAGCTTGCCCCATGACAGCATGGCTGGGCTAGAATCCAACTTACAACTTGCAAGCATAACAACAACATAAAAGACCACAATGTCAAAATTTTAAGAACAGGAAAAAGTAAAGTGTGCCTTCCGGTTCGTGAGAGCTTTACTGACCGAATTTCGCATAACACTGGTAAGAGTTTAATTTGAAGAGAAAATAAAAGCAAGTCAAATTTACTTGGAATAGCAAATTGCTAGTAGGTATGTATGGTGGACACTTTGGAAAACTTTGGCTTTTAGGAGTTGGATGCACGAGTAGAGCTCATACTCAGTACAAGGTGCGGGCTAGCAAAAGACTGGGAGCGACCAACTAAGAGAGCAATAATGGCCATAATCATGCAAAGCGAGAAAGCGACATTAAAAGAAGCATACGATGGCATCAAAAGTCAAAAACTAAATGATCATGAAGGCTAATGGCGACTTTGTAATAGTCTAACATGTGTGAGCATGCATCAAGTCAACCCAAATAAAGCATCAAGGAGAAAACCAAAATAATGCTTCCATACAATAAAAACAACGCATGATTTTTTCAAAGGCTCATTAAGCAATCTCAGTTATTTGAGACAAGTCATGCTACAGCAAACCACTAAGCATACTATCAAAAAGACATCAAGCATGACATGAAAAAGCCTAAGCCGCAGTCTACACAAGCTCCTTCTTGTACCACTATTTTGCACAAAGCTTTTTCTCTTTTCCAACACCATTTGAAATTTTTATAAACACCTCTTTTGATGAAAACCAATAAAGATCAGAGGCAAAAATACATCTTGATGAAAAGATATGACAAGATCTGAACGCAAATCAAGGCGAAAACGAAAACCAAAAGCAGTAGCAGAAAAAGAAGAGCGCTCGATTTTTAATAAGAGTGAAAACTAGAGCGTTCTTTGCAAATGAAAACGAGTACATCTCCTCCAAAGGAAATTTGTTGGGGTCCAACCATTTATTGCAGCAAACAAACAAACTAAGAAAACTAAGACAACTGACGCTCCAAGAAAAACACATAGTGCATGAAGCAATAAAAATATAGTGTTTTGAAAGGTGACCTGATTTTTGCCGATGAAGAAGGGGTGCCTCGGGGGCATCCCCAAGCTTTGACGCTTGTACTTCTTGGATATTTCTTGGGGTGATGCATGGGCATCCCCAAGCTTGAGCTTTTGTCCATTCTTCAACTCATCTCATCATTCTCCAATCCCTACACTTGAAAACTTCCTTCATACAAAACTAAACACAATTCTATTAGCAACATTAGTGTAAGCATAAAATATATTCCACCTCTTTTAGCTTCAGGTTTCAACCCAAAACCACCACATATAAAGTATATACTACTGTAGCAACTTCCACAAGAGTTCCATGATAAAAAAGAACTCAAAAGAAAGCGATAAAGTGGCAAAAACAAATATTGGCAGAAATCTGTCAAAACTGGACAGCTGACAAAGGACGAATTTTTGAGGGATTTTCCGTTGCTCAAATCAAAAAGTGTTCAACTAAGAAAAGTTTGGATATAACCTGGGGCATATGCACAAGAAATCGCAGGTCCAAAAGATATACAGAGAATTTTCACGAATTTTTACGGTGCAGCATCGAAAACAGTTTCAGGACAGCAATAACCCCAAATCTTTACCTCACTCAAATTAGAGGCTTCTCTTGGCACAAAACGAAATAAATAAGATAAGGAGCGGTCATTACAGTAGTAATGACTTCCAAGACTCAAATAAAAGAAAAAGTACTGAAAAGAAAACATTGGGTTATCTCCCAAGAGTGCTTTTCTTTAACGCCTTTGAGCTAGGCGCAGAAAATTGTGAATCAAGTACCTTCAGAAGAAGCATTAAGATCAACAGAAGAGGTCTTGTCAATAAGGCATTGTATTTCATCCACATAAGTTTTTGAAGACCCTTTGTGATCATGCTTTGGTACACTATTCTCATCAAAAAGATTTTTAGGACAAATCCAGGCAAAATTGTTTTCGAAAGCATCATTCAATCCCAAAAGCTTGCAAGGTATAGGTATTTCGGCCTCTTTATCATCTGTACTAATAACATTTATAGGAGAACCGAGTTTATTAAAACGTTTAAGAACCTTCCTAGCTTCAACAACGACATCCTTAAATTCTAGGCGCAGAGTTTCCAAGATAAAAGCTTTCTTTTCGGGATCCTTAATTTCATGAAGCTTGAGGAACATATATTGCATAAAAGGATTAAGACTAGCAAACCTAGTTTCCAACATGTCAATTAAATAAATAGAAGCAACTTCAATACTAGGAGCAAGCTCAACCAAAGACTTTTCCTCAACTTCCTTATGCATACTAATGTGATTAAAGAACTCCTCAATGTTACTTTTGCCAATAATCGAACCACTCCCTACAGAGAGGTCCTCCAGAACGAACTCAGGGAACAACATGATAAACTAAAGTAAAGAAATAACAACTACCAAGGATTCTAATTTTTTTGGGTTTTTGATATAAAAAGCAATGCAGGTAAAATAAAATAAAGTAAAGCAAAACAAATAACAAAGTAAAGAATGTGTGTGCGAAGAACTCCCCTCGCAGAAGTCTTCTCTCTTCCTTCCCCGGCAACGGCGCCAGAAAAATAGCTGATGCTCCAAGTGAATATGGCAACACACAGTCCTTGTGCGTGGTAAATGACCAGCCCGTTGGGAACCCCAAGAGGAAGGTATGATGAGTGCAGCAGCAAGTTTTCCCTCAGTTAAGAAACCAAGGTTTATCGAACAGGAGAAGGGAGACGATGACGACTGAAGGTGTTTATGGAACCTGCACACACACAAACAAATACTTTGTTCCCAACTTGCGATGAGGTTGTCAATCTCACCGGTTTGCTTGAAACAAAGGTTATGAGTGTATCGAGTGGAAAACAGTAGAGTATGCGAGTAAAGTAAATAGTGCGGGAAAAGTAAACAGGTGATTGCAATATGATTAAAATAGGACCGGGGTCCACAGTTCACTAGTGGTGTCTCTCCATAGATAAAATAACATGATGGGTAAACAAATTACAGTTGGGCAATTGATAGAATAAAGATAACGTGATATGTCAAGAAGATCACTATGAGATTTACTCTGGGCATTACAACAAAATACATAGACCGCCATCCAACTGCATCTATGACTAATAATCCACCCCCGGGGATATCATCCAAACACCCTAGAAGTATTAAGTTGCGAACAACAGATAATTACATTAAGCAAAGTGTGTAATGTAAACAAAGCATATGCCCTTGAGCATATGAATGTTATTTTCTCCCTAGTAGCAACAGCACATCTACCACCTTAGAGGTTTCTGTCACTCCCCCAGGTGAAATAGAGACATGAACCCACTATCGAGCATAAATATCCCCTCTTGGAGTCACTAGCAACTACTCGGCCAAGATAGCTACTAACAACGGAGAGCATGCAAGATCATAAACAACATAGAGATAACAAAAGATATAATTCAGTACAGCAACTTAATCATAAACACCAATATTCATCGGATCCCAACAAACCAACATCATAGAATTACATAACGGTGATCTCAATCATGTATGGCAGCTCATGAGATCTAAACATGAAGCACATGGTGGAGAAGACAACCATCTAGCTACTGCTATGGACCCATAGTCCAAGGTAGACTACTCACTCATCGCTCCGGAGGCAAGCATGGCGATGAAGAAGACCTCCGGTGGCGATTCCCCTCTCCGGCAGGGTGCCGGGAAGAGCTTCTGGACCCTCCCGATCTTCGGGTCGACGGCGGCGGCGGATCGCGATGTATTCTGGAAAACTGATCGGGGCCTTAGGTTTTTCTCGTCGGGGGGTACTTATAGGCGAAGGGGCGATGTCAGGAGAGGGACCAGGTGCTCTCACACAGGGGTGGCGCGGCCAGGGGCTGGGCCGCGCCGCCCCCTTGTGTGGGGCCCTGGTGGCCCCCCTCCGACACTTCTTCGGATGTCTGGAAGCTTCCGGGTAAAATATGACTTCAGGAACTTGTTTCGTCCAATTCCGAGAATATTTCCTGTGTATCACTTCTGAAACACAAAAACAGCAGAAAACAGGAAACTGGCACTGTGGCACTTGTTAATAGGTTAGTTCCGGAAAATGTATAAAAATGCCACTAAGTGTAACGAAACAATGAGCAAATAGTGTAAAAACAAGCATGGAGCATCAAAAATTATAGATACGTTTGAGACGTATCAGCCTCCTGCGCTATCCTGGATGCCTCCTACGCCTGGACCTCCACCGCCGCCCATGGCAGCATGGCCGTGGCCGCAGACACCGTTCATCGACCTCTCCGGCGAGGCCTGGAGAAACACCGAGGCCTAGGATCCCTGACCAGCGCCCCAGCCTCCTGCGCTGTCCTGGATGCCTCCTACGCCTGGACCTCCACCGCCGCCCATGGCAGCATGGCCGTGGCCGCAGACACCGTTCATCGGCCTCTCCGGCGAGGACGATGACGGCCAAGCGTAGGCCTTGGCGGTGGGTGCGCAACCCTAGTTTAGGCTAGGGTTTTATCTTTATATATATTTATGTGTTTTTTTGTTTTTTTATAAGTAATATATATTAAGTAATGAAAAAAGGGCCTGCTTGTCAGGCCCAAATTTGTTTTTTACGTCGCGCCGTTGGGTTGCCCCCCAATCTGAACAGCCTCTGTTTAGTATCTGTGAACCGACCCATACAAACCAAATTAGACCGATTCAGACACTAAAAATAGATCGGCCCGTTAGAGATGCCCTTAAACCACATTCAAACATTGGACCATATGCATGTGGCCTGTTGGACGGATGGGACAAGTCATGGGGACATATATGCATGTGGCATTGTCGCCTCCTAGTGTGCATTTCTGATCACGAAATATTTGTCCTATTTTTGGATGATCTTATTTTAAATAACACTACTTGCGGCTCTACATATTGTTGGTCTTAATATCATATATAGTAGTAATATATATATAATGCTAGTGTATGATATTATCTCTATATGTAGCCGTGTTGGTTTTATTATATTAAGTGATTTCTAAACTTCCGATGCAAATTTGTGTACAAGATCTATTTAGTATCAATTTTCTTATAATGTAAATTTTCTATCTCTCTTACTTAATTAGCATCACATCAATGTTTTTTTGAGTCTGAAGTGCATGATACCGACAAATATACTGGCACCATGACTAGTACAATAAGGTGATATAAGCCGAAAACTCCAAATGGAGCTTGGGCTCCAGGGAGCCTGAATTTTTTTCTTTTTAAAGTTACAAACATTCAAATTTCAACATTTTAAAAATTCAAGAAAAATCTATACATAGACTGTAATCTATCATTGTGTAAAATTTCAGAACTAAATACATTGTATTTTAGGCTCAATAAAAAGACAAAATCATACGAGAAGTCAAAATTACGTTTTCTATGCACTGTTCATCACTATTCACTGAGGACATGATCTAAATTTCTCATTTTTGCTGAGCCCATACATATTTTGTTCTAGGAAATTACACAGTGATAGAATCCAACATTTTCTACGTCATGATATTTTTCAAAAAAAAATTAAAAAATTAAAATTCAAAATTTATAGCTTCACATTTAAAGCTCCAAATGTCTCGATATAGTGGATTATAAGGATTCAAATAATATATTTTTGATGAGTTGAAGGAAAGAGAAAAGAAGTACTCCCTCCGTCCCGGTGTATAGGTCTTGTGCGTATCCCTAGATCGTCATTTTAACAAATATAATCTAAATTTTACAATATAAAAATTATACCATTAGAAAGTACAAAGTTTAAAGTTTCTAGTGATATATAATTTATAGTATATAACTTGTATTACGTTGGTCAAAATGACGATCTAGGGACACGCGCAGGACCTATACACCGAGATGAAGGGAGTAGGCTGTCAGCAAGAGCTAACTACAACATTGCTCCTTATTAATGTCAAATAGACATTGTAACCATTTTTGTAGCATTGAGATTTTACAAATCAATAAATATAATGGAACTATGATAGGACAGAGATTTGGTGCACCTGGGGGCACCAGGGTGCTCTTCTTTTGAAAAAATATATGAAATTTATACTTTTGAGTTAAAAAATCAAATTTAAATCACCGAATAGGTATACATGGTATGTACATAGGTGCGAAGTTTCTGTAAAAAACTTGTTCTATTTGGGCTGTAGAAGCAAAAAATTCTAACAATATATAGGACTAAAATATCTAGTTTTTGCTAAAATTTATCGTTTTTGTAGTTCCCAAAATACATGATATTTTGAATGGAAATTTGTGGCCTGCATTCTTGACGTATATATATTTTTTGGCCAAATGTTTTGATGCTTGAAAATATGGATTTCAAAATTTCCAAAAACACTGTTGCCCAGGTGCACCGATGGGTTTCCGGACTATGGTACTACTGCATAATGTCATGCACTATATTACCCACTATAATCAGATTAAGATCCCATTGTTAAATTTTTATAAACATATGCTACTCGTCGGGAGGCTTCGTTGTTCTAGTGGCTCGGGACTACCACTAAATTCAAAGATGAGGACACACGGTGTATGGTCCAGTAGTACTAGCGTTGATAGTGCAGGTCTAACTATCTCAACCACTACTGTTAGATTTTAGTGCGACCGAACTGCCCACAAATTGCATTTAAGACTACTTACAATAGAAGCATCATAGCTAGTATTATGCACTACATGTATACAAAAAGCTGATGTGACACCATAATTAGTAAGGAGAGAGGTGAGTGTGGTATCATATCATGATACTGTATCATATCATGATACTGTATCATAGCACGTTAATCTAGAAAAGTTAGTGACAAATACATCTTGTACACATATTTGTATTGAGATTCTACAAAATAATAAATATGATAGAACTATGATACTACTTTATGATACTATGCATTTTAGGAGTGGTATCATAAACTAGTATCGTATGCATGATACTAGTGTATAATACTCCCTATTGTGACTAGTCTAACAACATACGTACTACTTCCTCCGTTTATAATTATTTCGTGCTCCGTGTTTAGCTAATATTAAAATTATAAAGTTTAGCCAAATATTTTAAAAATATTCATATCGTATTTCTATCTCAATGGCTAAGGCTAACATACGGACAATATATCTTGAAACACGCTTTCGTTCGAGAACAAAAGGACACAAAAATTAGCCTTGGATCTGGCTCTATCCAAACTTTTTTGGTTCATCCTAACATTACCCACTTGTCCGACTGTTGCTAAGCAGTTTTGGGAATTCAATTTCTCAAAAATTGATCCCATTTGTTTTTGGGTTAAGGAGAAGAAATTCCATATCTGGTTTACTTGTAAGCTTTACTGGGTATGCCTGAGCTGTCCTGGTGGGCCAAAGACGGCCTCGCCACCTGCGATGTGCTGAAAGACATGTTCCAACGCTATCCTTTTCCACTGCGTGTCCTCTTCACATCTGGTCCAGGTCTGCACTGGCATCATCCTAAAATGGTACGGGTCTGATTATATCAACCACCGTCCAGATTTTAGTGTTTGCAATCAATAGTAGACGTACTATCCACATCACATTTGAATCTATTAGTACGAATTGCCAGCACGTTTGAAAGTTCAGCACTTAGTACCCCTCAATCAACCACACCCACTCATTCGCACGGATAACTTCCATAGCAAACGAGCCTGGCTGCTTGCCTGCTTCTATATATTAGTTAGCCTTACACCGTCCAGAAGCAACAGAGCGTGGTGAGTCTTAGGCAGTGGTGGCTGGTCTGTGGGCACTGAAGAGTGAAGAGTCGAAGTTAATTCGTATTCAGGTGTGCTTAACGTACTATTTCTTGTGTAATTTTACTGCCTTCTTTGAACTTCAAATGTGTACAACATCTGTGCTATTAGTTTCTAGCTAAACCTGACCAATACACAACGTCGCCTGGCGCTTCACACAATTAACTATCGTTCCACATTTCTGACTATATGCACTGCTAGACTCCTAAATTTGCAGTCTTCTAATCTGCAGAGGTATAGATCTTCTCTGTTTGTTCCGTATCACTGAGAAAGGAACATGGTTAAGTAGACTTGACAATAAGTTCATTATAGATGTTTTATCACCTGCTTGTTCGTCATACGAACACGAACATGCAGATAGTTAACACCAAACAATCTTCACTATTAAAATGTTAATGTTGTCTGTTTAAAACAAGAGTAAATATCATTGGTGGTCACCGAACCTGTAACGCGGATGCACTTATGTTATTGAACTTGTAATATGGATAATTAAACCCGTCACTGAACTTGCATTCTTGGTGCACGCGTGGTCACAACCAGGCAAGTTTGAAGTTTTTTTTTATTACCAAAACCAGTTAGGCGCGGCCGCGCGGGGCACATCAAGGTTATAGGCAATCAATAGCTGAAAATTTGCGAAAAACCCCGGATATATTTTCTAAAAGTCCTAGAAGCCCAACCTCTGCAACAAAAATGAAATTTTTGAACCTCCAATTTCTATTATTCACCTGTCCAGATAGTCTCGGGGTTTGCCCGTCTCCGAGTGCGAGTGGAAGGATAGGAAACAGAAGGGCCATTGGCCAGTCATTATTAAGAACGGATCACATGCTGAATATAAAGGTTGCTCACAATTTTTTTGGGATTAATATGGGTATGCCAATAGTATAACTAATTAAATTCTAAATGATAATTACGAACGATTTAACTTCATACATTGCCATTTTCTTGTAGTACATACGAAACTACAGCGACATGGACTTGACAATGACCACTGTGTGGTACTCCCTAGCTCTTTTCTGCATCGTTGCAGTAGTAACCAAGATTACAAGTGGAAGATTTACCTTTCATCCGGTGTGCACAAGACCACCCCCACCAGCAGTAAAAGGCATTAAACTTATCGTTCTCTTACACACTTTCTGTACGAGGGGCCCAGAAGCTACAATGAGTTATATGTATAACAAGTTTGGCAGTGTGTTCAGAATAAATTTTCTTTGGAAAAGAATAACATTCTTGGTTGGACCGGAGGTCTCTGATACTTTCTTCCAAGGGTTGGAGTCAGAAGTTAACCAAGGAAATATAATGGAGTTCCTTGTGCCTATGTTTGGCCATGAGGTTGCCTTCGGTGTGGATTATGCTACTCGAATGGAGCAGACTCGCTTCTTTCTTGAGGCTCTTAAGCCATCGCAGTTAAGGAACAATGTTGATCCCATGATCCGAGAAGTGGAGGTAAATCTTTGTTTCAATTTTTTTTGAAACGAGTTCTTTTTTGTTTTGAAACGAGTCTTGCTTCAACTTTGATTCATTGTGTTATACCACTCGCTAGGCCGTTTACACTATCGAGAGAGCCTAATGGACCATCTCACTGCAAATTTCATGGTTTTAAATAGATCTTTATTTATTTATTTTGCACGACCCCTGATGACTGTGAGGATCTTCAAGAACTCATATCAATATATATGTAAAAAATGCAAAAACAAGATATTTTGGGACCATCTTTTGTGACATATCCTCTATAATAATATATGTAAATAAGTTTTACTAGGTAGTGAAAAATTGCATGCTTTCAAGGGTGATAAAATATAGAAATGTACTTTGGAATTAGGATTACATACCTCAATAAAATACCTACAACTATCACAAAACACTAAAATTTTATCCATAGACAAAACTAGTCTAGTTTCATACTCATGCAGTTCTTTCAGCTTAAGAGATTAAGTGAAATAAACCCATGATCAAATTATCTTAGTTATGTGCTTTATATCTTGTAAGTTCATTAGCACAAAAGAAAAAAGTGCCTGCCACAACTAAAATAGCTTATGAACAGTATGTTTGCAAAGGCAAAGATAAAATAAGATTTCTGCCAAAGGGTTTATCAAAACAGGTCGTGATCTTATTCGAGACTAAACTATTGTACGTATAGCTGTCCATGTTAAATTATTGCACTAGGAAACATAATTCTTGAACTACAGGGAAAAAGTTGTGAAAAATCCGCCAATCTATTAATAATCATTAACATTGGTACAAAGAGCACCAAAAATAATCCAACTAAACAAAAAATTCCAACTAAAAAAAAAGAGCACCAAAAATAATAAAATTACAAATATGTGTTTTGGACGACTACATACTCTAGTGCGAGCCAAAGGCACGCCGCCATCCACGCCCGTCCGTTATCGGTGCCAAACAAAGCTTATTATAGTAAAGTTTGTTGTTGTACAAAGACAAAAATTCATTGTGTTAAGGCCCCAAAAGATCAGCACATAAATGATAATAATCGTAGATTGAAAGGTACTGACTAAAACCACTCCTATAAACACCGAAACCATTCGGATCCAGGAGATCAGCCGGATACATGATTTCACGCGTCTTCCACCGGCGCTAGACGCGTAGATCACATATTGCTCATTACCACGCGTCCGTTGCTAACTATAACATATTATCGCTTCATGCAAATTAAAGGTGTGTCGTTACCAGGTGCTATGCATACAAACTCTTGGATGGCATAATAGTTACAATGTAGTGCATGCATGTTGATAGATGGTGATGTATGCTGTATTATACTCCGCAGGACTACTTTGCAACGTGGGGAGAAGACGGCGTAGTAGATCTGAAACATGAATTCGAGCAGATACTTTTGATAATCTCAGGTCGATGCTTACTCGGAAAGGAAGTCCGAGAGAAGATACTCGGCCAGTTCTATGAATTATTTACTGAAATTAATGAAGGAGTGAACGTTGCTAGTTTCTTGTTCCCATACATCCCAATTCCAGTAAACCGCCGACGCGACAGAGCACGAATCAAGCTTACAGAGATTCTTTGTGAGATTGTGAGGTCACGTAAGAACAGCAATCGCGTCGAGCAGGATATGCTCCAGAAATTGATGGACTCCAGGTATAAAGACGGCCGTCCCACAACCGAAGCAGAGGTTGCCGGGATGATCATTGCCTTGCTCTTTGCTGGACAACACACAAGTGCTAGCGTTACCACTTGGACTGGAGCTTGCCTATTGACCCATGAAAAGTTCTTAGATGCTGCTCTCGAGGAGCAAAACAACATAATGAAGAAATACCATGATAAGATAGACTACAATGTCTTGTTAGAGATGGAGACGCTGCACAGTTGCATCAAAGAGACTACACGGATGCACGCCGCATTACCGGCACTTGTTCGCAAGGTACAGAAGAACATCAGCATACGGACAAGAGAGGGACTTGAATTTGGCATCCCCAAAGGCGAAACCTTGGTAAACCTTGTGATGCAAACCAGTAAGTTGCCACACATTTACAAGGATCCTGAGGTGTACGATCCCGATCGGTTTCGTCCCGGAAGAGAGGAGGACAAAGTTGGTGGTAAATTCTCTTACACATTTTTTGGTGGTGGAAGACATGTTTGCACAGGCGAGCCTTATGCTTTCATGCAAATCAAAATCATATGGAGCCATTTGCTGAGAAATTTCGACCTCAAATTGCTTTCTCCATTCCCCAAGACCGACTGGAGCAAATTTGTGCTAGAGCCTAAAGGAAGAGTAATGGTGAATTACAAGAGACGTCCTCTGCCTAGAAACTAAGATACATCGTCTTCCTAGCAAGAAGCATTTCAATGTTTGCATGCTCCCATGTTCGGCAGTTGGCTAGCCATTGGAAGATGCATTTATAAATAAAGGCTTATATATACGCTTTAGCGTTTGTTTCCATGCCAAGTGTGGTCTTTGCAGCCGTTTGGCCAGTCGGCCTTCTTCTGTAATCATACAGAGTAACAGTTAATAGTTGATAATTGCGTCTCATTATCCATCTGCAAGCTTGTTTTGCTTCGTGCATGTACATAAAGACTTAGTAGACCATTTTATGATAGTAGTATGTACAATTATATCACTACACTACACTATGGAAGTTATATATGCAAAGGCTTACCCATATATTGGTCAATTATCAATGTGTGGACTTGCATTCAGTATTACAAGTGGGTAGAAGGCCATGGGTAGCAGTAGAAACCTACTCTCCTCAACTCTGCCGGACAAGTAGCCGGAGTTATAGGAGTGCGTCGTTTTGGCACATGGGCTCACTGGAGCCCTTTATTTGAACATCCAAAAAAATCAAATTTCAAAGCTTTAAAAAATTTCCAAAAAAAAATGTGGACGTAGCCAACTGTATACCCTACGATCGTGGAAATTTATAATTCGAAATACCTTGTATTATGTCTTCGGTAAAAATAACAAAAAAACAGATCTAAGAACATGAACAATGTTGCTTTTTTCCTTTCAAAATTTATCCAATTTGTCTTTTATCCTGAGCCTACGTAACAAGGTATTTCGTATTGAAATTTTCCATGTTATAGTGTATGCAGTTGGCTACATCAAGATATTTTTTTGAATTTATTTAAAACTTTAAAATTTGAATTTTTTGATGTTTGAAAAATAGGGATCCAGGAAGCCCGGGAGCTAATAGCATATTCGTTATAGCTCCTATTACACCAGACAAAAGGATATCTGAAAACAGAACTACACCATAAGTACACTCATGAATTAACACAAAAAAGACCACTCCCATATCTAAAGATGTAAGCATAAGGAGAAGTTGGTGCCTAGACTCCCCCTGACTCCGGTGTCGCCCTGACCCGGCACTAGTAAGAAAAGCATTGTTTCTGATGGCTCGTCGCCGACGGGATCTAAGAAGTTTGGCAACAATGATAAATCGCGCAGCACAGAGGTCGTCCAGAGGTTGTTCGCTGACGCACCCTATCAGTAGTAAGACTTATCATAGCTTTCACCTGTCAGGCTAGAGCTCATCACTGACAAGCACATTCCCCTAGCCTTGAGATGAATGGTCATCTCTGATATCCATGTCTGACGGTTGACTATTTATGCCTATTTGAAAGCATCATCAGTGTTACGTGTTACCGGTGACTATGCCTTGCTGACAGCTAATGTTTCTACCAGATTCGACCATTAACCGGTGCCATAACACACACGCCATTATGCCATAGGTTGACAGATCACGCTTGTCCTCTCGTATGAGTCATTTCCAGTGTTTCCCCAGTACCACTTGCGCATCCAATGGCGGTGATTAGGGTTCCGATGAGTTGTTGGAGGAAAACTATTTGGAGGCGACGCCACGACTAATTGTTCACTAGAGCGACGTCAGCGATGAGGCCGAGCGGCGGCATATGGTGGTGATGACCCACAAGTGTAGGGAATCACTGTAGTACCTTTTGATAAGTATTAAGTGTCAAACCCACGAAAAGCTTAAGGTGAACCTCTATTCTCTACGGTTCTACAACCCTCTTATACGACCGATTATGCAAAGCAACTAAACTAAAAAAAGCAGCGCTTGGTTTTACAAAACACTACTAAGCTAGAAAGCTGAAACTACGTACAAAAATAAAACTAGAAAGGTTGTAACTAAAGGTACGGGAAAGATATGAGCAAGTGGTAACTAATGGGAGAAAGTGTTCTCGGCAAATAGCTACTCCCTCCGACCCATAATACTCTTCTCTAATATAGATGTATCTAGACATATTTTGATGATAGATACATCCATACTAGCGAAGAGTAATATGGATCGGAGGGAGTATTTCATTCGTAGTGGTTGTCACATTTAGTGAAGCACAAAATTTTGCATAAGCCATACACAAGGGTTCTTTAAGTTATGTGCATCTGCATCTCTCCCATCTATCTACATTTGGTGATATCAAAACACCTAATTACATGGTTAAACAAGGCACTAAGAGCCAAAAACATGATGATCAAATATAAGCCTAACCATTGCGTAAACTATTAATATAAAATAAACTTTATTATTTCTTCTAGAGGAGGGCCATAAATAGGTACAACTAGTATAATATGCAATTACACCCATAGTGATTGATCCTAAGACCACTATCGCAGGCAAGCAAGGGAGTTACTACAACTAAAATTCAAACCCCCGCTATAAGCTTTAAGGTCCCCATTACTTTATCCCCATGTATGTATGTGAGCTCAAATTTTGGCAGATGTTTCTATCACTGCCCTCCTCCAAGTCAACCCAACAGTGGCAACTCTATGCAATCTCTCAATATATATGTGTGTGTACTCATACATCAGTACACAAGACTATCATATAAGATAAAAAAATTTATATGCAACAATCAAACAAACTATTTCACCATTTTAATGAATAAGTTACTACTTCAAACTAAACATAGTGACACAATAGATCATGAGAAAATAATATATTGCATCAAACATCACGTTTGCCAAGAGATCACAGTGGGGATGATGAAGAGGTATTTTAGATAATAATGGTAGTGCCTCCCCAAGAGGGAGAGGCGGCAGCACGGAGAAGGGGGCGACCAATGCAGCGGTGGTGCTAGGCAGACGGTGGTGCCGATGGCAGCGCAAGACATCCCAACGCCAGCCGACCCTAGGGGGAGCACTGCCCCCATGTCCTTGTTCCTTGGACCTTCTTGGTACTGTAGATGAGCCCTCCCCCTTGTAGATGGTAGCCAAGGGGGAGGCAAATTCGTGGTTTTTGGTGGTGTCTGTAGAAATAGGTGTTCACCGCGGTCATCGGATCAAAATCCATTGATCCAAGGGCTCTTGGACACCTCTAGAACCTTCATAGGGACTCCTCCAAGTCCCACAAGTCCCTCAAGTCGTGTCTTAGTCGAATCCATCTCACATGGAAAGAGTTTGAGTTAATCACGTCACCAGCTATCGGGTTCCTAAAATTTTTTTTGTTCCTTTTCAGTAACTGGGGTCTCATGGTCACATACTAACTTCCTTTTAGATGAATTTTGTACAATATAAATTAGCATTAGAATAAAATTTCCAACAACTTTAATGTTGAACATTTTTCTGTTTGACGTCGTCTCCGGGTTGCATACTTGACATCTTTAAAAACAGTTCTTGAGGGACAAATTTCAGGAAACTCTGAATTTCACCATAATGAGGGGAACTTTTTATATTTGTGCAAATTCCTACACAAAAAAATTTGAAACAAGAAATTGTACACTTTTATAACTATTAGTAGGTTAGTTCTAGTAAATATAATAAAGTTAACAATAATAAGGAATATGACCTAATAAAATACAAAGTTCATGGATGCATTTCACATGCATCAATGGAGCACTACGAAAACAAGTTATGGACCACGAGGGAGAGAAGGGAGGTGTCCAGGAGGACCGCAAGCTCACCTGTACCATTGTGGACTTCTTGGAGAAGGATGGAGAAGTCGAACGGCGATGAATCTATCACAATAGTGCTCAGCCATAGTTCAGGAAGAAGTCCTTGGTGGCGATGATTTTGAGCATCCCAGCATGATTGCTTCAAGAGATAGGTAGAGAAAGATGCCTAAGAGATTTTGCAACGTGGTCCTAAAGATGCCTCTTGGGCGCTTGGGGAGAGATAGAGATAGATAGATAGATAGATAGATAGATAGAGAGTGTGTGGCTTGGAGAGGGAGAGCAAGCTGAGGAGGGGAGGTGGCGAAGAGATAGGGTCTTCTCTCCAAGTGCTCGGCGGCGACCAGAATCATAGCATTGAAATGGGAAAATCCTATGTTCCGCTTATTGTGGCGCAGATGCCCGCGCTGCATACCTATCCTAGGTGTGTGCACAGTTCTAGGCCGGACCGTTATCAAGGGGTGAGGGTGGGGCAATGGCACCTGCCTCTCTTCTTCACCGATGAACACAACAAAGAGGGAGAGGGTGACTCATTGACGACTTGCGGTACCCCGATGGAGGTGGCTAGGACCTCACCGGAGATGGGTATGACGAAGCTAGCCATGGCCTCACTGGCGAAGATGAGGAAGAAATCTTAGGGTTTAGGGTGCGGGTGGGGTGGGGTGCGTCAAGCTAGTCGATTGATACCTTTGATCCGGAATACCAGATGTAGTATAGCTTTATTTTTCCCTAGTAGACCTAGGTTTATACCGAATCCTTGGGCAGCAAATGTTGTAGTGATTTACTCTAGCAGGTGATCGGTAGCTTATTCGTCTCACCAGACCTTCACATTTACTATTGGGTTGTGTGTCGATGATGGAGATAGGCCAGAGCTAAGGATTCACCTGCAGCTGTGCAATATAAAATGGGATGCAAGTAATTGATAATCTCAAATGTGTTAATTCAACAAGGATAAAAATCTTGTGGGCGATGCTTCCTAAAACACTATAGCTTCCACAAGCCACTTATGGCTATCGCACTTTGGGTCAATCGACCTGGTTATGCCACAGTTATTAAGTGCCATTATGCACAGAACAAAGCCTTAAGGTCAATAACATCACCGTTTACTCCCTAGTGAATCTCGAGCTAACTATTGTACTTCCCATGTACTCCCCATGCTGTCACTGGGTTTCACTTGAAGAAGGCGTTCTCCACTAATCTTACCTCTCTACAGATTCGATCATCGGGGTCTTGGATACTAGATAAGTCCTAGAA
This sequence comes from Dactylis glomerata, assembly GCA_007115705.1. NCBI lineage: Eukaryota > Viridiplantae > Streptophyta > Magnoliopsida > Poales > Poaceae > Dactylis > Dactylis glomerata. Next base: position 4,814,044 of record QXEO01001118.1, on the reverse strand, counting down.
TGACGGAGGAGACAAGGATACATTCTTACAAAATCTCAAATGATAAATTAAACACAATACCCATATATAAACATGCACATCTAGCTGTGAGGCTAGGCCTCAGCCCTCAGCCCACGAGGACTACTCACACATGATGAGATCAACAATCATAAACATTGTATTTAAATTCATAAGAAAAATATCAAATAATCTTAAAATGCCACCAATTGTGATCAGATCAAGATTACAAGTAGAATTTATGGAGGTGGAGAGGTAGATGGATGGAGATGGTGATTGAGATGGCGGCGGTGGAGCAGTGATTCCCCTCTCCTCAGATGAAATGGATCTCAGATAGACCATGGTGTCTTCCTTTTTGCAGCGGTTGTGTTTTGAATTATATGCTGGTCCCTTCACGCGAAAGTTGCTTGGGTTGACCGGACGGAGGTGGTGGGAGTGGTACGGCTACATGGTACGGTCGGGCTGCGCCTCTTCCAGTGCCCGCCAAAGCATCTGGAGCCTAGCTTTGTGGTCTCTTTGACTTGGGAATATTGACAACTCATACATCTTCATTAATAATTTCACTAGAAAGTGTTCAAATCTGCAAAGAAAAAATAAAAGAAAGGATTTGCACATCTTTGCAACAATTAGTCATTTGTAGCAAGGTGAGAGAGATATTTCATGAATTACTTGACTAATATGAGGTTTTAAACATGGATAAAGATGGTTGTTTTTCATAGCCATCACCGGCGATGAGGTCTTAGGGTTTGGGGTGTGCGGTTTCGCTAGAGCCAGAGGTCGGGGGAGGGGGATTTACAGGGAGGTTCAGGCGGCGTTGGACCAGCGATGGGGGCCAGATCGAGGATGGCGGGGCAACGAGGCCTTCCTCCCGCCGCTGGCCGTGGGTGGCGGTAACCGGTGGTCTGGCCTACGATGGAGGTGGGAGTACCAGTAGGGAGGAAGAAGAACTACATGAGGAGTGAAAGACAAATGAAGACGAAGGTGCATAAATCCAAATAATGTGGTCCTTGGCCCACGACGCCCTCTATGCGTGCGGCGCCCCCCTTCGGCACTGCGGAGTGCGGTGTACAGGAGCACTTGCCGAAACAACATCACATGTAGTGGCACGTAGCCGCTTGAGGAAGAGGAGGGAAGAAGATGGGCTCAAAATGGGCCTCAGTTGGGCTAAAAGCTGGGTTTCACATGCTAGCTAGATTCTAAAACTTTTGCTTTTTGAAATCATTTGAAGTTTCAAACTTGATCTCCTAATACATATTTTCTGTCCACATGTTTTGTTTCGAGTATTTGAAACATTTTGAACACATTTGAAAATAGAGGAAGAAAATAGGAATCTATTTAGAGTTTCCACATCATCTTATATGCAATTTTTTCTTAGAGAATCTACATGATGCTCATGATGCAAACACACTTAATTACAAACATGGGATACTACATAGGATTAGGCATAGAAGTCGGTGCCAGTTGAATGTGTACAAACTCCTGACATGCCTTATACCCTTTGTAATATTTGAAGTAGTCATTGATCATAGTCAATCAACAAAATCCTACCCTTTGTGTAGCATCTACTACATATGTTAGGCCAACCAATGAGTTCCACACAAGCCATCATGTACCTTACCCATGATGACTCTGGTTTGGTCTTCATGTAAGCACTTGGGGAGAAAATCATCAGTTGTTCGGCGATACATGTCGTGGTCGACCATAGTATATTTCAGAGCTTGCCGCCAAACCGCCTTATCTGATTTCTGACTTGGGTCCTGCAGATAGGCGATGATAGTTGGATAATTTTCTGCCTTCGGAGCTTTCGTCAGCCGACTTAGCCGCCAAGCTTGATTTTTGGCCGCCTATGGATCCTTCATCATCAGCCTATTCAATAAGTAGGCTTTTGTAACATGTTTTTATTTTCTTGTAAAATCCTTATAGGACCCTTCATCATCATCCTACGTGCAAAATTTTCTTATAAATTTGTACCTTTGAGTTTTCTAAAAAATATTTCAAGAATAGTTATACATGGTACCTATATCCGTGCGAAGTTTTAAAAAACTTGTTCTATTTTGTGCTGTAAAAAAACAAATTTCTGACCATATGTAGGACTAAAATTTATATTTTTGTTAGAAAATTGTCTTTTTTGTAGTTCCCAAAATACATGATATATATTTTGAATCAAAATTTCTGGCATACATTCCTGACGTATATATCTAGCTATGTATTTTTTGGCAAAAAAATTCAAAATATTCAAACAAAGGGCTCACTGGTGCCCAGTTGCCCGTTTGAGTTTTCCCAAGATGGTCCATTTATCTCCTATGGTTTCTTCCAGATAACAAATGGTAGACTATCCGTGTCCATATCCACTTTTTTTTTTTTGCGGGGAAACAGATGAAAGAAACCAAAACAGAGCTGAGCCTTTTTCTTATTCTAGACTGGTGCAGGTGCATGCCTTGCACGCTATTCCGTTCAAGTAGAACGAAATCATGAACGCCGTCGCCGTTAATTCGAAGCTGCAACGTGTTCATCCATCCATGTGCCCAACACGCCACGGAGCATAGATTGCGAGTAGAAAATCTCACACTCCAAGCCCCTTGTATATAAGCGAACCCTCCCACCCCAAACTAATCACACGCAGCTAAACAACAACATACTACCATTTGAAAACACCACTAGAGGAAATGGCTAACACATCATCTCTGTTGCAACTGCTGGTCGTGGTGGCGATAGCCGCTGCACAGTTTCTCGAGGCAGAAGCCGGCGGCATTTCCATCTACTGGGGCCAGAATGGTGGCGAGGGCACATTGGCCGAGACCTGCGCCACGGGCAACTACAAGTTCGTCAACATCGCCTTCCTTTCCGCCTTCGGCAATGGCATGTCGCCAGTCATTAACCTGGCAGGCCACTGCGACCCGACCAACAATGGTTGCGCCAGCCAGAGCTCCGACATCAAGGCGTGCCAGAGTAGTGGCGTCAAGGTCATGCTCTCTATCGGTGGAGGAGCAGGCGACTACTACCTCAACTCATCCCAGGATGCCAAGAATGTTGCAACATACCTGTGGAACAACTTCCTCGGAGGCAAGTCATCTTCGCGGCCTCTTGGTGATGCGGTTCTCGATGGCATCGACTTTGACATTGAGGGTGGCACGCCCCTACACTGGGATGATCTTGCGAGGTACCTGAAAGGGTATAGCAACTCCGGCAAGAGAGTGTACCTAACTGCCGCGCCACAGTGCCCTTTCCCTGATGCATGGGTAGGCGGCGCCCTCAACACCGGCCTCTTTGACTATGTGTGGGTGCAGTTCTACAACAATGCTCCCTGCCAGTTTACTTCAGGTAGCACTACCAATCTTGCGGATGCATGGAAGCAGTGGTTGACAATTCCAGCCAAGCAGATCTTCCTGGGCCTCCCTGCCTCACCTCAGGCGGCTGGAAGCGGGTTCATCCCAGCCGATGATCTTAAGTCAGATGTTCTTCCACTGATCAAGAGTGCAGGGAAGTATGGAGGAATCATGCTATGGTCCAAGTACTATGATGACCAGGATGGCTACAGTTCTTCGGTGAAGAGTGATGTTTGAGAGGGTTGTGTTACTGAGGATTTGTCCATACCCCTCTTTGTGACTTGTTAGTAGTTCTGTGTCATGTATTGTTGTGTATATATAAATAAAGAGTGTATTGCATATTTTCTCTTTTCACTTTTTAACTTTAACATATGTGTGCCTCGGCGCCACTCCAGCGAGGTTGCAACATCGGCGTAGGAGGTCCTTCGCGGGTGAAGCAGGGAAGAGCCACCTTCATCGACCATGCTCGAAATGTCTTGACGGCTGCCTCTGAGAATGGCTACAGAATAGGATAGAGGAGGTGGTGGCGGTGGTTAAGTCGGGATTCAAATGTGGCATTATTTCTGACTTTGAGATTTAGTTGGGCACTTGTGCCCTTATAAGGCATAAAAGGGAATTAGCCTAATTAACAGCCCGAGCCAAGATGCCAGAGATCAGCAGTCTCATATTCAAGCAGCTAAAATTAAACGGAAATTCTTGCTGGCGCAGCTGCGACAAAACATCGTTCTCGTCGCACGCGCCTGAACCACACGATGGACTTGCCCCCGATTTCCGGCCCCGATCCACTGCCAACGGCCGCCTCCCTCTCTCAGCTGAGTAGCTGACAAGCGCCCACCCCTCCTTCCGCTTTCGCTCTGGAGCCCTCTCCAGTCCCCACACCCATCTGCCTTCCCGCCGGTGCTAGGGGAGAAGGGTCCAAACCGAGCAGGGCAAAGGATATGGTGTAGTCTCTGAGCAGGACAGGGGCGAGCGCAGGTGTTTCGTCGACGAACAGGACAGGCAACGGCGGCGACAGCGAGCTGAGTTGGGCAGGACGAACGCGGCCACGGAGTGACCTGGGAATCTGTCCAGGGCGCTGCTACTCGTGTGATGATGACGTGGGAGCAGTAAGTCCTTGTGCGTGGTGATGACCAGCCCGTTGGGAACCCCAAGAGGAAGGTATGATGAGTGTAGCGGCAAGTTTTCCCTCAGTTAAGAAACCAAGGTTTATCGAACAGGAGAAGGGAGACGATGACGACTGAAGGTGTTGTGGAACCTGCACACACACAAACAAATACTTTGTTCCCAACTTGCGATGAGGTTGTCAATCTCACCGGTTTGCTTGAAACAAAGGTTATGAGCGTATCGAGTGGAAAACAGTAGAGTATATGCGAGTAAAGTAAACAATGCGGGAAAAGTAAACAGGTGATTGCAATATGATTAAAATAGGACCGGGGTCCACAGTTCACTAGTGGTGTCTCTCCATAGATAAAATAATATGCTGGGTAAATAAATTACAGTTGGGCAATTGATAGAATAAAGATAACGTGATATGTCAAGAAGATCACTATGAGATTTACTCTGGGCATTACAACAAAATACATAGACCGCCATCCAACTGCATCTATGACTAATAATCCACCCCCGGGGATATCATCCGAACACCCTAGAAGTATTAAGTTGCGAACAACAGATAATTGCATTAAGCAAAGTGTGTAATGTAAACAAAGCATATGCCCTTGAGCATATGAATGTTGTTTTCTCCCTAGTAGCAACAGTACATCTACCACCTTAGAGGTTTCTGTCACTCCCCCAGGTGAAATAGAGACATGAACCCACTATCGAGCATAAATACCCCCTCTTGGAGTCACTAGCAACTACTCGGCCGAGATAGCTACTAACAACGGAGAGCATGCAAGATCATAAACAACATAGAGATAACAAAAGATATAATTCAGTACAGCAACTTAATCATAAACACCAATATTCATCGGATCCCAACAAACCAACATCATAGAATTACATAACGGTGATCTCAATCATGTAGGGCAGCTCATGAGATCTAAACATGAAGCACATGGTGGAGAAGATAACCATCTAGCTACTGCTATGGACCCATAGTCCAAGGTAGACTACTCACTCATCGCTCCGGAGGCAAGCATGGCGATGAAGAAGACCTCCGGTGGCGATTCCCCTCTCCGGCAGGGTGCCGGGAAGAGCTTCTGGACCCTCCCGATCTTCGGGTCGACGGCGGCGGCGGATCGCGATGTATTCTGCAAAACTGATCGGGGCCTTAGGTTTTTCTCGTCGGGGGGTACTTATAGGCAAAGGGGCGATGTCAGAGGTGGAGCCAGGGGCTCTCACACAGGGGTGGCGCGGCCAGGGGCCAGGCCGCGCCGCCCCCTTGTGTGGGGCCCTGGTGGCCCCCCTCCGACACTTCTTCGGATCTCTGGAAGCTTCCGGGTAAAATATGACTTCAGGAACTTGTTTCGTCCAATTCCGAGAATATTTCCTGTGTATCACTTCTGAAACACAAAAACAGCAGAAAACAGGAAACTGGCACTGTGGCACTTCGTTAATAGGTTAGTTCCGGAAAATGTATAAAAATGCCACTAAGTGTAACGAAACAATAGGCAAATGGTGTAAAAACAAGCATGGAGCATCAAAAATTATAGATACGTTTGAGACGTATCAAGCATCCCCAAGCTTAACTCCTGCTCGTCCTCGAGTAGGTAAGTGATAACAAAAGAATAATTTTTGAGGTGACATGCACCTACACAATCTTGATCATATATGCAAGCATTGGTGAGCTGGGATCAATAGAACTTAAAACATGGGCATGAAAGATATAATCATGACAATAAGAAACTTAGCAACCATGTTGTAAACATGTAAATGAACACAAACAAAAGATCATGATAATGAAACAATGAAAGTCAAACGTGTGTTCAAATCATAAGGAAAAACATACAAATGGTTTTCAGCTTGTCCTTCAAAGAGAGCAAAACATAAATGCATAGGACACCTCAAAGTTTAAGAGGGTGACTAGATACAAATAATTTAAGAACAAGTGAAACCAACAATATGAGTCAATCAATGAACTTTGGGACAATGCATATCACACTAAGAATGACAACTATGCTCTCTTAATGGTGCATAAAGAAAGAAGGTGGTGACTCAACATAAAAGTAAAAGAAAGGCCCTTCGCAGAGGGAAGCAGTGATTGCAAGTTTTATAACCTTCAAAAATTGTGGTACTTACCGGCTTTGAGCTCTCATTGCCCCCATCATAAGCATCTTGAATGGTTAAAGTTAATGCGAGAACAATTATGATGCATATGCTTGACAAATCATAAGTTGAAAACCTCGTGTCCCGTGAATACGAGTACCCAAACCATGCTACTTTACTTAGAGTCCCAAGCAAGGCTCTTGTCATTGTAAATATATGCATATCATTGAGAACCGCCAATGGGGTACCTCCGTGCCCGATGACATGGAACAAGCCCACACCAAAATGACAGGACAAGCAGACAATGAACACCTCGACATCTCTTTTATTTGCTATATTGTTTAGCTTTTTATTGTGAGATGCGTCGTCGAATGTTCACCATGGGTATGCTGCAAATTTCCACCATGAATTATGCATGGCTTAGATTGGCGGCCCGGCGTTTCCCTAACACATATAAAAACTCCATGATCCTCACAAGATTCCCAATTCATTTCACACCGCGGGCATCCATAAACAAAAGATCACGATATCAACTAAAAAAGAAGTGCAATGTTGAAAGCTTGCCCCATGACAGCATGGCTGGGCTAGAATCCAACTTACAACTTGCAAGCATAACAACTCAACATAAAAGACCACAATGTCAAATTTTTAAGAACAGGAAAAAGTAAAGTGTGCCTTCCGGTTCGTGAGAGCTTTACTGACCGAATTTCGCATAACACTGGTAAGAGTTTAATTTGAAGAGAAAATAAAAGCAAGTCAAATTTACTTGGAATAGCAAATTGCTAATAGGTATGTATGGTGGACACTTTGAAAAACTTTGGCTTTTAGGAGTTGGATGCACGAGTAGAGCTCATACTCAGTACAAGGCGAGGGCTAGCAAAAGACTGGGAGCGACCAACTAAGAGAGCAATAATGGCCATAATCATGCAAAGCGACAAAGCGACATTAAAAGAAGCATACGATGGCATCAAAAGTCAAAAACTAAATGATCATAAAGGCTAATGGCGACTTTGTAAGAGTCTAACATGTGTGAGCATGCGCCAAGTCAACCCAAATAAAGCATCAAGGAGAAAACCAAAATAATGCTTCCATACAATAAAAACAACGCATGATTTTTTTCAAAGGCTCATTAAGCAATCTCAGTTATTTGAGACAAGTCATGCTACAGCAAAACCACTAAGCATACTATCAAAAAGACATCAAGCATGACATGAAAAAGCCTAAGCCGCAGTCTACACAAGCTCCTTCCTGTACCACTATTTTGCACAAAGCTTTTTCTCTTTTCCAACACCATTTGAAAATTTTATAAACACCTCTTTTGATGAAAACCAATAAAGATCAGAGGCAAAAATACACCTTGATGAAAAGATATGATAAGATCTGAATGCATATCAAGGCGAAAACGAAAACCAAAAGCAGTAGCAGAAAAAGTAGAACGCTCGATTTTTAATAAGAGTGAAAACTAGAGCGTTCTTTGCAAATGAAAACGAGTACATCTCCTCCAAAGGAAATTTGTTGGGGTCCAACCATTTATTGCAGCTAACAAACAAACTAAACCAACTAATAAAACTAAAACAACTGACGCTCTAAGAAAAACACATAGTGCATGAAGCAATAAAAATATAGTGTTTTGAAAGGTGACCTGATTTTTGCCGATGAAGAAGGGGTGCCTCGGGGGCATCCCCAAGCTTTGACGCTTGTACTTCTTGGATATTTCTTGGGGTGATGCATGGGCATCCCCAAGCTTGAGCTTTTGTCCATTCTTCAACTCATCTCATCATTCTCCAATCCCTACACTTGAAAACTTCCTTCATACAAAACTAAACACAATTCTATTAGCAACATTGGTGTAAGCATAAAATATATTCAACCTCTTTTAGCTTCAGGTTTCAACCCAAAACCACCACATATAAAGTATATACTACTGTAGCAACTTCCACAAGAGTTCCATGATAAAAAAGAACTCAAAAGAAAGCGATAAAGTGGCAAAAACAAATATTGGCAGAAATCTGTCAAAACTGGACAGCTGACAAAGGACGAATTTTTGAGGGATTTTCCGTTGCTCAAATAAAAAAGTGTTCAACTAAGAAAAGTTTGGATATAACCTGGGTCATATGCACAAGAAATCGCAGGTCCAAAAGATATACAGATAATTTTCACGAATTTTTACGGTGCAGCACCGAAAACAGTTTCAGGACAGCAACATCCCCAAATCTTTACCTCACTCAAATTAGAGGCTTCTCTTGGCACAAAAACGAAATAAACAAGATAAGGAGCGGTCATTACAGTAGTAATGACTTCCAAGACTCAAATAAAAGAAAAAGTACTGAAAAGAAAACATTGGGTTATCTCCCAAGAGTGTTTTTTTTAACGCCTTTGAGCTAGGCGCAGAAAATTGCGAATCAAGTACCTTCAGAAGAAGCATTAAGATCAACAGAAGAGGTATTGTCAATAAGGCATTGTATTTCATCCACATAAGTTTTTGAAGACCCTTTGTGATCATGCTTTGGTACACTATTCTCATCAAAAAGATTTTCAGGACAAATTCATGCAAAATTATTTTCGAAAGCATCATTCAATCCCAAAAGCTTGCAAGGTATAGGTATCTCGACCTCCTCATCATTTGTATCAATAACCTTTATAGGTGAACCGAGTTTATTAAAACGTTTAAGAACTTTTCTAGCTTCAATAACTACATCCTTAAATTCTAGGCGCAAGGTTTCCAAGATAAAAGCCTTCTTTTCGGGATCCTCAATTTCATGAAGCTTAAGGAACATATATTGCATAAAAGGATTAAGACTAGCAAACCTAGTTTCCAACATGTCAATTAATATAACAGAAGCAACTTCAATACTAGGAGCAAGCTCAACCCAAGACTTTTCCTCATCTTCCTCATGCATACTAATGTGATTAAAGAACTCCTCAATGTTACTTTTGCCAATAATCGAACCACTACCTACTGAGAGGTCCTCCAGAACGAACTTAGGGAACAGCATGATAACTAAAGTAAAGAAATAACAACTACCAAGGATTCTAATTTTTTTGGGTTTTTGATATAAAAAGCAATGCAGGTAAAATAAAATATAGTAAAGCAAAACAAATAACAAAGTAAAGAATGTGTGTGCGAAGAACTCCCCTCGCAGAAGTCTTCTCTCTTCCCCGGCAACGGCGCCAGAAAAAGTGCTGCTACTCGTGTGATGATGACGTGGGAGCAGTAAGTCCTTGTGCGTGGTGATGACCAGCCCGTTGGGAACCCCAAGAGGAAGGTATGATGAGTGTAGCGGCAAGTTTTCCCTCAGTTAAGAAACCAAGGTTTATCGAACAGGAGAAGGGAGACGATGACGACTGAAGGTGTTGTGGAACCTGCACACACACAAACAAATACTTTGTTCCCAACTTGCGATGAGGTTGTCAATCTCACCGGTTTGCTTGAAACAAAGGTTATGAGCGTATCGAGTGGAAAACAGTAGAGTATATGCGAGTAAAGTAAACAATGCGGGAAAAGTAAACAGGTGATTGCAATATGATTAAAATAGGACCGGGGTCCACAGTTCACTAGTGGTGTCTCTCCATAGATAAAATAACATGCTGGGTAAACAAATTACAGTTGGGCAATTGATAGAATAAAGATAACGTGATATGTCAAGAAGATCACTATGAGATTTACTCTGGGCATTACAACAAAATACATAGACCGCCATCCAACTGCATCTATGACTAATAATCCACCCCCGGGGATATCATCCGAACACCCTAGAAGTATTAAGTTGCGAACAACAGATAATTGCATTAAGCAAAGTGTGTAATGTAAACAAAGCATATGCCCTTGAGCATATGAATGTTGTTTTCTCCCTAGTAGCAACAGCACATCTACCACCTTAGAGGTTTCTGTCACTCCCCCAGGTGAAATAGAGACATGAACCCACTATCGAGCATAAATACCCCCTCTTGGAGTCACTAGCAACTACTCGGCCAAGATAGCTACTAACAACGGAGAGCATGCAAGATCATAAACAACATAGAGATAACAAAAGATATAATTCAGTACAGCAACTTAATCATAAACACCAATATTCATCGGATCCCAACAAACCAACATCATAGAATTACATAACGGTGATCTCAATCATGTAGGGCAGCTCATGAGATCTAAACATGAAGCACATGGTGGAGAAGACAACCATCTAGCTACTGCTATGGACCCATAGTCCAAGGTAGACTACTCACTCATCGCTCCGGAGGCAAGCATGGCGATGAAGAAGACCTCCGGTGGCGATTCCCCTCTCCGGCAGGGTGCCGGGAAGAGCTTTTGGACCCTCCCGATCTTCGGGTTGACGACGGCGGCGGATCGCGATGTATTCTGCAAAACTGATCGGGGCCTTAGGTTTTTCTCGTCGGGGGGTACTTATAGGCGAAGGGGCGATGTCAGAGGTGGAGCCAGGGGCTCTCACACAGGGGTGGCGCGGCCAGGGGCCAGGCCGCGCCGCCCCCTTGTGTGGGGCCCTGGTGGCCCCCCTCCGACACTTCTTCGGATCTCTGGAAGCTTCCGGGTAAAATATGACTTCAGGAACTTGTTTCGTCCAATTCCGAGAATATTTCCTGTGTATCACTTCTGAAACACAAAAACAGCAGAAAACAGGAAACTGGCACTGTGGCACTTCGTTAATAGGTTAGTTCCGGAAAATGTATAAAAATGCCACTAAGTGTAACAAAACAATAGGCAAATGGTATAAAAACAAGCATTGAGCATCAAAATTATAGATACGTTTGAGACGTATCAGGCGCGCACTAGCAGCAGAGCTTAGCTGGTAAGGGCCACGCGGAACTAGATGATAAGGGCAGCCGCGGAAGCCGGTGCGCCTTAAGGCCTGCGTCCTCCTCACTGACCCGGCTGATGCAGAAAACGAGCAAAAAAATAGGGAGGATCAAAACCAATCCGATTGGGAATGGACATCGAGGATGCGAAATCTAGCTAGGGGTTAGACGGTCTGACCAACATTGAGCAGTCTTCTCCAATGATTTGTCAGAAGGACCAGGATAGAAAAGACCCCTAGAATGTGAGTGCATGTTCGACGTACTCCACGCGGATAACTTTTCACTATGTTATCACATGGTATTTGCAAGCTCATGAGTGGATTTATCTTCTTGTGCAACACTGAGTACCGAGTACCGTGATCATTGTATCAATATGTATAAGTAAACGGTGCCAACTCATCTGTTGTTGGCTGCGAAGTTGCCTATTATTGAAATAAAGTTGCTTATTATTCTTGTGAAGTTGTCTGATTTATTTTTTATCTTCTTGGCCAGATAGTTGCCTACCAGCATAAGGTAGTTGCTCGATTCTACCTGTTTTCTTCGTCGTATAATAGTTGCGCAATTATGTTCATTTGTTGTCCGCCAAATATGTAATGTTGTTCAATATTATAGTAAAGTCGTCTATAGTTATCGCAAATGGCCTACCATTATAATAAAGTTACTTGTCGCAATAGTGAAAACACTTAACACTATTGTTGTACTAGTACACAATATTTTCCGACAACTTCACAACATTTTAGGCAACTTATAGCATATATAGGGTACTTTATAACAGCTTTATTAGGTAACTTAAGATTTGGTAAAACACTGTTGGAGCAAATTACCACTACAATATACTGATAGGCAACAAACTAGCATATTTTAGCAATACTATATGATTTTAGCAACAAATTGGCACCATTAGAAAAAAGCAACTTTCTTACACAATGGACCTACTTTTCAGTCTTTTCCCGAAGTTGCATATAGTTAAAGCTAAGTTGCCTACCATTATACCAAACTTGCCTACCGGTGTAGCAAAGTTTCCCACAACTGCAATTGCGTCGAACTTGCCTACCGGTGTAGCAAATTTTCCTACAAGCTCCATTGTACCGAACTTGCCTACCAGTGCAGCAATGTTGTCTGATATTGTACCGAACATGTCCTGGCAACCCAGGGGGGCTCGGGGGAGCATGAGGCTGGAATCTAGGGTTGCGTGTGGAGGAGGTCGGCGCCGCCACACGCGTAGGAAGTGACAACAAAGATCTTGAAGTGCAGGATGGTGTGCGGCGAGCGGAGGAAGGGGCGGTGGAGGCGGGTAGCTTTCGGTGGTGCTGCATCTAGTGATGGCGGTGGGGCGAGGAGCCTTCCGAGCGGCAACGAGCAAGCCGCCTAGACTCGTCCTTCCTTTTATCGTTGTGCGATGGAGGCTGCCAAGTATTGCTTGTGTGATGGCTAGACACATCCTTTGATGAATCATCGACCATCATTAGTGCGGATGACGATTCCCTCTCACAACATCGGTGGGGCAACTTCATAATATTTACACGCAACTTTGGAATTTGGTAATTGCACCGGTATCGGGCAAATTACAACTACAATACATTTTTAGGCAAAAAATATCACGTTATTTTAGGCAATAAACTAGTATATTTTAGAGATTAGTCACTCGACGATTTCAAGTGCATATCAATGGCAACATGGCACGTGACATAGCAAAAAAAATTAAAACTCTCATCCCCACCATCGTTTGAAAAATTCATGTGGCCGACGTTGTGCCGAGTCATGCCAAAAATTTACGTGATTTTTAGAAACAATTTTGTCATTTTAAGCAACAAATTAGCAACTATATGTAATTTTAGGCAACAAAATATTGATGAGCAAGAAAATGTAATTTTTAGCAACTATTATGTGAATTTAGGCAACAACTTGACATAATCGGATAGTACTAACTATATCATTTACATGGGACCCACCGTTGAGTGCCTCTCCCTATCTCTGCGTCACAAACTCACCTTCTTCTTCCTAGCTACCACATCTCTCCTTGTCCATCTCGATTTCTCTCTCTGTTTTCTAGTCAACGCTCCCCCGCCGCTGATATCGGCTGCCATAGGCCTCATTTCTCACTGGATTTCAACCACGCTGCCCCGCCGGCCACCCCTCCCCCAATTCCCCACTGGCTAGACACTGTTCCACCATGCGAGCAAAGGAGTGCGGGCACGCGCGACGAGGACGGAGGCAGCGGCAAGAAGCAGCTGAGGAGAGCGGCGCGCTCATGTCCGGTCTGAGGGGTGGCTTGTAGTACGTCGGGGCAGGGTTGGGGACCTCTATGACGGCGTGCTCAGGGATGCTTGGCGGGAGGAGGTCGGGCAGGAGTTTGGGCCCTCTCTGGCGGCGTGCTCCGGCCGGTCGGTTGGGTTGTCTGCACGAGGTCGGTCCAGAACTTGGGGCCTTCCGGCGGCACACCGTGGACATGGGGGCTCCACCGCTCCAGGCGGCGAGGTGGGTTGGTGGCCGGAGGGTGGCGTGCGGGCGTGGTGATGTCCATGGAGTGTCTTCTATTTTCTTGAGAGGGTACCTCGCCCCGACGCCCCGACCGAATCTTATCCTTTTCGGGTGTGCGATGGAGGCTACCAATTGTCGCACGCGCGATAGCTAGACGTGTCCAAAATTAAATAAAAGAACGGCAAAAAGGAACACGCATTGGCAAGCAACCTTTGACTCTTCGCGTATAGTATTTCTTCCCCAGTCTTTGTTGCTCCTTGTACAACAAATACATCTACAAAGAAGATATATAGTCATTGTAGACATTATTTATTCAGGGTTTACTAGTCAACAACCGGGACAATATCCTTTCCGTTCTACCCATATTTGTATTATCGTGTTCATAGTGTGCTCAACGGCTAGCAAAGGGGGAATAAAATATAGGAGAGAGTGGCGGCGGGTAACTAGGGACAAACTATCTCACATTCAAGCAGCTAAAATTAAATAAAAGGACGGCAAGGGCAACAAAATGCGTATTGATAAAAAAAATATTTTTTTGATGGAAGATGTGTCTACCACCCTTAGTCAATCGGCTAATTCTCAAACGTCTGAGAATTAGCTAAATCTTAGTCACCTTATCAGCCATTGAATTTTGTGCGTCAAGATTTGTGCACTTAGTTGTCGCTTTGCGTCGCATGGAGCTTCCGTTTGCCACAGACGTGCATGTCGTTGTTTTGTCATGGGCTGGGCTGCTGCATGCGCTTTTGTCATGGGCTGCTGGGCGTGTGGCCTTTATGGTTATGGCCGTTTTTTTCTCTTGAGTTTTTTTTTTTTGCTTTTCTGGTTGACCTCTTAAAAAAAGGCAGTGTGATTCATGTGAATATGACAATCTGCAAATCGATGTTTTGTTACATACGCTCTGCAACTGCACCAAAGGATATTTACACGTAACGTGTAACTTAGACAAAAGGTACGCACGGTGCATAACTGAAAACAAACGGATAGCCACATCATACCATCTGAAAGCATATGAGTTGTAACCAAGATTTTTTTAAGTTATAAATTGATTGCAACTGTTTTCCAGGTACACTTGAGCCGCCACTCCCTACTCCGAGGATCATTGAGTAGCCGATAAAGGCCAATTAACCGATTAAATGATCGATTGATTTTCTACTCGTCAACCAACCGAACAGTTACCGGTTATCAAATTCACATGGGCACCAGTGCTCCCTTCACTTTCAGAATTTTGAATTTTTTAAAATCTCATACTTTTATGTCTCAAAAAATTATGGAGTTAAATATATAGATAGATATGTACAAGAGGAGTGTGTGCGAAAAAGTCCCATTTAAAAATACGTTGTATTTTGAAAGATATAAAAAAGACAAAATTTTAATAGTAAATAGTAGTAAAGTAGTAGTAAAATAATATATTTTTGTCAGAAATTTGTCTTTTTTATATATCCTAAAATATAAAGTATTTTTTAACGGGACTTTTTCACGTATGCTTCTACTATATATATATCTTTCTATATATTTAATGCCATAATTTTTAAAGACATAAAAGTGTGAAGTTTTGAAATTTTCAAAAATCTGAAACTACAGAGATCACTGGTGCCCATGTTTCAAATGAACTTTCCGTCATTTCTTTGGGTTTACTAGTCAACAACCGGGCAAACAAAGTTCTCTCAATATAGTACGCCGTATAAATACTGTACAACAGGCCATACCTGTCTGCCCGGTCCTGTACAATCTGGACACGCACACAGACTAATCAATGACAGCACCAGTAGCAGTACTGTAGATACTGATCAAACAGAACGCATTAGTCATCGCAGGAGAGAGAGGGTATGGCCACCACTGCAGTCAGGCAGGAAGGATCCCCCTGTTTATGGAGCGTCCCCGATCCCCCGACGGGCCCACGAGCAGTGTCATGTGCCTGTACTGTACTGTACAAGCAAGTGTATGTCTGAACTGTACTGATATGATATCCACTGTTATTGCTGTGAATGAAAGCAACCCACCCTTTTGGAACCCTGGGTGGGTCCCGCCCAGATGCCCTCCGTCCCCCGTATCCCACCTGCGCCCACGACCGTGGGATCTGCGTTGGCGTTGCATTTGCGCGGTGGTCTCCATATGGGATCGGGATTGGGATTGGGATTTGGGTACTACCAAGAAGAAAGACATTGTTTTATTTTCTCAAAATTAAGTGCCGACATGGTCACCGAATGGTAGTACAGAAAAATTATCCGGGACATCAGGCATAGAGCCATGGAAATATTTATCAGCTCCAGTGGAGTAGTCAATGCCGGCAGCCAGATCGCCGTGCAGGTGCAGCCCCACGGCAACTTCACCTTCGAGCCTAGGACGGCTAGTACCGTACAACTCATAACTAAATCAGGCTTTCTCACTTCAATTCCATTGCCTACTCGAGTACTCATGCGCTACTACTAGTACTAATCATCACATCTAATGTTGTAGTAAAACGCAGCAACACGAAAAAAGAAAAAAAAGATACACTGAAGTTTATCCCACGTCATGATTATGAGTTTGTGTGATCTTAGTTATACAGAGACCGGATGTAATGCTCAAACCTTCTTAAATAACAAAGCATACTTTATCAAAAAATTGATTGCAATCTATCATGGCATGTCGTCAGGGAAGAAAAGAAGAACGGCTGAATCAGTCTCTGCGCTGCTTATGATTAACTTAGCAAGAGCGCAACCTAGCGAAGTAGAAGAATTCTCACCTATACTCCTTCAGAAATGAATAATGTTAAGCACAACCTACTACTGAACTACTAGAAGAATCCTCGTCTATACCCCTTCAGTGACGAATAATGTTACTGCTGCCGCAGGACAATATTATGATCTAAGGTTTACCGATTTTTCACGAAAGTGTTCTGTCACGTTCCTACCCAAAAGCATGGGAGGCCAAATTGACCAATCAAGTATGTACACTACTGACTGCGACAAACTCACACCCAGTCACAAATAGAGATCACCGAGCAGCTGCATACTTCAGGATGCAGCAGCGATGGTGATGCCTGACGGGCATCTCTGCCTGCGACACCGCCTTGTCGTTCTTCCCCACCCAATCATACCCCTGTCTTCAGCCTCTAAGCCCGAGTCGTCGGGTTTTGCAGGCGGACTGATCTCCGCCTCTTCTTCTACGGTGTCCGGTAGCTTTTTCTTGGGTTTCTTACCCCTTGTCCGCCGCCGCCTAGTGAAACTTGACTCCCAGGATCCACCAGTGGTCTGAACTAACCCTTCAAGTAACTGAATGTCCTCGATGATCTCAGGCCGGCAAAGCGATGAAATGCTGGGCAGGATGTCTTTCTGAAAGTCGCGCTTCTGCCGGCGCTTCCTTTGCTGGCCTCTCTTTGGCTTGGTCAGGAGATTCACGGGTGAAACGGTGTGTTCATCATTTGCTACCGCAGGTGCCAGTGGCCTGCTGCAGAACTCAGCAGCCTTGGTCTCTTCAAGCTTCAGCGTCAACGATTCAAATGAATTTGAATCGTCATCATCATCACTCGAATTGTCGAGGCTGGCATGGTCATCAATGCTTGATATAGCAAGCTCCGCAAACCACTGCAACATATCTTCTGGTGTATCTGTGGTTGGGACGTCCATTGACAAAGCAAGAATGTCTTCTGCTGCAGCTGTAGCAGCAGCATCTTCACAAGCTGGCACTTCTAAATCGATCACAAACGCACGCTTAGCATGGTTGTTCTGTAAGGAGGTCACATGGCATTCATGTGACACTATAGATGGCTCTGAATTATCTTCATCTGGTATATCATCATTCAGATCGAAGAAATTCACGATGGCTGCACCACTTTTGCCGGAGACGACACCTTCAGCAGCTTGCCCATCTCTAGGCACTAGTTTCTGGCATGAAGGAGGTAAACATGCAGCACTCCCCAGGGCTTTATCCTTCTTAGCTCCGCAACCAACAGATGTCGACGCAGAATCTGGCAAATTGCTAACAGCCAGAGCTGCTCCTGATCTGTCTTTATTAATTTTCATCTCCACTGCAGATGAATGTTCAAAGACCTTCCTTGGCTCTTCCAACCTTGTAGAATCACCAAATGAAGCTTTCTTACTAAGCCAAGAGACTCCAGATACTGATCCCTCACCTTCAATATGTTGCAAACTGCCTACAGGAACATCTTCCTGGCCATCTGACAGTGCTTCATTCAAATTGAAGTTATTTGTGCCCTTACCATTTGCAAAGTCAGGATCTTTATGGCACTGCTGTGCAGGCTGTTCAATCATCAGCCTCTTATTTTGCTTCAAGTCACTTGAAATTGCTACCTGATGCCATGGTTGTGAGGCAGACAATGAATCAAGTGGAACGCCAGAATACCTACCATCTGACTTATCGATTCTTTTTAGATTAGATCCGACGGTTCCATTGCTTTGGTTTGCAGCACCAAGGCATGCATAAGAATTTACCGTTGAAGATCCATTGAAACTTGGAAATGATTGGACATCGGCATTGTTGTTATAGCTCCTTGGGTCTACTATGCAAGAACCGACACGAGAGGCAACATATGGATGACCTATGTGCGGAGAAGGAACTGGAGCAATGAGTGTATTAAGACTTGAACGATTCAGATGGTCATGTGCAGAAAACATATTGAAAGCAGACGCTTCCAGAGGACTTCTCGAAAACCATCCTGTTGAGCTATTCGGACATTGATACATAAACTGGTTAATGTTTGCAGATCTCCCATCAACAACATTGAAGGTTGCCTGTGCATCTACGTTGCTGTATCTAGGTGCGACGAAACTTCCGTTGCTGGCATGTTTCCCTGAAGAATTGGAACGAGAGAGAATGATTATCACAAGTCTACTGTAAGTACACAGCAGTAAACAAATGTGCTAATGCACATTTATAAAGAACCTAAAAAGATGCTTCCTTGCTCTAACAATGCTTTGTCAAGTAACCACATGTAGCCCCAGAGCAAACAATATGGCACGCCACCCAAAAAAGACAAACTGCACTCAAACACAAAGCCATCCGGTAGTATGATTTTGGAAATCACAGAATAGTCATTACGTTATCATTCAATTATTACAGATCAACATATTGGTTCTGTACTAACAAACTATCCTGCATAAACCCGGAATATAATAGTATGTGCACAGGACAAAATACTAAGAAACACTTAAAGCCTATGGAGGCGCTCACAGCTTCACACCACAATTATGTGCAGTACAAAGCAGAGAACATGAAAAACGCGCGGAGCCAGATAAGCAAACATGCATAATTGAGGAAATGTGGTTCCCATGTAACAAATAAAACCAGAACACGCTATTTTTTAGAAAATGGAAGATTATCCTCCCGGCCTCTGCATCATGCGATGCACATAGCCATAAGATTTTCAAGCAACACCAAACAGCTTTAAAAAGGGGGAATCAAAATGCATCAGCAAAGAAAACCACCTGTGGTGGAGGCCTGGAGCGATGACAAGCTAACCAGCACACACAATTGGGCTAATTCTAATATGTTAGTACCCATGAATATTTTACATTTAACTTATTCTACAGGCATGAAATTTCGCTTGCTTCAGGTTTCGGAGGACCGGGGGTATAATGCCTAATCGTGACTATGGGGTCATTTTATGTGACAGGCTGGTAGCTCCATTTCCACCAAAATTTCAGTGAAACATGTACCCCATACTGTGGTTTGTTGACTTGTGGTTCATGATCATGGTCAAGAATATACATTAAGGATATTCACAATGCAAAACATAGAAAGAACTAGTGTAACTGGAGAAAAGGGAGTAAACAGATGCTTAATGGAGCTTAGTGCTACCTTTATCGATGAATGGTTTCTCCTCCTGTTTTATCCTAGAACTTGTATCAAAGAAATTAGAGCTTGTTCCTTCATTAGTACGCTTGTCTATGGCGTATTCTTTATTGAAACTGTTGTCAGTTATGCTTGATCTCCATGCAGACTGCTGCCAAGAGTTCTCCAAGGAATATAAAGGACCGCCAGATA
The DNA here is from genome assembly GCA_007115705.1 of Dactylis glomerata. Classification (NCBI taxonomy): domain Eukaryota; kingdom Viridiplantae; phylum Streptophyta; class Magnoliopsida; order Poales; family Poaceae; genus Dactylis; species Dactylis glomerata. Next base: position 4,794,233 of record QXEO01001118.1, on the reverse strand, counting down.
CTGACCCATTTGTTCTGCCCATACTCGTTCCCAAAATTGGCTCATTCAGATCAGCAACATGGTGGCCTCCAAGATTACCTGTAGTCGGCAAAACAGAGCTTGAGCTATTAGGACCCAACCTCCCCAAGCCTTCCGCCCCAGCTAATGTGACGCCAGAATTGCTCTGATGCTTTGTATCTGATGATACACCAAGGAAATCTATAGGCTTGTTATCTGATGCGTCGTCATCTTCAAAACAATTATCAGCTCCGCGCTCAAGGTCAAACATGCCCTGTTTGGTGTGTAAAGCAGCATCACTTGAGGGAAACCCATTTGGCGAGGACTGGACACTGCCTTCCCTTAGAAACTTCAAGGAGTGGCTTTTATCAACGTTCACAGCAGCAGCAGTCTTCTTCGCACCATGTAGCGGAACCTGTGTTGGTGAGTTTCTCTGTGATGCATCTTCCAGTCTGGGGCATGCCTGCATTTCTTTGTTTTTATATTGAATCATCAGGTCGCTCTGTATTCTGTAGACCCGATGCAGTTCATACACCTGGATAGGGAGTGTTTCAAGTCAGAGATGCAACAAAACTGAAATAATATATTGTGTTGCTGCAAATTATAATTTTTCCAGCATGTGGGGAATTTAAGATGCTAATGTAACTGATGGCAAGGTACCTGCTGCCTAAATACAGCTTCATGTGCCAGGATTGTGCGCTTGAACATTTCTTTATCATAATCTGAGTAACCAACGGCCTCCATCGTCATGAAGCCATTGCACAACTGCTCATTCGATGTCTTCTCCTCCTCGTATGGCGACCCCCAACCATTAGCCCCCGCGTTGAGATCGCCCACGGCGTAATGCCCAGGTTTGTAGCTCTCAGCTTCTACTTTTGCTCCCATTGCTCTTACAATCTGTTGTTGGACAGACCATACAGGCAAACCCTGAATAGCATAAAACAGAGCAAGAAAAGGTAAATCTTTTGTTGCGTACGAGCCTCAGTTATGGAAATCCTTAAACAAGCATTGTTATAGCTTTGACAGAGAACAGAAAAAGGGCGACTAGCTTTTTTTAGTGGTATAAAGTAGCAATAATGATGGTCGAGCCTACATGCAGAGAATGGCGAAAAACTTGAAGCCAATTGATGACCTTGCAGCTTTGCTTCATGGCAAGTGTTGGCGATTTGGGGATAGTTACATAGCCACACATTAGATTAGGAGTGCCATTTTCAAGAAGATATTCTCCCAACAACCCCTGGCCGTTTGGATGTCAACTCGCAGGGGAGTGGGGAAAAACTAAAGGAGATGCGACAAGTCAACCCTCCACAGTCCAACCTCCAGCAATCCAGTTCATAAATCCTACTCCAAGAATCAGCTCATTCAAGAGATGCATCATCGTCGCTACTAAACGTGGATAGCAAGAATCTGTAGCCGGCAGATGCAATTACCCAGCTCGATCCGACCGAAAATTTCAGGCAAGACCAAATCCGACGCGTACGAAAGCAGAGAAAGACAAAAGCATTAAAAATCCAGGCAAAGATACGGGAGGCGACGGCATCTTTCTTGTACAGCAGCTGCCGTGGAAAGAAAAATCAGCTTTTACAAAATTTTACCTCAGAGATTCTTGGCAGTGAGCTGCAGCAGACAGGAGCAGCCGGCGGCCCGCACGACGCCCATGGCTGGCCGCAAGGAGCGAGGAACACGGTCTCTCCCTGCCTCCCCGCAGGCCGCAGCAGCAGTTGCCGGTCTCCCAGGACGAAGAGCAGGGCGGCGACAAAGGGAGGAATTTCTCCGGCGAAACGGAGCAGATTTCGCCGAGGGAGGAGGAGGCGAGGAATTGCGGCGTGCCCGGGAGCGGGGTCGGGGGATGGAGCTGGATTCGATGGGCCAGGGAGGGAGGAAGCAGGAGGAGAAGGAGGCTGAGGAACTGGTGGGTTCTTGTCTTTGTGCCTCCGAATGACTGTCCGCGTTGGTTTCTCGCCTCTACGGCCTACCCTTTTAATTTTCCTCCCCCTTTCCTTTTGGATGGTTTGGTCATGTGCAGCTCTGGCTTTCGCTCTCTTCCGCCTCCCACGAGAGAAAGAGAGAGAGAGAGATGGGGAGAGGGAATGGAACGAGGGAGGCTTCTAAACTATGCAAGGACAGCAGCAGATCTGTTGACATCTTGGTCTTATTGTTATATTCTCTCCCTCCCCTCGTGATGGGTGTTCCTTTCTTCCCACCAAATAATCTCTCTCTCTCTCTTGCCGTCCAGGATTTGGAAATTAAAATGTTTTATTTTTTTCTCGTGGCACAAGCTGCTGTCTCTGTCAGACTTGTGTGTGCGATCTTGGTTGTTAAGTGTGTGTTATTAAGCATTAAGTACTATATCATTAAGGATCTGGCCTGGTTTTATCTACTACTATATGGTGTGATGGGGGATAGTGTCTGTGTGTGTGGATTTGGAATTTGGGATCGTGAGAGAATCTGACAGCAGCTCTCGCATGCTTTTGCTTGCTCCCTGGTGGTGGTGGAGGAGGAGAGAGAGACGCCTTGACACACTATGGAGCTGATGGTTACCGCTGCACCAAACTCCGCTTTATTTTCCAGATTTACCGCATCAATCAATTCCATCTCGGCGACGGCGAGCGAATCCACATAATTGGTCACTTGCCTGCGTTTCCTGCCCGATGGAATGCAGGATACGGCGGTATACGGGCGATCCCAGGAGGAATTGATTTCCGCGTACTAGCCGAGCCGTGGGGCATGGGCATGGCACCGAAATTGAATGTCCGTGCAGTTGAGATATCGGCAGGGCTACGAGTGACTGACCATTTCTGCCGGTGCCAGATGACCGTCGCCAACAACAGATGAGTAGACCGTCACTGTTGACGTTGCGCCGGTATAATTCCCGTAGCGCTAGTCAACCAGCCGTCGAAGAATGCGTTTACCGTAGGTATTCGGCACAGAATTTTACTGCTATATATATAGAGTCAGGGAAGAAAAAAATTCGTCGAAATTTCGGACGAGCTTTACGAATCTCGGTTAGGAGCGGAAAAACATAGCTTCGGCCGAAAGTTTCGAACGAATTTGAAAAATATCATAGCGTTGTCCTTATAAGAAGAAAATGTTTACTTCGTACCAGTTCAGTGTTTGTGTTCTCTGTTGCTTATTTAGAGGTCGTGAGTTCGATTCCCCCAAAGAAACTTTAAGTTTTGAAAAATGATGAAAAAAAAACCAGGCTTCAAATTTAATCGAATTTTTTGAAAATTTTCTTCGAAATTTCGTTGATTTCGCGAAATTTGCGAATCTCGGCTACTGGCGAATTTTTTTTTCCGAAAACGAAAAGTAGAACACTGGATAGAGTAGGAGTCAACTGCTGGGATGAAGGCATTCTCGTGTAGAATCGGGCGGGGTGAATTAATGCCGGAACGAGGATCGGGAGTACTAGTACGTGTACAGCACAGTGGTTGCGGAGAAGGGAAGGGGAAAGCATCTGCGCGCAGGCCAGGCGGATCCGCCATTTATGGCCCGGTCCGCGGTGGGGCCCACACGCAGGGTCTGCGGATGTCGCTGCTACCTGAAATCCGCACTGCCCCGTCCACCGATCGGTCGGTCACACGAGTCACGACTTTGAGCTGCTGCACGCATCGCATCCGATCTGCCGCGTTGGATTCTTTCTTTTTTTTCTCGTTCGGGTGCGAGTGCGCACGCAGACGCGAGCGCCACCGGAGCGAGAGCGAATCTCGCGCTCCTGTTTGCTCGTCCAGTCTCGGCGATCACGTGAGGGAGCGCTCCGTCGCTCGCCGTCAGGCCTTTTCCGCCACCGTCTCTGCTCTGCAGCTGCAGCAGCAGGCAGGCTCTGCGGGCGGCTGCGAGGAGGAAGAAAAAGGTTCACGCAGGCAGGCAGGCAGGCAGGCAGGCACGCACGCGACCACCGTTTGCGGTTCGCTGCTGTCGACGTGGTGTGGACTGCAACTCTCCGACCAAGGATCTTCTGTGGACACGAGGCTCTTCCTAATCTTCCTGTCTGATTCTGCAGCTAGCAGATAACTTCTTCCATTTTTCCTATCGATATCGACGGTCCATTTTTTTTCTACTGTAGAAACCGCGGTTCATTCTCATTCTCACCGAGACGACGCGGCAGTCCACGGAGGGAATATCGGAGACGCGTTCGTTCAAAGGGAGGGGCGGCTGTTCCACACTTCCACGGCAGACGGAAGTGGAAATCCACAGAGTCAACACGCCGAAAGCCTCTCGCGACGGAAGCACAAACAAGCAACCAAACCGATCGATTAATCACTGCCCGCTTTGCCCCCTACCCTGAACCGATGGCTTGTTTATTCGCGGTCTAATCTGAGCTAGTATCAAATCAGCCATGCGTCTGTGTGACACTCCAACAACAGTGGCGCCACTCTCCGCACTGTGCAGCCGCACCGTGGCAGTCTGGTACAAGGCTGAAGGCGTCCTAGGGGGAGGAGGAGGAGGAGCTTTTGTTGCAGTCTTTTTCTCACTTGTGTCCGTAGACTTTACCAGTTCCTTCGAGTGCTCCTTGGTCCTTTGGGTTTCCCTTCCTTTGGATTCCACCTCGCAAAGGTCATCCATACGGTACAAGCACTGTTAAGTCGATCGGTGCGGCTGGGAAATTACCTCGGCGCGTGTTAAGAAGCCTAGTTTTTTTTTTTTCTATTTCTACATGTAATCTTCACTCAACTTGGCCAAGATTTATATCTCCCATGCTATATTCTTGCAGAAAAGGCGGTGTCATTTTTATTCACACAAGTTGACATGACCTAGCAAGTTTTGTAGCAGGCTGGTTATTTGTGCAGCTCTACTGAATCCAATGAACAATAACTGAATTTTGGCATGCCTTGTTTTACTTAATGTGTTGCACGTATGTGTAATGCAGGTTCATTACTGGGATAGAGCACAATGGATTATTTTTGTTGCATGAGAAAGTAGTTTATGTTGGCGGCACTGTTGACTTCTTTGAGAACCTGCAATGGTGATAGCCGGTCGATTATTTCGATTGAAGATTCTCTTAGGCAATTAGGATGTGCAATTGTTGAAAGGGTACAAGTGCATTGGTGCTTCCCAAGAAAAGATTTCAGTGATGGGCTCGTTCCAGATGAGAATGATGCTGAGATGATCTCAATGATTGCAGCTGTCAAGAAACACGAGATCCCTTTATGTTGATCACACGAATTGTGCGAAGTGACTGAGAAATTATGCGTAAAACAATGTAAGGCCTGAGCAGCCAGCTGTTGTGGATGACCATAATGGAAGTGGCAGAGCAACATAAATTCAGAGAAATTAAATGAAATCGCCAAAGAGGTCAACAGCAACAGAAAATAAGAGGAATGAAATGCAAAAGACCAAGGAGGCAGTGGCGGAGGAGCAAGATTCAAAATTCTATAATATTGATTATGATGGAGAGGATGGTGACGATGACATTTTTTAGTCAAATGTTGACAAACAAGTTCATGATCATAATGAAGCAATGGAGATTGTTGAAGGAGAAGGTAATGCTGGCTTGAACATGTTTGACAAAAGAGAAGGAGCACGAGATCCCTTTAAGTTGATCACACAAATTGTGCAAAGTGACCAGCCCCATCGATGGACAGGTTCGACCTGCTCAACGGAACAGGGCCCCCGGTCGAACAGGGCCCCGATTTCGTACAGGCAGTAGTGTTGCCAAGCCCAGCAGGCCACATTCTCGTATGGACCCGGGTCGATCGATCGAGTTCGGCACATAATCTCGCGATCAGCTCGCTGCGGCAGGCGTAATCTCTCGCCCAATAAATCGAGAATCGATTAGCTTCCCGATCCCAACTACCAGTCCCGAGATCGCTAGATCCCAAATTCCGAACCTGCTGGCTGGCGGCTGCCGCCTGGTTCGGTCGCCGTCGCTGCCGGTCAGTTCGAGGCTTTGAGCCAACCTGGCAATCACCATCGCTGATCTGATCATCGGAAGGACACAGCCTAGGCCCTGAGGTAGTGAGGTACTGACTTGGTAACAAACAACATTTTCTTGTTTTTACTAAGAATCGTTTTTGTTATTTCCTGATGCGGATTCCTTAGGTAGTGCAAACCTGGTACTCCCTCCGACCCATAATACTCTTTGCTGATGTAGATGTATCTAGACACATTTTAGTTGTAGATACATCCGTATTAGCGAAGAGTAATATGGGTCGGAGGGAGTACCTCCGTCCTTCGCCATCTGCAGCTCATCTAGTCGGGTAGAATTATTTTGCAAAGTTGTTAATTTTTAAAGCAGGACAAATCGTGAGAAGGACAAATTGCCGATTGGGTCTCAAAAAATAACCAACGGGTGATGCTTTTCAGTAGATCATAAGGTTCGTTTATTACTATAGTGCTATAGTTAGGAGTATTTTAAAATAAATATTTGATATTTTTAAAACATTGTACATCATAGCACATTTCAAAGTAATAAAATATGATTTTGTTTTACTAGCTATTAAGTTTGAACAAAAATTAAGGCTCCTTTTATAAGTCGCACCGGGGCCCCCAAATCCTGGAGACGGGCCTGAAAGTGACTGAGAAATGATGCGTAAAAAAATGTAAGGCCTGAGCAGCCAATGGCCATAATGGAAGTGGCAGAGCAACAGAAATTCAGAAAAATAAAATGAAATTGCCAAAGAGGTCAATAGCAATAGAGAATAAGAGGAATGACATGCAAAATACTAAGGAGGCAGTAGCGGAGGAGAAAGATTCAAAATTCAATAATATTGATTATGATGGAGAGGATGGTGATGATGAATTTTTTTAGTCAAATATTGTCAAACAAGTTCATGATCATAATGAAGCAATGGAGACTGTTGAAGCAAAAGATGATGCATGGTGTGAACATGCTTGACAAAAGAGAAGGAGCAGGATATGTACTAGAACTTCAGAGTGTTTAATGCACAAATGGACATGGAACATCCTGATTTAAAAATGGAATGGTTTTTTCTAACATGAAAGAGCTAAGAGCAGCAATAAAAGTATACACAGTGTAAAGGAGAGAGTGAAGATTCAGCAAGTAAGAAATGAGGCTTCAAAGATAGATGGTGTGTGCATGGGAGAGTGTCTAGTAGGGGATTGTTCGTGGTATTTAAAGGCATCTCAGGACAACAGAAAAGATGGTAGTGAAGAAATATTGTGGACAACACATGTGTGAGAAAGTATGGAAGCTCAAGGCATTGACAAATGACAACCACTTCTCTGACAGATTATTTCATTGACGAGTTCAGAGATAATCAAAAGATGGATTGTAGACTTTTGTGGCTAAAGTCTAGGGAAAGTTCAATATGTCATCTCCAAATAGATGGAAGTTAAGGGCACCAAAAAGCAGACACTGATCAGAATCCACTACGACGAGGCATAATAGTTTAGTTTTCTATGGGACTATGGCATGAGCTGAGGACAACAAATCTTAGATCTAATTTTTTTAGCACAGATTAGTCAAATTAATTAATAAAGAGCTCATATGTGTCACTTTGATGCAGAGGCCGCAAATGCCCTGTTTAGAAAAAATCAGTCAAATGAATAGGGAGAAGTTAAGGAGAATTTGGCGATATTTTATTGGTCTTATGATGCCTGCAAGAGAGGACTAATTGAAGGATGCATGCCTCTCATTTGCATAGATGGTTGTCACATTAAAACAAGATACAAAGGGGTTTTGCTCGCTGCAGTTGGCATGACTGCATCTTCCCAATGAATTCAGAAGTTTGAAGGGAGTGGTAACATTAAGAGATTATGAACATTGATATTTACAATAATGAGTCACACGCAGAAGGTAATTCATTTTTCTGATTTTTTGGTAAAATCTTCAAAAATCACTGAATGTGCACAAATAGCGAAAGAAATACAATGAATGCAAAATGCTCCACAATGATGCTTCACTCTTTGGCTTAGTTGAGACCTGAACTTGATATTTTCTTTTCTGCAAGTGTGCTAGTTCATCACTGAAGTTTATGTCAAATATGTGTTATGCATCAGGTCATGATCTCCTTTAACTAAAAGTGCCTTTTATTGTGGTAAACGTCTACTATTGTCGGTGAATTTATTCCCAAGATTTCATAAGTGAATTTACTGAACAATGTGGTTCAATTGTAAGTAAAGAATCGGAGAACCGTTCCAAGAGACGGCTGTTCCACACTTCCACGGCAGACGGAAGTGGAAATCCACAGAGTCAACACGCCGAAAGCCTCTCGCGACGGAAGCACAAACAAGCAAGCAACCGGGCCGAAGTGATCGATTAATAACTGCCCGCTTTTCCCCTGAACCAATGCCTTGTTTATTCGCCGTCTAATCGAGCAATCAAATCAGCCGCCGTGACACTCGAACAACAGTGGCGGCACTCTCCGCACTGTGCAGCCGCACCGTGGCACTATGGCAGTCTGTTAGAAGGCTGAAGGCGTCCTAGGGGGAGGAGGAGTACTAGTAGCTTTGCAGTCTTTTTTCTCACTTATGTCCGTAGCCTTTACCGGTTCCTTCGAGTGCTCCTTGCTCCTTGGGTTCCCTTCTTTGCATTCCACCTCGCAAAGGTCAGAGTAAATTATATAAAATTATTATATTTGGGGCATACTTTACGGGTCAGTACCACTTTCTTAATTTTTTGCTAAAATTTACCAGTTTTGGAGCGTGATGTTACAAATTGGACTAATACTTATCTAACCACGTTTTAACGGTAGAGCTGACTGATAGGTCCACTTGTAAGGGGTGAGGTGGCTGCACATGTGGAGGAGATGATGAGATGAGCAGTGGGACCCACCTATCAACCCATAAAAAATATTTAAAAAATGAAAAAATATTTAGGGATAAAATTTGAAAAGACTATTTTTTTCTCACTGAACAAAGTGTGATGCGTGCGTTTCGACAGGCGTTCATGCATGCGTGCGATGCGTGCATTACGCGCGGCAATCACAAGGTTGACCACCAGATCTACTAATTTTTGGTTCATTTTCATTTTTCTGCAAAAGTAATAAAGAAAAGAACGTAAAATATAGCATCGCCAGGAGTCGAACATGATTCAAACACACGATGGCGTGGACAAACCACTTGGGCATAGCAAGTTAATTTTAAATATTATAGTATAGCTGCTTATATCCATTCATTTCAGTTCAAATTTAGGCAAATTCAAATAAAATCTCATTTATTTGCACGAATTTTTTGTGCAAACAAAAAATTTCAAGGCCGCCACGTCCAGGCCCTCCTCGCTGCACCGCACGTCAAAGCCGCGGGATGCCAGCTCAGTGAGAAAAAAATTTAGGAACAAAACAATATAATTTACTGTACAATTTTTAGGAACAAAACAATGTAACCCTAAACTAATTTTGGAATAAAACAATTAATAAAAAAGTTTACTGTACTTTGTTCGGTGAGAAAAAAATAGTCTTCTCAAATCTTATCCCAATTTTTTTAAATTTTTTTAATGGGCTGACAAGTGGGTCCTACTGCCATCTCATCGTTTCCTCCACGTGTGCAGCCACCTCACCCCTTACAAGTGGACCCTATTGGTCAGCTCTGCTATCAAAACATGGTTAGATGGATATCAGTCTAATTTGTAACATCACGCCCCAAAACTGGTAGATTTTATCAAAAAATTAAGAAAGTGGTACTGACCCGTGAAGTGTGCCCCAAATGTGGTAGTTTTGTGTAATTTACTCCAAAGGTCACCGATACGATACAAGCACTGTTAAGTCCATCGGTGCAGCTGGGAAATTACCTCGGTGCGTGTTAAGAAGCCTAGTTATTTTTTTCTATTTCTACATGTAATCTTCATTCAAGTTGGCCAAGATTTATACCTCCCAGGGTGTATTCTTGCAGAAAAGGCGGTGTCCTTTTTATTCACACAAGTTGACATGAGTTAGCAAGTTTTGCAGCAGACTGGTTATTTGTGCAGTTTTACTGAATCTGATGAACAATAACTGAATTTTGGCATGCCCCGGTTTGCATAATTTTTTGCACACATGTGTAATGCAGGTGATGATCCTAATAAGTTCATTATTGAGATAGAGCACAATGGATTTTGTTGTTGCATAAGAAAGTAGTTTATGTTGGCGGCACTGTTGACTTCTTTGACAACTGCAATGATGATACCTGGCCAATTCTTTCGATTGAAGATTCTCTTAGGCAATTGGGATGTGCAATTGTTGAGAGGGTACAAGTGTATTGGTGATTTTCTAGAAAAGGTTTCAGTGACGGGCTCGTTCCAGATGAGAATGATGCTGAGATGATCTCAATGATTGCAGCCGTCAAGGAGCACGAGATCCCTTTATGTTGATCACGCAAATTGTGCAAAGTGACTGAGAAATGATGCGTAAAACAATGTAAGGCCTAAGCAGCCAGCAGTTGTGGATGACCATAATGGAAGTGGCAGAGCAACATAAATTCAGAGAAATAAAATGGAATCGCCAAAGAGGTCAATAGCAAAATAAGAGGAATGAAATGCAAAAGACTAAGGAGGCAGTGGCGGAGGAGAAAGATTCAAAATTCTGAAATATTGATTATGATGGAGAGGATGGTGACGATGAGTTTTTTTAGTCAAATGTTGACAGACAAGTTCATGATCATAATGAAGAAATGGAGATTGTTGAAGCAGAAGATGATGCATGGCTTGAACATGCTTGACGAAAGAGAAGGAGCAGCAGATGTACTACAAGTTCAGAGTGTTTAATGCACAAATGGACTTCCCGATTTTCCAAAATGGAATGGTTTTTTCTAACATGAAAGAGCTGAGAGCAGCAATAAAGTATATACAGTGTAAAGGAGAGAGTGAAGATTCAGAAAGTGAGAAATGAGGCTTCAAATATAGATGGTGTGTGCATGGGAGAGTGTCTAGTAGGGGATTGTTCATGGTATTTGAAGGCATCCCAGGACAACAGAAAAAAATGGTAGTGAAGAAATATTGTGGACAAGACATGTATGAGAGAGTATGGAAGCTCAAGGCATTGACAAACGACAACCACTTTTTTGACAGATTATTTCATTGACAAGTTTAGAGATAATCAAAAGATGGAAGTGTAGACTTTTGTGTCTAAAGTCTAGAGAAAGTTCAATGTGTCTCCAAATAGATGGAAGTTAAGGGGGCCAAGAAGCAGACACTAATCAGAATCCACGGCGATGAGGCATAATAGTTTAGTTTGCTATGAGACTATGGGCATGAGCTGAGGACAACAAATCATGCATCTATTTTTTTAGCACAAATTAGTCAAATGAATTAATAAATAGCTCATATGCGTCACCTTGATGTAGATGTCGCGGCTAATGAATAGGGAGAACTTAAAGAGCATTTGGCGACATTTTATTGGTCTTATGATGCCTGCAAGAGAGGACTAATTGAAGGATGCATGCCTCTCATTTGCATAGATGGTTGTCATATTAAACAAGATACAAAGGGGTTTTGATCACTGCATTTAGCATTGATATCTTCCCTAAGAATTCACAAGTTCGGAGGGAGTGGTTTTTAACAACACTAAGAGAAGATCTAAATATTACAAACATTGATATTTACAATAATGAGTCATATGCATAAGGTAATTCATTTTTCAATTTTTTTGTAAATCCTAAAAAATTAGTGAATGTGCACAAATAGCAGAAGAAATGCAATGAACTCAAAATGCTCCACAATGATGCTCCACTTTTTTGGCTTAGTTGAGACCTGGACTTGATATTTTGTTTTCTGCAAGTGTGCTAGTTCATCACTGAAGTTTATGTCAAATATGTGTTATTTGCATCAGGTCATGATCTCGTTGAACTAAAACTACCTTTTATTGTAGTAAAAGTCTACCAACGTTGGTGAATTTATTCCTAGGATTTCATGAGTGAATTTACAAGTAAAATGAAAACATTCGATGCAAACACTCAACTCGTTCTAGACATATATAAGCACATAAGTTACCAACATACATAGATACAGATGGCTCTCCTACTACATTTATTCTACCAAATCATGACCCATCTTCTCCTACTACATCCACCACTAATTCCTCAAACTAATATTTCATTCCTCTTTTCTCCCAACCATTCGTGAGGCAGTCACCTCTTCACCGGGCATGAAGGCACCATTGTGTGCATGATATCATTGGAGCTCTGATAATGCCTTGCCTCCATTGATTCTTATGCTGCCTCACGAGGATGCAACCCATTGACCCTGCGAGGAAACTATGGCGTCACTGGTGACAAGGGTATAGCTAATAGAGCCCGTTACTTGTGTACCCCTGAGGCCCGTTAAGCTAGGCCCAAAGAATATTTGTAGTCAAAATACGAGTCCATGTCGTATACAGACATTGTAATATGTATCGGACCCGACCTGTTCCTTGAGACCTGGCCACCTATATAGGGGCCAGGAAAGGCCGGTTAGGGATAGATTAAGAGTAAGCCAAGTTGACTGATACGTCCCAAACGTATCTATAATTTTTGATGCTCCATGCTTGTTTTTACACCATTTGCTTAGTGTTTCGTTACACTTCGTGGCGTTTTTATGCATTTTCCGGAACTAACCTATTAACGAGATGCCACAGTGCCAGTTTCCTGTTTTCTGTTGTTTTTGTGTTTCAGAAAAGTTACACAGGAAATATTCTCGGAATTGGACGAAACAAAAGCCAAACATCCAGAAATTTACCGAAGCTTCCAGAGAACCAAAGAGGAGACGGAGTGGGGCCACGAGGGGCCCACACAACAGGGCAGCGCGGCCCAGGCCCTGGCCGTGCCCCCTATGTGTAAGACCACCTCGGTCCACTTCTGACGCCCCTTCGCCTATAAAGACCCCCCGATGGGAAAAACCTAAATACCCGATCACTTTTCCAGAATACATCGCGAGCCGTCGTCATCGTCGACCCAAGATCGGGAGGGTCCAGAAGCTCTTCCCGGCACCCTGCCGGAGAGGGGAATCGCCACCGGAGGTCTTCTTCATCGCCATGCTTGCCTTCGGCGCGATGAGTGAGTAGTCTACCTTGGACTATGGGTCCATAGCAGTAGCTAGTTGGTTGTCTTCTCCACCATGTGCTTCATGTTTAGATCTCGTGAGCTGCCTTACATGATCGAGATCACCGTTATGTAATTCTACATGTTGTGTTTGTTGGGATCCGATGAATATTGGTGTTATTGTCGTGGGGATGACTTCAGGGGTATGCCAAGGGCAGCGCGGTCTGCCGGTTGGCGTCCCAGGAGTCTCCACGGTGTCAAGTAGGGAAGATTGGTTCCGGCCAAAGGGCCGGCTGCGCCAGCAGCTCCGCCGAGGAGAGCCAGAGCCGGGCGATGAAGATAAGATTCCTCCAACGGTTGTATCGCCGAAAGTGGCCCGGCCCCGACAAGATCGACAGAGGCAAAGGACGGGAGTGACGCCCGCCACGACCGGACTCCACCAACCAGCAAGCAGGAGTCTTCCCCACGAAAGGATCCGAGGCAAAAGGGAGGGCATATGCCTCCCAGATGCCAGTCCAAAGGGGGAAAAGGCGCTTTATAAAGTGCAACTGTCAGAAGGGGACAGAGGAGGGCCAGAAGATCACGCCGAAGACGCAGCCGTGGGGAGCCAGCAGCCGGGCAGCTGGCCACCTAACCTGTAACCAGACCCCCGCCTATATAAGGGGGTCTGGACCCTTAGCCTAGGGGATCAGATCCTTCTCCTTCTTCCTCCTCTAGACGAACAGCTCGAGGAGCATTGTAACCACTGTGAAGCTAATAAAAAGCAGGCAGGAAGTAGGGGTTTTACCTCCGGCGTGGAGGGCCCTAAACCTGGGTAACCGAGGTGTCTCCGTTGGCATAATCCCGAGCCGGACCCATCGTCACCATTGTCGAGCCCCTCCGTTAAGCCATCCCCATGGCTACCGTCTCTAAATTCCCACGACAGTTAGCGCCCACCATGGGGCAAAGCGCGGCGACGACCGGAGTCAAGTTCCGGCCGGGATCCCCATCGATCCCCGGCGAGAGGGTCGCCTTCGACCTCGTCTGGAGGTTTGGCACCCTCGACTGCGTCAGCGACAACTTGGCCTGCTTCGGGGACAGCTTCGGCGGCAGTGGCTCCTTCCTCGACATCGGTAGCCACTGCTTCTACGTCGCCAAGCCCTTCCCGGAAGAGGTAACCGATGTGCTTGACCCTCTTTGTGACGCAGGCTCGGACTGCAGCGAACGCAGTGATCTTTGCGCCATGGTCGAAGTGATGGCCCTGGAGAAAGATGGTGGCGGCGACCTACCGCGCTCCGCGTGCCCGCCGCTCAAACGCCCACCTCTACCGGAACAAGATCTTCCACCTCCAGAGCGGGACATGTTGGATGCTGCCATCACGGACCTGCGCGCTCCCCTCGACCTCACCGCCGATCCAGCCAAGCTCTCCGAGGATCTGGAGCGGACACACCGCAACCTCCTCAAGGAAGCGATTGGTGTCGAAGACATTCGTCGGCGCGTCCTCTCCACGCTCCACGAGTACAACACCGCCCAAGGCTACACGCCGGCCGGGGACGGCCCCAGCCGGGCCGGGCAAGTTCGTCAACGAGGTCGCGAACTGGGTGCGGAGCTGAACCAGGCGGTGCCCTCGGCAAAGCTGCCTACCGTCATCCCCAGGCCTACGTACAGCACGCCCACGAAGAACCTTCGTGCTGCGCGCTACGTCACCTCCAAACTGGCCGGACTGCAAGGTAAGGACTTGCGGGAGAAGCAAGCCCGGCTCCGGGAACTCCTGGACGCTGCCGATCTGCAGCAGCAGGCGATGGAGCCACATGGAGAGACAAGCGGCGCGCGGCCCGACAATTGCATCATCGTGGCAGGCCCAAACAGGTCACAGGCGCATGCCTCTTCACCGAATCATGGCCCAGCGGAGCACAGCCGAAGCAATCGAGCTCCTGGCAGGAGCGGTGGAAATCACCGCACCCAGCATTCTGGCCACCATAGCCGGCAGCCTCGAGACCCGGCCGCGGTCACCAGCAAGCCACGCAATCATCCTCGGTCGGATGTGGCAGAGCCGGCATGTGGCAAGCCTATAGCGCAAGCAGCGCCGGTTCCAGGAGCCGGCCAAGGCGCCAAAGGTCCCCAGCCGGCTCGCTCGCATGTGAGCTTGAGGATCGGAGAGCGCGCTGACCCGCCAAAGGATGACGCGCGCCACCGGCTCAACCAATTGGCGGACTCCAAGTTCGACGAAGAGGAGTCTTCGGCGGGGCCGGTCTGTTTCGGTCCCCGCATCCGCAACGAGCCCTTCCCGGCCAAGTTCGCGCTCCCGCGCGACATGCCCAAGTACACCAGGGCGGTGAAGCCGGAGGACTGGCTGTCGGACTACGTCACTGCCGTCGACATCGCGGGAGGCAACAAGAGGACATCGGTGCGCTACACGCCGCTCATGCTCACAGGATCTGCTCGGATGTGGCTCAACAGCCTGCCGGCTCTACAGATCAACTCGTGGCATGATTTCCAGGAAGCGTTTATCAAGAACTTCACTGGGACTTACAAGCGACCACCCCGTCCACGGCAACTGGCGCTCTGCAAGCAAGGTCCGGATGAACTAGACCATGACTACCTCATGAGGTGGTCCGAGCTGCGCAACTCATGCGAAGGAGTGGGCGAGGAGCAGGCCATAGGCTACTTCACGGACGGGTGCAGAGAAGGGACCTTGTTGAAGAATAAGCTCCATAGGGCCGAGCCGACGACGATGGCTGATTTCATGGCAATAGCGGACAAGTACGCCTCCGCCGACTCCGCTGCAAGGGTGCAGTACATTGATCCAGCGCCAGCCGGAGGCCAGTCTCAGCCGGCATCCGGTCAGGGAGGACATCACAACCGTGATCGCCATGGCAAGAGGAAAGAGGAGCGTCATGACAATAAGTACGGCTCCAGGCAGGTGGCCGTCGTCCAAGGAAGCCCGGGGGCTACGGGCGGAAGCCAGAAGCGCAAAGGGGACAAGTTCAGCAAGGACAAGTACACCATCGAGGTGATGCTAGATCAACCCTGCAAGTTCCACAGTGTCTCAGGCAAGCCGGCGGCACATACCACTCGCCAGTGCAGTTTCACCAGAGACCTGGAGCAGGGCGGTCACCAATTGCTAGGCCCGCCGCCAGGTCTGCCAGCTGAAGCACAAGGGAACAAGAACCGGCAGCCGGCTAAGGCCACCGGGGACTACCCGGAGGAAGCCAATGTGGAGCAGTATCACGTGTTCACTTCCCAGAAGGAAGACCCAAAGTATGAACCTTGGTTCGGGGTTGAGGTGAATGCGGTTATGAAAATTGGGCCGCAGTACATGCACTGGTCTGAACCGTCCATCACCTGGGGGCACGAGGATCACCCGCCACTCATGCCCAGACCCGGGGGCTACGCGCTGGTCTTGGACCCAATCATGTTTTCAGATACGCGTACCTGCCGGTTCTCGTGCGTGCTCATCGATGGAGGCAGCAGCATCAACCTGCTTTATCGCACCACGATGGAGAAGCTGGGGATCCCTGCAATCCATCTAAAGCCAACCAAGTTAACCTTTCATGGGATTGTGTTGGGGCACTCCTGCACGCCAATGGGGAAGATCCAACTGGAAGTGCTGTTCGGCGAGAAGGACAATCATTGTTGCGAGCCAATTTGGTTCGAGGTGGTAGACCTTAACAGCCCCTATCACGCGTTGCTTGGCCGGCCAGCCTTGGCCAAGTTCATGGCTGTCCCGCACTACGCCTACTTGAAGATGAAGCTTCCTGGCCCTCGTGGGGTGATCACTGTCTCCGGATGCTTCAAGAAGTCGATAGAATGCGTGAGAGCCAGTTCTAAATTGGCGGAGGCTCTGGTCATCGCTAAGGAAAAGCGTCAGCTGCTGCAGCGGGTGGCGGCGACCCAGCCAGGCCGTGCAGCACCAAGCCCGCTGCCTCCCCGCTTCAAGCCGGCAAGCGGCGCCAAGGAAGACCCACCCGAAGTGGGCAAGGAGGCCAAAATTCTTGTCTCGGGGGCTGGCCCTTCCTTGAGGTAGGAGAGCGCGCTTCGCGGCCTCGCGCAAGACAAGTCAAGAACCGCTTAAGACCTTTGGTTCACCAAGGCAAAAAGAACCTTGTATCCCGAACAAGTGTCGTTGAATAAAAGAAAGTTGGGTGGCATACGGCTGATCCCAGAAAAGAATGCTTTAAAGTGTCTTTTGCCTTTCTAGCGTTATTCATGGGGCTGAAGGCCGGCTCCAAACGGGAGTCGGCTGCCTCAAACCAACGAGCCTCTTGTCATACGAACGAGTACTAGGTGCGGATCGGACCCAGAGCCTAACCTTCATCCCTGGCGCAAGATAGGCCGAGGGATTGGAGCCGGCAGGTCACCCACTTAGGAAAATCGCTAAGAGGAAACGCCCGAAAACACGACAAATCGAACTTCTTGTCAGACGAACGAGTACTGCATGCGGATCAGACCTCGAGCCTAACCTCCGTCCCAGGCCCAGGATAAGCCCTGGGAATGGAGCCGGCGGGTCACCCACTTAGGAAAATCGCTAAGGAGAAGAGACGCCAAAGACGTCGAAAGCGTCATCGTTCACCTAAGAACTGCGTACATCGGTCAATAGTTGTGCGTGGGTGATGTCTACACACGCTTCTGTTCTTGTAGACAGTGTTGGGCCTCCAACTGCAGAGGTTTGTAGAGCAGAAGCAAGTTTCCCTTAAGTGGATCACCCAAGGTTTATCGAACTCAGGGAGGAAGAGGTCAAATCTATCCCTCTCAAACAATCATGCAATTACGATACAGAAAGTCTCTTGTGTCCCCAACACACCCAATACACTTGTCAGATGTATAGGTGCACTAGTTCGGCGAAGAGATAGTGAAATACAAGTGGTATAGATGATTATAAGTAGTAAATGCAATCTGGAATAAAAATGGCAGCAAGCAAACAAGTAACAAAATAGCAAGTAAACGGTGTGCAAAGCTTGGAAACAAGGCCTAGGGATCATACTTTCACTAGTGGACACACTCCCAACAAATATAACATAATTGAACAAATAAATAACTTCTCTTCACTATGCTTCTCTGAATTACTCTCCTATTGAATAACACTAATCATTGCGTAGTGGCTACAGAAGCACCCCTTAAAGTTCATTAAGTACTTGACAAACACCGCTCATAGAGATATCCAAATCAAATCACAACTCAAGATAAATATTATTGCAACTTAGACCAAGTACTACACGGTGCACACACTGTCAACATTACACCATGAAAGGGGGAATAGATCACTTCAATACTATCATAGTGATAATTATTCTCATAATCCATAAGAGATCACAATCGTAGCCTAGACCAAGTACCACCATGATACACACACTATCACCGTTACACCATGGCAGGAGGAATAGATTACTTTAATAACACCACTAGAGTACACATAATGATGAAGAGTAGCATCTACTTATTCAACATGATACAAAGCTCACGATCACATAGAGATCACATCATGGGAGAGAGAGGTGAATCACATAGCTACCGGTAGAGCCCTCAGCCCCGGGGGAGAACTACTCCCTCCTCATCATAGGAGACAGCAATGTTGATGGAGATGGCGGTGAGGTCGATGGAGACAGCGGAGACGGTGATGGAGACCGATGGAGATGGCTCCGGGGGCACTTCCCCGTCCCGGCAGGGTGCCGGAACAGAGACTTCTGTCCCCCGAAATTTGTCTTCGACGACGGCGGCGCTGCGGAACTGTTTAGGAAATTTCGCCCCCTTTCCTAGGGTTTTCCGTCCCGAGGCTTTATATAGGCGCAGGGGCGTCGTCAGGGGGCTGCCAGGATGGCCTCACACATAGGGGGCGCGGCCAGGGGCTGGGCCGTGCCGCCCTGGTGTGAGGCTGGCCCCTGGCCCCCCTCCGGCTCTCTTTCGGTCCTCGTTCTTCGTCCGGGAAAAATAGGAGTTCTAGAACTTGTTTCGTCCAATTCTGAGAATATTTCCTGTGTAGCATTTTTGAAACACAAAAACAGCAGAAAACAGGGAACTGGCACTGTGGCATCTTGTCAATAGGTTAGTTCCGGAAATCGCATAAAAACGCCACGAAGTGTAACGAAACACAAGGCAAATGGTGTAAAAACAAGCATGGAGCATCAAAAATTATAGATATGTTTGAGACGTATCAGCATCCCCAAGCTTAACTCCTGCTCATCCTCGAGTAGGTAAGTGATAACAAAAGAAATAATTTTTGAGGTGACATGCACCTACACAATCTTGATCATGTATGTAAGCATTGAGTGCTGGGATCAAAGAACTTAAAACATGGGCATGAAAGACATAATCTTGATAATAGAAACTTAGCAACCATGTTATAACATGAAAAAGAACACAAACAAAAGATCATTAATAATGAAACAATGAAAGTCAAACGTGTGTTCAAATCATATGGAAAAACATAGTAAATGGTTTTCAACTTGTCCTTCATGGAGAGCAAAACATAAATGCATAGGACACCTTCAAGTTTAAGAGGGCGACTAGATACAAATAATTTAAGAACAAGTGAAACCAATAATATGAATCAATCAATGAAAACTTTGGGACAATGCACATTATACTAAGAATGACAACTATGCTCTCTTAATGGTGCATAAAGATAGAAGGTGGTGACTCAACATAAAAGTAATAGAAGGTGGTGACTCAACATAGAAGCAGTGATTGCAAGTATTATAAACTTTCAAAAATTATGGTACTTACCGACTTTGAGCTCTCATTGCCCCCATCATAAGCATCTTGAATGGTTAAAGTTAATGCGAGAACACTCATGCTGCATATGCTTGACAAATCATAAGTTGAAAAGATCATGTCCCGTGAATACGAGTACCCAAACCTCATGCTACTTTACTTAGAGTCCCAAGCAAGGCTCTTGTCATTGTAAGTATATGTGTATCATCGAGAACCGCCAATGGGGTACCTCCGTGCCCGATGACATGGAACAAGCCCACATCAAAATGATAGGACAAGCAGACAATGAACACCTCGACATCTCTTTTATTTGCCATTTGTATAGCTTTTTATTTTGAGATGCGTCGTTGAATGTCCACTATGGGCATGCTACAAATTTCCACCATGAATTATGCATGGCTTAGATTGGCGGCCCAGGCGCTTCCCTAACACATATACAAACTCCATGATCCCCGCAAGATTCCCAATTCATTTCACACCGCGGGCATCCATAAACAAAAGATCAGGATATCAACTCAAATAAGAAGTGCAATGTATAAAGCTTGCCCCATGACGGCATGGCTGGGCTAGTCTCCAACTTACAACTTGCAAGCATAACAACTCAACATAAGATACCACAATGTCAAATTTTTAAGAACAAGAAAAATAAAGTGTGCCTTCCGGTTCGTGAGAGCTTTACTGACCAATTTTCGCATAACACTGGTAAGAGTTTAATTTGAAGAGTAGATAAAAGCAAGTCAAATTTACTTTGGAATAGCAAATTGCTAATAGGTATGTATGGTGGACACAATGGCAAACTTGGTTTTTAGGAGTTGGATGCACGAGTAGAGCTCATACTCAGTACAAAACGAAGGCTAGCAAAAGACTGGGAGCGACCAACTAAGAGAGCAATAACGGTCATAATCATGCAAAGCGACAAAGCAACATTAAAAGAAGCATAAGATGGCATCAAAAGTCAAAAACTAAATGATCATAGAGGCTATTGGCGACTTTGTATGAGTCTAACATGTGTGAGCATGCGCCAAGTCAACCCAAATAAAGCATCAAAGGAGAAAACCAAATAAATGCTTCCATATAATAAAAACAACGCATGATTTTTTCAAAGGCTCATTAAGCAATCTCAGTTGTTTGAGACAAGTCATGCTACAGCAAAAATTACTAAGCATACTATCAAAAAGACATCAAGCACGACATGCAAAAGCCTAAGCCGCAGTCTACACAAGCTCCTTTTTGTACCACTTTTTTTTTGCATAAAACTTTTTCTCTTTTCCAACACCATTCAAACCTTTTTGAGGAAACTCTTTTGAGGAAAACCAACATATACCAGAGGTCCAAATACACCTTGATGCAAAGATGTAACAAGATCTGAACAAAAATCAAGGCGAAAAATACAAGCTAAACGCAGTAGCAGAAAAAGAGAACACTCATTGAACGATAAGAGTGAAAACTAGAGTGTTCTTGGCAAACGAAAAGCGAGTTCATCTACTCCAAAAGAAACATGATGTGATCTAACCATTTATTGCAACAAACAAAACAAAAGAAAACTGAAAGCAAAAACAACTGACGCTCCAAGAAAAACGCATAGTGCATGAAGCAATAAAAATATAGTGTCTTGAAAGGTGACCTCATTTTTGCCGATGAAGAAGGGGGTGCCTCGGGGGGGATCCCCAAGCTTTGACGCTTGTACCTCTTGGATATTTCCTGGGGGTCGCATGGGCATCCCCAAGCTTGAGCTTTTATCCATTCTTCATCTCATCTCATCATTCTCCAATCCCTACACTTGAAAACTTCCTTCATACAAAACTAAACACAAATCTATTAGCAACATTAGTTTAAGCATAACATATAATCAACCCTTTTTGCTTCAGGTTTTAACCCAAAACCACCACATATAAAGCATATACTACTGTAGCAACTTCCCCAAAGGTTCCATGATCAAAAGAACTAAAAAAGAAAGCGATAAAGCGGCAAACACAAATATTGGCAGAAATCTGTCAAAACAGAACAACTGACAAAGGTCGAATTTTTGAGGGGTTTTCTGTTGCTCAAATCAAAAAGTGTTCAACTAACGAAAGTTTGGATATAACCTGGGGCATATGCACAAGAAATCGCAGGTCCAAAAGATATTCAGAGAATTTTCACAAATTTTTACGGTGCAGCACCGAAAATTGTTTCAGGACAGCAACATCCCCAAATCTTACCTCACTCAAATTAGAGGCTTCTCTTGGCACAACAACGAAATAAAAAGGATAAGGAGCGGTTATTACAGTAGTAATAACTTCCAAGACTCAAATAAAAGAAAAAGTACTGAAAATAAAACAATGGGTTATCTCCCAAGAGTGCTTTTCTTTAACGCCTTTGAGCTAGGCGCAGTAATTTGTAAAGATGCTCATGTAGGCGCCATATAAGAGCTTGAGGCAAAGGCGCTATATAAAAACTTAAAGCAAAAGAGAGCATCAAAAAGCAAATGTGAAAGACATTTAAATCTGAACCACTTCCTATGAAAAATAATCTTGTAAAAAGACAAGTCATGAAAGCGCAAAGCAAAAAGCATAGGAAGGCAAAACAAGTACAACTTGAAGAATTGCAACATAAAGAGGGGAAACTCAATATTGTTGAGATCCATCAAACCATGTTTCCCTCTCTCATAATAACTTTCAGTAGCATCATGAATAGAACTAACAATATAACTATCACATAAAGCATCCCTATCATGAGCCACATGCATAAAAGAATTAATACTCCCCACATGAACAATCGTAGTAGGAGCAGATTCAACAGAATAATTATTCTCATCATCATAATCATCAAAAATAGGAGGAATATTGTAATCATAACTAATTTTCTCCTCAAAAGTAGGTGAACTGAAAGCATTATACTCATCATCATAAACTAGAGGCTTAGTATCATCACAAGCTAGAGAACAGCTATTTCGCAAAGCATATTCATCAAACATATCATCATAAGAAGGAACATGGATAGTACTAATGGTACAACAATTATTAACCTTAGAATTGGTACCAAAAAGATTTTCAATATCAAAAGTAGAGTGCTTTTCGCAATCATGATCACTAACATAGGTAACAGGCATAGGAACATCACATAGGGGAGATAAAATATCATGAGAGCAAACTTTCTCCACTAAAGCTGGGGAACTAAAAATATCATGCTTAACAAAACCAGCTTCCCCAAGCTTAGACTTTTCTATAGCATTAGCAATAACGGTGTTCAAAGCATTCATACTAACAACACTATTAGCATGCAAATTAAGCTCCAAAGGTTTTTCAATTTTCGCTTCAAACACTTCATATCTAAACTTAGGAAAAAGACTAAAGAACTCTTTGTTTTCCATTAAGCCTAACTAGTGAAAGTAAAAACAAGAAACAAAAAGATGTAATTGCAGAATCTAAAGGAAATAACTCCGAGCACTCACACAGGAGGATGCGAGTACCTTTTACATTACCTCCCCGGCAACGGCGCCAGAAAAGAGCTTGATGTCTACACACGCTTCTGTTCTTGTAGATAGTGTTGGGCCTCCAAGTGCAGAGGTTTGTAGAGTAGCAGCAAGTTTCCCTTAAGTGGATCACCCAAGGTTTATCGAACTCAGGGAGGAAGAGGTCAAAGCTATCCCTCTCAAACAATCCTGCAATTACGATACAGAAAGTCTCTTGTGTCCCCAACACACCCAATACACTTGTCAGATGTATAGGTGCACTAGTTCGGTGAAGAGATAGTGAAATACAAGTGGTATAGATGATTATAAGTAGTAAATGCAATCTGGAATAAAAATGGCAGCAAGCAAACAAGTAACAAAATAGCAAGTAAACGGTGTGCAAAGCTTGGAAACAAGGCCTAGGGATCATACTTTCACTAGTGGACACACTCCCAACAAATATAACATAATTGAACAAATAAATAACTTCTCTTCACTATGCTACTCTGAATTACTCTCCTATTGAATAACACTAATCATTGCGTAGTGGCTACAGAAGCACCCCTTAAAGTTCATCAAGTACTTGACAAACACCGCTCATAGAGATATCCAAATCAAATCACAACTCAAGATAAATATTATTGCAACTTAGACCAAGTACTAATACGGTGCACACACTATCAACATTACACCATGAAAGGAGGAATAGATCACTTTAATACTATCATAGTGATAATTATTCTCATAATCCATAAGAGATCACAATCGTAGCCTAGACCAAGTACCACCATGATGCACACACTATCACCGTTACACCATGGCAGGAGGAATATATTACTTTAATAACACCACTAGAGTACACATAATGATGAAGAGTAGCATCTACTTATTCAACATGATACAAAGCTCACGATCACATAGAGATCACATTATGGGAGAGAGAGGTGAACCACATAGCTACCGGTAGAGCCCTCAGCCCAGGGGGGGAACTACTCCCTCCTCATCATAGGAGACAGCAAGGTTGATGGAGATGGCGGTGAGGTCGATGGAGACGGTGGAGACGGTAATGGAGACCGATGGGGATGGCTCCAGGGGCACTTCCCCGTCCCGGCAGGGTGCCAGAACAAAGACTTCTGTCCCCCGAAATTTGTCTTCGACGGTGGCGGCCCTGCGGAACTATTCTAGAAATTTCGCCCCCTCTCCTAGGGTTTTCTGTCCCGAGGCTTTATATAGGCGAAGGGGCGTCGTCAGGAGGCTGCCAGGGTGGCCTCACACATAGGGGGCGCGGCCAGGGGCTGGGCCGCGCCACCCTGGTGTGAGGCTGGCCCCTGGCCCCCCTCGGGCTCTCTTTCAGTCCTCATCCTTCGTCCGGGAAAAATAGGAGTTCTGGAACTTGTTTCGTCCAATTCTGAGAATATTTCCTGTGTAGCATTTCTGAAACAAAAAAATAGCAGAAAATAGGGAACTAGCACTGTGGCATCTTGCCAATAGGTTAGTTCCGGAAATCGCATAAAAACACCACGAAGTGTAACGAAACACAAGGCAAATGGTGTAAAAACGAGCATGGAGCATCAAAAATTATAGATACGTTTGAGACGTATCAGTGCGCTGGACCAAGCTTGATCTTTTACGCACCGAAGTACTACTCCTCATTCCGCGGCACGCTCCCACCCTAGACTGGCATTCGGCTGCCAGTCCAAGGGAGACCAACCGGCACCAGGCTACCTGTTGGGGGTAGAAGGGCCGAAGGATGGGGAGATAAAGGAAAAAGTCAAAAGAGATCAGGCAAAATACAGTTCACGAACAGTTAGAAATCGATGCACAAAGGACTTAGGACGAAACGCCATCGGTGTACGCGAGCAAAATGTCGCTAGGCGAGGCATAAGTTCAGTACACATACAAACGAGCAAAGAAACCTTGAAACAGTCAGGGGACCATCGGCGAGCCAGCCGGATCCAGTGGAGCAGCGTCGCCATTTCTAGCTGCCAAGACGAAGTCGTCGCCACTGGGGGGCGGAGGAATGGAGCTGTCAGTGAGATCCTCGGGGGCTTTATGAGGTATCTCCGCAGAGCTGGGCTCTCCGAAATCCGCATCGTCCAAGGACTCATCGCTATCCCCAGCGTCGAAGAGCACGTCAGTATCGGCACACTTTGCGACGGCGCAGGCACGCTGGCGAAGCTTGGTCTTGTCGAGGCCTGCCAATCCTCCCTCGCGAAGGTGCTCTAGTTGGTCTAGGCTAACGCCTGGATACCATGAGAGCACGAACTCCAAAGCTTGCACAGCCCCGGCTCGCGCCGTGGACTCCTTCCAGACG
Organism: Dactylis glomerata; assembly: GCA_007115705.1. NCBI lineage: Eukaryota > Viridiplantae > Streptophyta > Magnoliopsida > Poales > Poaceae > Dactylis > Dactylis glomerata. The sequence goes on along the minus strand of QXEO01001118.1, from coordinate 4,768,908 downwards.
TCGACTCGGTTGGACACAAGCGGAATCCATTTGAGGAGCGTCTGGACCTTGTCAGGCACCGCTCGCCCAGGCCACAAAGCTTTGAAGACAGAGACAACAGCTTGGCGGAGATCCCTGCCCAGCCCAGCAACTGGGTGAAGTCGGCCTTTAACCGATGCCATCAATTCCCCTAAGGAAAGCTTGGCCTCGGGGTCATTGCTCGGGACGATCTTTTGCTCTACCCTTCACTCCTCCAGCGCGGCTGCCGCGGTCCCGTCGGAATCGGGGAAGGTCTCTGCGAGGGCAATCGAAGAGTGAGGAAATGACGTGAAAGAGCGAAAGCTGGGAAATGGAGAGGGAAACGTACCATGAAGAGCGTGCTCCAATCCCAGCAGGCCGGACTGAAGTTTGCGGTCTCGGGCGCGCCAAACGTCGAGTTCCTTGTCATGCTACTCACTGTCAAGCTTTCGAAGAATTTCCAGCTCGTTGATCTTGACGTCGCAGCTCTCGACTCTGCTTTCCAGCGACGCGCGAAGCTTGTCCACCTCGCTATCGTACTTTGCAGAGAGGATTTCTTGCTCCTTGGCCAGCTGGCGGTCAAATTCTAGCCGCAGCGACGATTCCGTCTCTCGAGTCTTCGTCAGCTCCGTCTCCAACTCCTGAGCCCGGGTAGCTTGGGCTCGCAGGCCTTGGAGCTCCTCCGCATGCTTCTGTTTGAGTAGCTCAACCGCGTCGGCCGACATCGAGTTGGCCAACCGGGACTCAAGCGAGGAGATGAGCGAGGCGGCATCTGCGAATGGAAATATGAGAGCGGAAAGGGCAACAACAACATTTCAAAGCAGAGGGTCAGGGGCTTACCTGACAGCTTCTCCAGCTCCTTTTTAAGACCCTGGTACTGAACCTTGCCGGCGCGATACTTCGCCAGTAGCTTCTGGAAGAAGCTGGCTCGGAGCGTATTTAGATCCTGTGGAAAACAGAAAAGCAATGCTTCTTAGCGAGATTCATTTTCAAGTCAGCTGTCACCACAGCTACCTCGAAACTCGGGGGCTAGGGTGAAGGGAGAAATTGGTCACAGGATCACAGGCCTTGCCCCCCAGTTGTTAGAAGAAATCAAAAGCTGAGAGCGTAATACTCACGACGGTGGTCTGCGATGCCTCGAGGAACAGGAGGCTTACGTTCTTCAGTGACTCCTTAACGGCGGAAAGCAGCCTGTCCAGCTCGGCCAGAGTCAGGTTATTGCCCTGGGCCTTGAGTTTTCCACTAGCCTCGCCGCTGGAGGCAGTATCTGCCCATTCCTGCTGAAGTTGACCGGCGGAACTCAAACTCCCAACGCCAGACCCGGCTGCGGTAGCAAGGACCTTCTCCCCTGAAGTGCCCTTGGTGGCGGCGTCGGGAGCCGGAGGAGCCTCTTCACGTTCATTCCCTGCCGCCCGAGCGGTGAGGAGTCCTTGAGGAGCCCTGCTAGAGTCCGAAGCAGCCCCATGATGCTACTGAGTTGATGAAGTAAATAACCGGCCAGTTGGAAACCCCAAGAGAAGGTTTGATGAAGATAGCAGCAAGTTTTCCCTCAGTTAAGAAACCAAGGTATGTCGATCAGGAGAAGAGCAGACAATACGACTGAAGGTGATGCAGACTGGCTTAGCGACAGCTTCGGACAATTTATATATGGCGCCTCGTCCAAGCTTTGCTTTGCTAGCTGCAATGTGGAACCTGCACACACACAACCAAGTACTTTCTTCCCAACTTGCGATGAGGTTGTCAATCTCACCGGTTTGCTTGAAACAAAGGTTATGAGCGTATCGAGTGGAAAATAGTAGAAGTATACGAGTAAAGAAAACAGTGCGAGTAAAGTAAACAGGTGATAGCAATATGATGGAAATAGGACCGGGGTCCACAGTTCACTAGTGGTGTCTCTCCATAAGATAAATAGCACATGCTGGGTAAACAAATTACAGTTGGGCAATTGATAGAATAGAGATAACGTGATATGTCAAGAAGATCACTATGCGATTTACTCTGGGCATTACAACAAAATACATAGACCGCCATCCAACTGCATCTATGACTAATAATCCACTTGTGGCGAATCAATCCGAGAACTCCACAAGTATTAAGTTGCGAACAACAGATAATTGCATTAAGCAAAGTGTGTAATGTAAACAAAGCATATGCCCTCGAGCATATGAATGTTGTTTTCTCCCTAGTAGCAACAGCACATCTACAACCTTAGAGGTTTCTGTCACTCCCCCATATTAAATAGAGGCATGAACCCACTATCGAGCATAAATACCCCCTCTTGGAGTCACTAGCAACTACTCGGCCAAGATAGCTACTAACAACGGAGAGCATGCAAGATCATAAACAACATAGAGATAACATAAGATATATTTTAGTATAGCAACTCAATCATAACACCAATATTCATCAGATCCCAACAAACCAAACATGTAGAATTACATAACGGTGATCTCAATCATGTAGGGCAGCTCATGAGATCTAAACATGAAGCACATGGTGGAGGAGACAACCATCTAGCTACTGCTATGGACCCATAGTCCAAGGTAGACTACTCACTCATCTCTCCGGAGGCAAGCATGGCGATGAAAAAGACCTCCGGTGGCGATTCCCCTCTCCGGCAGGGTGCCGGGAAGAGCTTCTGGACCCTCCCGATCTTCGGGTTGACGGCGGCGGCGGATCGCGATGTGTTCTAGAAAATTGATCGGGTACTTAGGTTTTTTCCGTCAGGGGGTCTTTATAGGCGAAGGGGCATCATCAGGAGTGGACCGAGGCGGTCTCACATGTAGGGGGCGCGGCCAGTGCCTGGGCTGCGCCGCCCTGGTGTGTGGCCACCTCGTGGCCCCACTCCGTCTCCTCTTCGGATCTCTGGAAGCTTCCGGAAAAATAAGACTTCAGGAACTTGTTTCGTCCAATTCCGACAATATTTCCTGTGTATCACTTCTGAAACACAAAAACAGCAGAAAATAGGGAACTGGCACTGTGGCGACTTGTTAATAGGTTAGTTCCAGAAAATGCATAAAAGTGCCACGAAGTGTAATGAAACAGTAGGCAAATGGTGTAAAAACAAGCATGGAGCATCAAAAATTATAGATACGTCGGAGACGTATCAAGCATCCCCAAGCTTAACTCCTGCTCGTCCTCGAGTAGGTAAGTGATAACAAAAGAATAATTTTTGAGGTGACATGCACCTACACAATCTTGATCATATATGTAAGCATTTGTGAGCTGGGATCATAAGAACTTAAAACATGGGCATGAAGATATAATCTTGACAATAAAAACTTAGCAACCATGTTGTAAACATGAAAATGAACACAAACAAAAGATCATGAAAATGAAACAATGAAAGTCAAACGTGTGTTCAAATCATAAGGAAAAACATACAAATGGTTTTCAGCTTGTCCTTTATGTTGAGCAAAACATAAATGCATAGGACACCTTCAAGTTTAAGAGGGCGACTAGATACAAATAATTTGAGAACAAGTGAAACCAACAATATGAATCAATCAATGAAAACTTTGGGACAATGCACATTATACTAAGAATGACAACTTTGCTCTCTTATGGTGCATAAAGAAAGAAGGTGGTGACTCAACAAAAAAGTAAAAGAAAGGCCCTTCGTAGAGGGAAGCAGTGATTGCAAGTTTTATAGACCTTCAAAAATTATGGTACTTACCGGCTTTGAGCTCTCATTGCCTCCATCATAAGCATCTTGAATGGTTCGAGTTAATGCGAGAACAATTATGATGCATATGCTTGACAAATCATAAGTTGAAAACCTCGTGCCCCGTGAATACGAGTACCCAAACCTCATGCTACTCAACTTAGAGTCCCAAGCAAGGCTCTTGTCATTGTAAGTATATATGTATCATCAAAAACCGCCAATGGCGTACCTCCGTGCCCGATGACATGGAACAAGCCCACATCAAAATGACAGGACAAGCAGACAATGAACACCTCGACATCTCTTTTATTTGTTGTTTGTTTAGCTTTTTATTGTGAGATGCGTCGTCGAATGTCCACCATGGGTATGCTGCAAATTTCCACCATGAATTATGCATGGCTTAGATTGGCGGCACAGGCGTTTCCCTAACACATATACAAACTCCATGATCCCCACAAGATTCCCAATTCATTTCACACCACGGGCATCCATAAACAAAAGATCACGATATCAACTCAAATAAGAAGTGCAATGTTGAAAGCTTGCCCCATGACAGCATGGTTGGGCTAGAATCCAACTTACAACTTGCAAGCATAACAACTCAACATAAGAGACCACAATGTCAAATTTTAAGAACAAGAAAAAGTAAAGTGTGCCTTCCGGTTCGTGAGAGCTTTACTGACCAATTTTCGCATAACACTGGTAAGAGTTTAATTTGAAGAGAAGATAAAAGCAAGTCAAATTTACTTGGAATAGAAAATTGCTAGTAGGTATGTATGGTGGACACTTTGGAAAACTTTGGCTTTTAGGAGTTGGATGCACGAGTAGAGCTCATACTCAGTACAAGGCGAGGGCTAGCAAAAGACTGGGAGCGACCAACTAAGAGAGCAATAATGGCCATAATCATGCAAAGCGACAAAGCGACATTAAAAGAAGCATAAGATGGCATCAAAAGTCAAAAACTAAATGATCATAGAGGCTATTGGCGACTTTGTAAGAGTCTAACATGTGTGAGCATGCGCCAAGTCAACCCAAATAAAGCAGCAAGGAGAAAACCAAAATAATGCTTCCATACAATAAAAACAACGCATGATTTTTTCAAAGGATCATTAAGCAATCTCAGTTATTTGAGACAAATCATGCTACAGAAAAACCACTAAGCATACTATCAAAAAGACATCAAGCACGACATGAAAAAGCCTAAGCCGCAGTCTACATAAGCTCCTTCTTGTACCACTTTTTTGCATAAAGCTTTTTCTCTTTTCCAACACCATTTGAATTTTTTTAAGACACCTCTTTTGATGAAAACCAATAAAGATCAGAGGCAAAAATACACCTTCATGAAAAGATATGACAAGGTATGAACGCAAATCAAGGCAAAAACGAAAACCAAAAGCAGTAGCGGAAAAAGAAGAACACTCGGTAAAATTGTAAGAATGAAAAACGGAGACTTCTTGGCAAATGAAAACGAGTACATCTCCTCTAAAGGAAATTTGTTGGGGTCCAACCATTTATTGCAGCAAACAAAACTAAACTAACTAAGAAAACTAAAACAACTGACGCTCCAAGAAAAACACATAGTGCATGAAGCAATAAAAATATAGTGTTTTGAAAGGTGACCTAATTTTTGCCGATGAAGAAGGGGTGCCTCGGGGGCATCCCCAAGCTTTGACGCTTGTACTTCTTGGATATTTCTTGGGGTGATGCATGGGTATCCACAAGCTTGAGCTTTTGTCCATTCTTCAACTCATCTCATCATTCTCCAATCCCTACACTTGAAAACTTCCTTCATACAAAACTAAACACAATTCTATTAGCAACATTAGTGCAAGCATAACATATAATCAACCTCTTTTTGCTTCAGGTTTCAACCCAAAACCACCACATATAAAGTATATACTACTGTAGCAACTTCCCCAAAAGTTCCATGATCAAAAGAACTCAAAAAGAAAGCGATAAAGCGGCAAAAACGAATAGTGCAGAAATCTGTCAAAACAGAACAGCTGACAAAGGTCGAATTTTTTAGGGGTTTTCTATTACTCAAATCAAAAAGTGTTCAACTAACGAAAGTTTGGATATAACCTGGGGCATATGCACAAAAAATCGCAGGTCCAAAAGTTATTCTGAGAATTGTCACGAATTTTTACGGTGCAGCACCAAAATCAGTTATACGAATTTTTACGGTGCAGCACCGAAAACAGTTTTAGGACAGCAACATCCCCAAATCTTTACCTCACTCGAATTTGAGGCTTCTCTTGGCACAACAATAAAATAAAAAGGATAAGGAGCGGTCATTACAGTAGTAATGACTTCCAAGACTCAAATAAAAGAAAAAGTACTAGAAATAAAACATTGGGTTATCTCCCAAGAGTGCTTTTCTTTAACGCCTTTGAGCTAGGCGCAGAAAATTGCGAATCAAGTAACATCAAGTGATGAAGCATCAAGCTCATAATTGGCTCTAAGAATAGAGTCAAAAATTAATTTCTTTATTTTCCTAGGGAAGTGTTCCATACCTTTCTTTAGTGGGAATTGATATTTTATAGTGCCTTCTCTCATATCAATGATGGCACCTACAGTTCGAAGAAAGGGTCTTCCCAAAATAATAGGACATGAAGCATGGAATTCAACGTCCATAACAAGAAAATCAACGGGAACAAGGTTATTGTTAACCACAATAAGAACATCATTAATCCTTCCCAAAGGTTTCTTGTTAGCAACATCAGCAATAGGAACATCATAATAACATTTTTCAAGAGGTGGTAAATCAAGCATGTCATAAATTTTTCTAGGCATGATAGAAATACTAGCACCTAGATCACATAAAGCATGGCAATCAAAACCATTAACATGCATATCAATGATGGGTTCCCAACCATCTTCTAACTTCTTGGGAACAGAAGCTTTTTGCTGCAACTTTTCATCCCTAATTTTCATGAGAGCATTGGTAATATGCTTAGTAAAAGCAATATTTAAGGAACTAGCATTGGGAGTCAAAGCAAGCTTTTGCAAGAACAAAATAACTTCAGATATATTGCAGCCATCAACATCAAAATCATTAAAGGAAATAGAGCTATCATCTCCTACACTCCGAAAAATTTCAGCACTCTTTTGAGAAAAAGTTTTGGCAGTTTTAGGCTTTTTAACACAAGGAGTGAGAGTTTTCTCTACACCAATCAAAGTAAGAGGATTGCTAGCATTAGGAGCAACTTCATTAGAGGTAGTAATAGTACAAACTTTCATATTCCTAGCAATCTCATCCTCTCTTTCCCATCTAGCATGCAATTCTGCTAACAATCTAAGATTTTCATCAATTCCAACTTGGATAGCATTAGCAGTAGCAAAAACATTGTTCTCTTTCACATCATTAGGCAACACTTTTAATTTCAGAAGTTCAACATCATGAGCAAGGCTATCAACTTTATAAGCAAGAATATCAATTTTGCCTAACTTTTCCTCAACAGACTTGTTAAAAGCAGATTGTTTTACCATGAAGTCTTTGAGCATGACTTCAAGTTCAGAGGGCGCGGCCCTAGTGTTGTTGTAGGAATTACCATAAGAGACCATAACCATTACCATTGGTAGAAGGATACGGCCTATAATTGTTACTAGCAAAATTGTTCCTATAAGCATTGTTGTTAAAATTATTGTTTCTAATGAAATTCACATCAACATGCTCTTCTTGAGCAACCGAAGAGGCTAAAGGAACATTATTAGGATCAACATGAGTCCTATCATTAGCAAGCATAGCCATAATGGTATCAATCTTATCACTCAAGGAACAGGTTTCCTCAATAGAATTTACCTTCTTACCTTGCGGAGCTCTCTCGGTGTGCCATTCGGAATAATTTACCATCATGTTGTCAAGTAGCTTTGTTGCGGTGCCCAAGGTAAGGGACATAAAAGTGCCTCCAGCAGCTGAATCAAGTAGATTCCTCGAAGAAAAATTCAGTCCTGCATAAAAAGTTTGGACAATCATCCAAGTAGTCAGTCCATGAGTGGGGCAATTCTTTATCATAGATTTCATTCTTTCCTAAGCTTGAGCAACATGTTCATTATCAAACTGACTAAACTTCATAATATTGCTATGCAGAGATATAATTTTAGAAGGAGGATAGTATCTACCAATAAAAGCATCCTTACACTTAGCCCATGAATCAATACTATTCTTAGTCAAAGACAACAACCAATCTTTAGCTTTTCCTCTCAAAGAAAAAGGAAACAACTTGAGCTTAATAATATCACCATCAACATTCTCATACTTTTGCATCTCACATAGCTCAACAAAATTGTTGAGATGAGCTGCAACATCTTCAGTACTAGCACCAAAAAATTGCTCTTTCATAACAAGGTTCAATAAAGCAGGCTTAATCTCATAAAAATTTGCAGCAGGAGCAGGTGGTGCAATAGGAGTGCAGATAAAATCACTATTGTTCGTGCTAGTAAAGTCACACAACTTGGTGTTTTCAGGAGTAGCCATTTCAGCAAAACTAAAAGTAGACAAGTAAAAACAACTACCAAGGATTCTATTTTTTTTTGGTTTTTGATATAAAACGATGCAAGTAAAAATAAAGTAAAGCAAAACAATAAACAAAGTAAAGGATGTGCGTGCGAAAAACTCCCATTGCAGAGGTCTTCCACTCTTCCCCGGCAACGGCGCCAGAAAGAGCTTGATGCTACCGAGTTGATGAAGTAAATAACCGGCCAGTTGGAAACCCCAAGAGAAGGTTTGATGAAGATAGCAGCAAGTTTTCCCTCAGTTAAGAAACCAAGGTATGTCGATCAGGAGAAGAGCAGACAATACGACTGAAGGTGATGCGGACTGGCTTAGCGACAGCTTCGGACAATTTATATATGGCACCTCGTCCAAGCTTTGCTTTGCTAGCTGCAACGTGGAACCTGCACACACACAACCAAGTACTTTGTTCCCAACTTGCGATGAGCTTGTCAATCTCACCGGTTTGCTTGAAACAAAGGTTATGAGCGTATTGAGTGGAAAACAGTAGAAGTATACGAGTAAAGTAAACAGTGCGAGTAAAGTAAACAGGTGATAGCAATATGATGGAAATAGGACCGGGGTCCACAGTTCACTAGTGGTGTCTCTCCATAAGATAAATAGCACATGCTGGGTAAACAAATTACAGTTGGGCAATTGATAGAATAAAGATAACGTGATATGTCAAGAAGATCACTATGCGATTTACTCTGGGCATTACAACAAAATACATAGACCGCCATCCAACTGCATCTATGACTAATAATCCACTTGTGGCGAATCAATCCGAGAACTCCACAAGTATTAAGTTGCGAACAACAGATAATTGCATTAAGCAAAGTGTGTAATGTAAACAAAGCATATGCCCTCGAGCATATGAATGTTGTTTTATCCCTAGTAGCAACAGCACATCTACAACCTTAGAGGTTTCTGTCACTCCCCCATATTAAATAGAGGCATGAACCCACTATCGAGCATAAATACCCCCTCTTGGAGTCACTAGCAACTACTCGGCCAAGATAGCTACTAACAACGGAGAGCATGCAAGATCATAAACAACATAGAGATAACATAAGATATATTTTAGTATAGCAACTCAATCATAACACCAATATTCATCGGATCCCAACAAACCAAACATGTAGAATTACATAACGGTGATCTCAATCATGTAGGGCAGCTCATGAGATCTAAACATGAAGCGCATGGTGGAGGAGACAACCATCTAGCTACTGCTATGGACCCATAGTCCAAGGTAGACTACTCACTCATCGCTCCAAAGGCAAGCATGGCGATGAAGAAGACCTCCGGTGGCGATTCCCCTCTCCGGCAGGGTGCCGGGAAGAGCTTCTGGACCCTCCCGATCTTCGGGTCAACGGCGGCGGCGGATCGCGATGTGTTCTGAAAAATTGATTGGGTACTTAGGTTTTTTCCGTCGGGGGGTCTTTATAGGCGAAGGGGCATCGTCAGGAGTGGACCGAGGCGGTCTCACACGTAGGGGGCGCGGCCAGGGCCTGGGCCGCGCCGCCCTGGTGTGTGGCCACCTTGTGGCCCCACTCCATCTCCTCTTCGGATCTCTGGAAGCTTTCGGGAAAAATAAGACTTCAAGAACTTGTTTCGTCCAATTCCGAGAATATTTCCTGTGTATCACTTCTGAAACACAAAACAGCAGAAAACAGGGAATTGGCACTGTGGCGACTTATTAATAGGTTAGTTCCAGAAAATGCATAAAAGTGCCACGAAGTGTAACGAAACAGTAGGCAAATGGTGTAAAAACAAGCATGGGGCATCAAAAATTATAGATACATCGGAGACGTATCACCCCACAGAGCGGAGGACCAGCGGCCGCGCCAGTTCTTGTCCCGTAAGTGGACATAATAGTCTGCACGCGTGGAGCAGCCGGCTCCGGAAGCTTTGACCCCTCCTCGCGTGCTGAAGTCTCTCCTGCCATTTTCACCGCAGCCTCGCGAGTGTCTTCGTGACTGAGCGGGGTGGAGGGCGCGTCAGCGGCGGCGACCTCCCCTGTTTCAACCTCACCGACGACAGGGGGAGGCGCGACCGTGTCTATCAAGACAGCCTCCCCGACTCGCACAGGCTCGGCCTCGGCCATTGCAGTTGGGCAGGAGACAACCCCCGCTGGCATCTCCAGACGGGCAGGCTCCTCCACCACACTCTCGCCTTCAACAAACCCCAGCCGCGGGGAGGGGTGACCTTCTCTGGCGCAGCTCAGATCGCCGCCGGCGTTCTCCCTGCGCACCCTCTTACTGCTCGAGAGGTCAGGAGTCAAAGTTCCAGTTTCCCCCGATGCCATGGCAGGGGAAGGCTGCGTGAGCAGCTCAACGGAAATGGGAGACCTACAAGGAAAGTGCCCCGTGAATAAGCTGATCGGGAATGTGATGGCCAAGAGCGATGAGAGGCGCGGAGGTGGAGGCCTTACCCGGCCACGACAGTGGCTCGCCGCTTGATCACCTTCTTTATCCTAGGGGGGAGCGGGTCTTTCGCCGTCGGCTCAGCTTTCTTTCTTTTCTCAGCCGGCTCGGCCGGAGCCGACTGGATCCCCCTCTTGGCGCCAGTCACCCGGCTTCCGGCTCCCGTCGAGTCGTCCGGCTCCGAAGCAGCCGGTTCCGGAGCAACAGGAGGTCGTTCTGGGGAAGCCGGTAGGTCCACAATAGGAGCGGCCGCGGCAGCAACATGAAGGGCTGCACCCCCGAGGCCAACAGCCGACCCTGTTTCGTCATCATCATCCTTGGACCAGTCTCTTAAGGAGGAGGGACCTGGAAAGTTACTGGAGTGGCTAACGGGCTCGCCCGAATCTACGAGCTCTTCACTTCCTTCGTTGCCATGGGTGGCGCTTGAACTCTCGACGGCGGCGTGGGAGCCGGCATCCTCGTCCTCCTCGGCATCGTCCCAAATGACCTCGTCGTCCGACTCCGCCCTGTCGGCAGCAAAGCCGGCTCGACGCAGGGCCGAGTTCTCCGCGGTCTGCAGAGCAAACAAGTTCTGCCCGAGCCGGACAAATAAAGGTCAGATGGTCAGAATCGCAACGGGGAGGGGGCAGAGGCCGAGCCCGACAAGCGTACCTCAGCAATCAGGTTACTCCGGTCGTGAGGTTTCAGGCCCCATTTCCATGAGGCCGGAAGCTTGACATCAGCAACTCGATTCGCCTTCTACGCCACCTCAGTCACTGACAGCGCCCTGGAAGAATGACGAGTTGGATCCCTGGCCGATCCCAGGAAGCACATCTTGTGCGAGCGGCGCTGGAGGGGCGACACGCTGGCATCCAGAAAGGCAAGCAGGAGGTCAGACGGCTTCAGGCCGCCATCCTTTTGCAGAGCGGAGATCCGCTGGAGAATCTTCTCCACGTCTGGCGCGGGGCGAGGAAGAGGAGCGCTCCAGCTGTCCCGCTTAGGCCCGTTTGCATCAAAGGGCGGCAGGTTGATATGGTCTGCGCCCTCCTTCAGATTCTTCACATAGAAGAAGGAGCGCTGCCACTTTTTGCAGGACTCTTTCCCCTTCAATCTGGGGAAGTCCGCGGTCTTGCACGCGTAGAAGGAGGCCGTCCCGCACACTACGGGAACGGCGTCTGCCGTCTGAGTCTTGAAGTAGATCAGCCGATGGAACAGATCAACATTAGGCCAGATGCCTAAGTAAGCTTCACAAAGGGCCGCGAACGCGACCAACGTCATCATCGCGTTCGCCCCAATATGGTGCGGCTGCAGATGAAAATAATCCAGGAATTGGCGCAGGAAGCTGCTGGCGGGCAGCGCGAAGCCCCTGGGGAAATGGTCGTAAAAGACCACCGTCTCCCCTGGCTAAGGAGCGGGAACTCGCTCGCCGCCGGCGGGGCGACAGCCCACGAGATCCGCGGGCGGAAGCACTCGACCTTGGTGAGCAGCTCGATCTGCTTCTCCTTCACCCAAGAGCCTTCCCAGGATCCCTTTGGTAAAGGGGATGGAGCAGCGTCCTTGTCCGAGGCCGCCCCATTTCCCTTGGGCCGAGATGCTTTGGGAGCCATCCGGGTGCGGATCTGGATGACCAGAATGGCGGCGGAGCGAGCAGGAAACCCTAAATCCGTTGGGGAGAAGCTCGAAGGCAGAGGATTTTGGGGGCAAATGAGCGCTAAAGGAAGAAGAGAAGCGGGGGACTGGTGAATTATTTTAAGAACGGTCCCCGGTTTAAAAGAAGGAGAGCGGATCAGTTGCTCGCCTCACCCACGATGAGCTGGCAACCGCTCTCCCCGTCATGCGCCACGACCGCGCGAGGGTCAGGCAACCGCCGCGGTTGCCACATAGGATCGTGGAGCCAGAGCCGATTGGACGTGACGATGTGGCGCGTGGCCAAGTGGCCTCTCGGACCGGGCCCCGAGGGAGCAAATCCCGAGGAGTCGGGCATTTGCGGTCAGCGGCGCGACAATTGCCAGCCGGGTTGTTTGTGAAGCCGGCATGTCCCGAGACGGCCGGCGATGCTCCGCAAGGCTAAACTTCAGGATCGGCAGTCTCCGAGTCGGATGGAGAATCCTAGAACTTCGGCGGAAACGAACAAGACTTCGGCGAGGAAAGGAACCCGCCGAAGCCCCATGCAAGCCCATGAGACTTCGCCAGTTTCGGGGGCTAGTGTCGTGGGGATGACTTCAGGGGTATGCCAAGGGCAACGCGGTCTGCCGGCTGGCATCCCAGGAGTCTCCACGGCGTCAAGTAGGGAAGATCGGTTCCGGCTAAAGGGCCGGCTGCGCCAGCAGCCAGCTGGTGTTGGAATTATGCCCTAGAGGCAATAATAAAGATGTTATTATTATAATTATTGTTCATGATAATGTTTATATTCCATGCTAGAATTGTATTAAGCGGAAACTTTAATACTTGTGTGGTTTATGAACAACACCGTGTCCCTAGTACGCCTCTATGGACTAGCTCATTGATTAATGATGCTTAAGGTTTCCTAACCATAGACATGAGTTGTCAATTAATAATGAGATCATATCATTAGGAGAATGATATGATGGACAGACCCAAATAAAGCAGAGCAATTAGATCGTGTCATCGTGTTCATCTTTGCGAAGCTTTTTCTATGTCAAGTATTGTATTCCTTAGACCATGAGATAATACAACTCCCTGGTATCGGAAGAAAGCTTTGAGGTCATCAAACGTCATCCTATGATAGGGTGATCATAAAGGTGTCTCTCAGGTGATCGGAAAGTACTTGTTGGGTTGTATGTATCGAGATGGAATTTGTCCCTCCCGAGTCGGAGAGATATACTTCGGGCCCACTCGGTAATCGATATCAACACCGCTTGCAAGCACGTGGTTAAGGAGTTAATCACAAAGTGATATCGGATTACGGAACGAGTAAAGTACTTGCTGTGAACGAGATTGAACTAGGTATGCCGATACCGATGATCGAATCTCGGGCAAGTAAAATATCGCGTGACGAAGGGAATACATATACGGGATTAATTGAATCCTGGCATCGTGGTTCATCCGATATGATCATCGATGAATATGTTGGAGTCAATATGGGTTTCCAGATCCCGCTGTTGATTATTGATAGAAGATCATGTCTGCATATTCTCGAACCCGTAGGGTCACACACTTAACGTGCATCGACGCTAGGATAGAATGGATAATTGGTTTATGAGTTTTTGGTCGGAGTCTCGGATGAGATCCAGGACATCACGAGAGGTTCTAGAATGGTCCGGAGAATAAGATTCATATAAAGGAAAGCAGTTTTTGGATTCCGGAATCATTTCGGAGTTTATCAGTATTGTACCGGAAGGTTATAGAAGGTTCCGGAGTGGGACCAATGTGGGCCCACTTGTCGGAGGCCTGTGTGGGCCTAAGGGGAAGTGTCCTGGACACTTTGGGCCAGGCGCACAAGGCCCCTAAGGCCCAGCCGGCCAGCCCTTAGGGGAAACCCTAGGGGAACCTTCCAGAAGAGGGGGGAAGACTTGCCCCCCACTCTTCCCCCTAGGCCGCCGCCCTAGGGCTTGGAGGAGGGGCCAAGGCAGCCGGCCAGCCTCCTATATAAGGAGGGGCAGGGGCGCAGCCTCCCCCCTCACTCTAACCCTAGCCGCCGTCCAACTGCTGCCCTCCAATCTCTCTCTCTCGCGACTGCGCGTAGGCGAAGCCCTGCCGCAGAAACTCTCCACCATAAGCACCACGCCGTCATGCTGCAGATCCAATCTATCTCTCCACCATACTTTCTGGACCAAGGAAGGAGGAGACGTCGTTGCACCGTACGTGTGCATCTCTCGGAGGCGTCGCCACTTGCGGCGTTGGATCGGATCGGATCGCGGGGAGGAGAAGGCTAGTACGACTACATCATCCACGTTCTGTTGAACGTTTCCGCTGTGCGATTTATTCCAGGGTATGAAGATCTCATCTACCTCTATCGTTGATTACATCTCCTAGATTAGATCTTGGCTTTCTTGTTCGTATCCGTAGGAATTTTTTTGATTTACTATGCTGCGAAACCCTTCAGTGGTATCAGAGCTAGATCTATGCGTAGATGTGTTTCACAAGTAGAACGCAACATGCTTGTTGTGGGCGTTGATGTTTTCTGTTGCAAACCTCTTTGTTGTGTATTTCTTATGGCGTGGCATAGTGAGATCGAAGCGGTCCTGGCCAACTTTACGCGACCTCGTTCGCGAGACCGGCTCCGCACTTGACGTGTGGCTTGTTCCACACATGCGGCTGGTGGATGCCAGTTTCTCTCACTATGGTAGTCATGAGATTTACAACGGATGTTAGCAACCATAATATCACCGTTGTGGCTTTCCGTAGGTAAGAATCGTTCTTAACTTGTAACTCCCATAAGCCATGTAAAACATGCAACAACAAAGTAGAGGCGTCTAACTTGTTTTTGCAGGGAGTGTTTTGTGATATGTGATGGTGCCAAGTTGATGAAGGAAATAACCGGTCCGTTAGGAACCCCAAGAGGAAGGTGTGATCAGTATAGCAGCTAGTTTTCCCTTAGTTAAGAAACCAAGGTTTAATATCATTCAGGAGAAGAGCAGACAATACGACTGAAGGTGATGCGGACTGGCTTAGTAACACTCCAACAAGGGCGCCGTTTAACGATACTTGTTGACTCGTCTTCGGCCATTAGTAACACGGAACCTGCACACAACACAACCAAGTACTTTGTTCCCAACTTGCGACGAGGTTGTCAATCTCACCGGTTTGCTTGAAACAAATGTTATGAGCGTATCGAGTGGAAAACAGTAGAAGAATACGAGTAAAGTAAACAGTGCGAGTAAAGTAAATAGGTGATAGCAATATGATGGAAATAGGACCGGGGTCCACAGTTCACTAGCGGTGTCTCTCCATAAGATAAATAACACATGCTGGGTAAACAAATTACAGTTGGGCAATTGATAGAATAAAGATAAACGTGATATATCAAGAAGATCACTATGAGATTTACTCTGGGCATTACAACAAAATACATAGACCGCCATCCAACTGCATCTATGACTAATAATCCACTTGTGGCGAATCAGTCCGAGAACTCCACAAGTATTAAGTTGCGAACAATAGATAATTGCATTAAGCAAAGTGTGTAATGTAAACAAAGCATATGCCCTTGAGCATATGAATGTTGTTTTCTCCCTAGTAGCAACAGCACATCTACAACCTTAGAGGTTTCTGTCACTCCCCCAGATTAAATAGAGGCATGAACCCACTATCGAGCATAAATACCCCCTCTTGGAGTCACTAGCAACTACTCGGCCAAGATAGCTACTAACAACGGAGAGCATGCAAGATCATAAACAACATAGAGATAACATAAGATATATTTCAGTATAGCAACTCAATCATAACACCAATATTCATCGGATCCCAACAAACCAAACATGTAGAATTACATAACGGTGATCTCAATCATGTAGGGCAGCTCATGAGATCTAAACATGAAGCACATGGTGGAGAAGACAACCATCTAGCTACTGCTATGGACCCATAGTCCAAGGTAGACTACTCACTCATCGCTCCGGAGGCAAGCATGGCGATGAAGAAGACCTCCGGTGGCGATTTCCCTCTCCGGCAGGGTGCCGGGAAGAGCTTCTGGACCCTCCCGATCTTCGGGTCGACGACGGCGGCGGATCACGATGTGTTCTGGAAAATTGATCGGGTACTTAGGTTTTTTCCGTCGGGGGGTCTTTATAGGCGAAGGGGCATCGTCAGAAGTGGACCGAGGCGGTCTCACACGTAGGGAGCGCGGCCAGGGCCTGGGCCGCACTGCCCTGGTGTGTGGCCACCTCGTGGCCCCACTCCGTCTCCTCTTCGGATCTCTCGAAGCTCCCGGGAAAAATAAGACTTCAGGAATTTGTTTCGTCCAATTCCGAGAATATTTCCTGTGTATCACTTCTGAAACACAAAAATAGCAAAAAACAGGGAACTGGCACTGTGGCGACTTGTTAATAGGTTAGTTCCAGAAAATGCATAAAAGTGCCACGAAGTGTAATGAAACAGTAGGCAAATGGTGTAAAAACAAGCATGGAGCATCAAAAATTATAGATACATTGGAGACATATCAAGCATCCCCAAGCTTAACTCCTGCTCATCCTCGAGTAGGTAAGTGATAACAAAAGAATAATTTTTGAGGTGACATGCACCTACAGAATCTTGATCATATATGTAAGCATTTGTGAGCTGGGATCATAAGAACTTAAAACATGGGCATGAAGATATAATCTTGACAATAAGAACTTAGCAACCATGTTGTAAACATGCAAATGAACACAAACAAAAGATCATGAAAATGAAACAATGAAAGTCAAACGTGTGTTCAAATCATAAGGAAAAACATACAAATGGTTTTCAGCTTGTCCTTCATGGAGAGCAAAACATAAATGCATAGGACACCTTCAAGTTTAAGAGGGCGACTAGATACAAGTAATTTAAGAACAAGTGAAACCAACAATATGAATCAATCAATGGAAACTTTGGGACAAGGCACATTATACTAAGAATGACAACTTTGCTCTCTTAATGGTGCATAAAGAAAGAAGGTGGTGACTCAACATAAAAGTAGAAGAAAGACCCTTCGCGGAGGGGAGCAGTGATTGCAAGTGTTATAACCTTCAAAAATTATGGTACTTACCGGCTTTGAGCTCTCATTGCCCCCATCATAATCATCTTGAATGGTTAAAGTTAATGCGAGAATAATTATGATGTATATGCTTGACAAATCATAAGTTGAAAACCTCGTGTCCCGTGAATACGAGTACCCAAACCTCATGCTACTCAACTGAGAGTCCCAAGCAAGGCTCTTATCATTGTAAGTATATATGTATCATCGAGAACCGCCAACGGGGTACCTCCGTGCTCGATGACATGGAACAAGCCCACATCAAAATGACAGGACAAGTAGACAATGAACACCTCGACATCTCTTTTATTTACCATTTGTATAGCTTTTTATTTTAAGATGCGTCATCGAATGTCCACCATGGGTATGCTGCAAATTTTCACCATGAATTATGCATGGCTTAGATTGGCGGCCCAGGCGTTTCCCTAACACATATACAAACTCCATGATCCCCACAAGATGTCCAACTCATTTCACACCGCGGGCATCCATAAACAAAAGATCACGATATCAACTCAAATAAGAAGTGCAATGTTGAAAGCTTGCCCCATGGCAGCATGGTTGGGCTAGAATCCAACTTATAACTTGCAAGCATAACAACTCAACATAAAAGGCCACAATGTCAAATTTTTAAGAACAGGAAAAAGTAAAGTGTGCCTTCCGGTTCGTGAGAGCTTTACTGACCAATTTTCGCATAACACTGGTAAGAGTTTAATTGAAGAGAAAATAAAAGCAAGTCAAATTTACTTGGAATAGCAAATTGCTAGTAGGTATGTATGGTGGACACTTTGGAAAACTTTGGCTTTTAGGAGTTGGATGCACGAGTAGAGCTCATACTCAGTACAAGGCGAGGGCTAGCAAAAGACTAGGAGCGACCAACTAAGAGAGCAATAATGACCATAATCATGCAAAGCGACAAAGCGACATTAAAAGAAGCATAAGATGGCATAAAAAGTCAAAAACTAAATGATCATAAAGGCTATTGGTGACTTTGTATGAGTCTAACATGTGTGAGCATGCGCCAAGTCAACCCAAATAAAGCATCAAGGAGAAAACCAAAATAATGCTTCCAAACAATTAAAACAACGCATGATTTTTTCAAAGGCTCATTAAGCAATCTCAGTTATTTGAGACAAGTCATGCTACAGAAAAACCACTAAGCATACTATCAAAAAGACATCAAGCATGACATGAAAAAGCCTAAGCCGCAGTCTACACAAGCTCCTTCTTGTACCACTATTTTGCATAAAGCTTTCTCTCTTTTCCAACACCATTTGAAATTTTTAGAGACACCTCTTTTGATGAAAACCAATAAAGATCAGAGGCAAAAATACACCTTGATGAAAAGATATGACAAGGTCTGAATGCATATCAAGGCGAAAACGAAAACCAAAAGCAGTAGCGGAAAAAGAAGAACACTCGGTGAAATTGTAAGAATGAAAAACGGAGTGTTCTTGGCAAATGAAAACGAGTACATCTCCTCCAAAGGAAATTTGTTGGGGTCCAGCCATTTATTGCAGCAAACAAAACTAAACTAACTAAGAAAACTAAAACAACTGACGCTCCAAGAAAAACACATAGTGCATGAAGCAATAAAAATATAGTGTCTTGAAAGGTGACCTGATTTTTGCCGATGAAGAAGGGGTGCCTCGGGGGCATCCCCAAGCTTTGACGCTTGTACTTCTTGGATATTTCTTGGGGTGATGCATGGGCATCCCCAAGCTTGAGCTTTTGTCCATTCTTCAACTCATCTCATCATTCTCCAATCCCTACACTTGAAAACTTCCTTCATACAAAACTAAACACAAATCTATTAGCAACATTAGTGCAAGCATAACATATAATCAACCTCTTTTTGCTTCAGGTTTCAACCCAAAACCACCACATATAAAGCATATACTACTGTATGAACTTCCCCAAAAGTTCCGTGATCAAAAGAACTCAAAAGAAAGCGATAAAGCGGCAAACACAAATATTGGCAGAAATCTGTCAAAACAGAACAGCTGACAAAGGTCAAATTTTTGAGGGGTTTTCTGTTGCTCAAATCAAAAAGTGTTCAACTAACGAAAGTTTGGATATAACCTGGGGCATATGCGCAAGAAATCGCAGGTCCAAAAGATATACAGAGAATTTATACGAATTTTTACGGTGCAGCACCGGAAACAGTTTCAGGACAGCAACATCCCCAAATCTTTACCTCACTCGAATTAGAGGCTTCTCTTGGCACAACAATAAAATAAAAAGGATAAGGAGTGGTCATTACAGTAGTAATGACTTCCAAGACTCAAATAAAAGAAAAAGTACTGGAAATAAAACATTGGGTTATCTCCCAAGAGTGCTTTTCTTTAACGCCTTTGAGCTAGGCTCAGTAATTTGAAAAGATGCTCACATAAGAAATATGAATTGAAGCAAAAGAGAGCATCAATGAGGAAATATGAAACACATTTAAGTCTAACCCACTTCCTATGCATAGGAATCTTGTAAGAAAATAAATCAAAGAAGCACATAGTAACAAGCATGGGTAGATAAAATAAGAGCAACTTTGGAACTTTCAATATAAAGAGAGGTGTTTTAGTAACATGAAAATTCCAACAACCATATTTTCCTCTCTCATAATAATTTTCAGTAGCATCATGAACAAACTCAACAATATAAATATCACACTCACCCTCTTTTGTTAAGCATGGAGGGCGATCAAATAAGGTATTAGTTAGAGAGTTACTCTTATTGGGAGGTAGACATGGGTAGCTCCATTCTTCCTCCTCTTGGTCATCACTCTCCTCCTCTTTTTCATCCAATGAGCTTCCAGTTTCAGCAATTTCTTCTTCCATAGGCGCCTTCATGGCATTAGTCTCTTCCATTGGAGAGCATCTATTAAGATATTTAAGAATATAGCCATTTCCTTCCTTGTAATTATCAAAGCAAAATGTGAGTATATCATAAACCTCATATTTATAAGGTGCATCATCAGTATTTTCAAGCAAATAAGCAAGTTCGAATGCACCCTTCCAAGCAATAAAATCTTCAATTTGTTCCACATCATAAAAGTCATAATTTCCATTAATATAAGAAGATATGGTAACATCATCATTATACTCACATTGAAAAGGGAGGTGTTTATACCTCCTACAGCAACAAGATCTATCAAAGCAATAAGTAACATTATAAGTAGAGCACACGTTTCTAGCAATGATATACAATCTATTGATTTGTTCCCATAAGTGTTTCCCTTTTTGTGACAAGCGGTGTTCCTCATAATAATTTTGCTGCTCTTCCGTGAACCCACCTTGCCAAAAAGATTTAGTTTCAAAGAAACCAACCATTGATAGAAAGCACGATAAAGCAAGAGAAGTAAAAACAACTATAAAGGATACTAATTTTTTTGTGTTTTTGATAAAACGATGCAAGTAAAATAAATAAAGTAAAGCAAAACAATAACAAAGTAATGGATGTGCGTGCGAAAAACTCCCCTTGCAGAGGTCTTCCACTCTTCCCCGGCAGCGGCGCCAGAAAACTCCTTGATGGTGCCAAGTTGATGAAGTAAATAACCGGCCCGTTGGGAACCCCAAGAGGAAGGTGTGATGAGTATAGCAGCTAGTTTTCCCTCAGTTAAGAAACCAAGGTTTAATATCGTTCAGAAGAAGAGCAGACAATACGACTGAAGGTGATGCGGACTGGCTTAGTAACACTCCAACAAGGGCGCCGTTTAACGATACTTGTTGACTCGTCTTTGGCCAGTAGCAACACGGAACCTGCACACAACACAACCAAGTACTTTGTTCCCAACTTGCGATGAGGTTATCAATCTCACCGGTTTGCTTGAAACAAAGGTTATGAGCGTATCGAGTGGAAAACAGTAGAAGAATACGAGTAAAGTAAACAGTGCGAGTAAAGTAAACAGGTGATAGCAATATGATGGAAATAGGACCGGGGTCCATAGTTCACTAGCGGTGTCTCTCCATAAGATAAATAACACATGCTGGGTAAACAAATTACAGTTGGGCAATTGATAGAATAAAGATAAACATGATATGTCAAGAAGATCACTATGAGATTTACTCTGGGCATTACAACAAAATACATAGACCGCCATCCAACTGCATCTATGACTAATAATCCACTTGTAGCGAATCAATCCGAGAACTCCACAAGTATTAAGTTGCGAACAACAGATAATTGCATTAAGCAAAGTGTGTAATGTAAACAAAGCATATGCCCTTGAGCATATGAATGTTGTTTTCTCCCTAGTAGCAACAGCACATCTACAACCTTAGAGGTTTCTGTCACTCTCCCAGATTAAATAGAGGCATGAACCCACTATCGAGCATAAATACCCCCTCTTGGAGTCACTAGCAACTACTCGGCCAAGATAGCTACTAACAACGGAGAGCATGCAAGATCATAAACAACATAGAGATAACATAAGATATATTTCAGTATAGCAACTTGATGTCTATGCACGCGTCTGTTCTTGTAGACAGTGTTGGGCCTCCAAGTGCAGAGGTTTGTAGAGCAGCAGCAAGTTTCCCTTAAGTGGATCACCCAAGGTTTATCGAACTCAGGGAGGAAGAGGTCAAAGCTATCCCTCTCAAGCAACCCTGCAATTACGATACAGAGAGTCTCTTGTGTCCCCAACACACCCAATACACTTGTCAGATGTATAGGTGCACTAGTTCGGCGAAGAGATAGTGAAATACAAGCGGTAGTGATGATTATGAGTAGCAATTGTAATATGAAATAAGTATCGCTGCGAGCAAACATGTAAGAAAACAGTAAGTAAACGGTATGCAATGCTTGGAAACAAGGCCTAGGGATCATACTTTCACTAGTGGACACACTCCCAACAAATATAACATAATTGAACAAATAAATAACTTCTCTTCACTATGGTACTCTGAATTACTCTCCTATTGAATAACACTAATCATTGCGTAGGGCTACGAAGCACTCCTCAAAGTTCATCAAGTACTTGACAAACACCACTCATAGAGATATCCAAATCAAATCACAACTCAAGATAGATATTATTGCAACTTAGACCAAGTACTAACACGGTGCACACACTGTCAACATTACACCATGAAAGGAGGAATAGATCACTTCAATACTATCATAGTGATAATTATTCTCATAATCCATAAGAGATCACAATCGTAGCCTAGACCAAGTACCACCATGATGCACGCACTGTCACCGTTACACCATGGCAGGAGGAATAGATTACTTTAATAACACACTAGAGTACACATAATGAAGAAGAGTAACATCTACTTATTCAACATGATACAAAGCTCACGATCACATAAAGATCACATCATGGGAGAGAGAGGTGAACCACATAGCTACCGGTAGAGCCCTCAGCCCCGGGGATGAACTACTCCCTCCTCGTCATAGGAGACAGCAAGGTCGATGGAGATGGCGGTGAGGTCGATGGAGACGGCGGAGACGGCGATGGAGACCGATGGAGATGGCTCCGGGGGCACTTCCCCATCCCGGCAGGGTGCCGGAACAGAGACTTTTGTCCCCCGAAATTTGGCTTCGACGGCGGCGGCGCTGCGGAACTGTTCTGGAAATTTCGCCGACTCCCCTAGGTTTTTCCGTCCCGAGGCTTTATATAGGCGAAGGGGCATCGTCAGGAGTGGCCCCAGGCCTCCTCACACCTAGGCGGCGCGGCCAGGGCCTGGGCCGCGCCGGCCTAGTGTGAGGCTGGCCTGTGGCCCCTCTCCTTCGCCTCTTCGGATCTCTGGAAGCTTCCGGGAAAAAATAAGACTTCAGGAACTTGTTTCGTCCAATTCCGAGAATATTTCCTGTGTATCACTTCTGAAACACAAAAACGGCAGAAAATAGGGAACTGGCACTATGGCAACTTGTTAATAGGTTAGTTCCGGAAAATGCATAAAAGTGCCATGAAGTGTAACGAAACAGTAGGCAAATGGTGTAAAAACAAGCATGGAGCATAAAAAATTATAGATACGTTTGAGACGTATCAGCATCCCCAAGCTTAACTCCTGCTCGTCCTCGAGTAGGTAAGTGATAACAAAAGAAATAATTTTTGAGGTGACATACACCATCACAATCTTGATCATATAGGTAAAGCATTGAGTGCTGAGATCAAAGAACTTAAAACATGGGCATGAAAAACATAATCTTGATAGAAGAAACTTAGCAACTATGTTATAAACATGAAAATGAACACAAACAAAAGATCATGAAAATGAAACAATGAAAGTCAAAGGTGTATTCAAATCATAAGGAAAAACATACAAATGGTTTTCAGCTTGTCCCTCATGGAATAGCAAAACATAAATGCATAGGACACCTTCAAGTTTAAGAGGGCGACTAGATACAAATAATTTGAGAACAAGTGAAACCAACAATATGAATCAATCAATGAAAACTTTGGGACCATGCACATTATACTCAGAATGACAACTATGCTCTATTAATGGTGCATAAAGATAGAAGGTGGTGACTCAACATAAAAGTAAAAGAAAGGCCCTTCGCAGAGGGAAGCAGTGATTAAACATGTGCTAGAGCTTTTCATTTGTAAAACAGAGATAAAAATTGGATTTTGAGAGGTGGTTGTCTTTGTCAACGACTGGCAATGGGGTTCTTACTATCTTCCATACAAAAATGAAGCAAGTTTTTGAGAGAGAGATTGGCACTTTTGTGCTCTTTTATAAAGCTTGGCACTCCTCCCCACCTTTTTTTCCTTTCTCAAACCATGGCTAACCGATTCCATCGGGTGCCCACCAACATTCACATAGCATGGAGGAGTGCCTTTTTTCTTTCTTTTTTCTCTTTTTTTCTTTTTGGAATAAGCAATATGGAAGATAGCAAATCCGACCACTACGTCCCCATGAGCTGAAAACAGTGTCACAAAATGACAAGTATTTTGAAGGTTTTTTGAAAGGTAGCACATGAAAATTTACTTGGAATGGCTTACAAATACCATGCATATGAATTTATAGTGGACACAATGGAAAACTTGGTTTTTGGGAGTTGGATGCATGAGTAGAGCTCATACTCAGTACAAAATGAGGGCTAGCAAAAGATTGGGAGCGACCAACTAAGAGAGCAATAACGGCCATAATCATGCAAAGCGACAAAGCAACATTAAAAGAAGCATAAGATGGCATCAAAAGTCAAAAACTAAATGATCATAGAGGCTATAGGCGACTTATTTTTGTAGTCAACATGGTGTAAGCATGCGCCAAGTCAACCCAAATAAAGCATCAAAGAAAAAACCAAAATAATGCTTCCAAATAATTAAAACAACGCATGATTTTTTCAAAGGCTCATTAAGCAATTTCAGTTATTTGAGACAAGTCATGCTACAGCAAAACCACTAAGCATACTATCAAAAAGACATCAAGCACGACATGAAAAAGTCTAAGCCGCAGTCTAAACAAGCTCCTTTTTGTACCACTTTTTTGCATGAAACTTTTTCTCTTTTCCAACACCATTCAAAAAATTTATAAACACCTCTTTTGATGAAAACCAATAAAGATCAGAGGCAAAAATACACCTTAATAAAAAGATAAAACAAGATCTGAACAAAAATCAAGGCGAAAAACAAAGGCTAAACGCAGTAGCAGAAAAAGAGAACACTCATTGAACGATAAGAGTGAAAACTAGAGTGTTCTTGGCAAATGAAAAGCGAGTTCATCTCCTCCAAAAGAAACATGATGTGATCTAACCATTTATTGCAGCAAACAAAACTAAACTAACAATGAAAACTAAAACAACTGACGCTCCAATAAAAACACATAGTGCATGAAGCAATAAAAATATAGTGTCTTGAAAGGTGACCTGATTTTTGCCGATGAAGAAGGGGTGCCTCGGGGGCATCCCCAAGCTTTGACGCTTGTACTTCTTGGATGTTTCTTGGGGGTTGCATGGGCATCCCCAAGCTTGAGCTTTTTTCCATTCTTCATCTCATCTCATCATTCTCCAATTCCTACACTTGAAAACTTCCTTCATACAAAACTAAACACAAATCTATTAGCAACATTAGTGTAAGCATAACATATAATCAACCTCTTTTTTGCTTCAGGTTTCAAATCAAAACCACCACATATAAAGTATATACTACTGT